>CM076241.1:15326046-15892639 GCA_038380155.1 Pseudococcus jackbeardsleyi
AAAAAACTATTCACCAATTTTGATCTTCCTCCTCTCACAAATTCTATTTTTGCAGCCTCGAATCCGAAAATTCCCCTTTGTGTGAAACAAATATATCGTGTTCTTTTTAGAATCCGCTACGACGATGATCATCGCACGTGCTCTATTTTTCTATACAACACGTAAGTACAATATCGAATCGTTGACGACGACCGAGCGTCAGCACTAATTCGAATTTTCTCGGCTTTTCAATTCTTCCATGATTGCGCAAAGGCTGCGATGTGTTTGAGATAATATGTAATGTAGAAAGTACATATGCGTACTCGGGCCAGTTAATTGCATTTCTTTCTACCCAGGCTGACTTTTGAAAACACCCGAGAGTAATGAAATCTCTCCATAGAGCCAGCCATCTTCCCTCTCGGCACCACTATCGTCGAGTTTTTCAAAATAATTGGACTCCGAAGTTAATTAAAGTCTTCTCGTTGAGTATTGTGTACGAAAAGGTCTTAGGCGGTATTCGCGAATCTCCGAAGCTCAAATATAGTCGCCCCATTGTCATCTCACCGGCAACGTCGAACAAGGAAAAAATGTCAAAATGATATTTTCATCGGAGACCAACGCCGAGATGAATTTATGAGAAAAAGATCGGCTTGTTTTTCAACAACGAAATCCCAGACAGGACGGATTCGGGGCTACTATTAGACAAATGGTGGGGTGGGGTAGGACACGAAGCAGCAATATAGCGAACGATCTGACACGAAGCATAGCTCATTAAAAAGGATTTTCTTTCCACTCTCGCCATACACATGTACAACGTGCTGGAAGCAAGCTGGGTGGAAAATCTTTGAATAATTCAACGAGACAACCGATGGCAATTTTTTCGGGTATATTTTCGTAAAAGGGACAATGACGATGACAACAAAGACCAAATTATAGATGCGTCGTGAAATACCTATTTCTGGCGCGATTGTTGATTTATAAAGTAACCTGGCTATAAGGTGTCTATTTTCACCCTCCTTGGTGTTTTTTTTTAAGAGGATCTTTTCGTATTGTTGACTCAACAACTAAGTCCAGAAGCTTAAACAACGTAATGTGTAATTTTTACAAAACACGAGGCATCGATAAAGCAAAATATGTATCAAGGACGAAAACGACATCGACAGAGGGTCGAATCTCGACAAGAAAAATGTACCCGGGGTTATAATGGGCAAAAATGTATTTTACGAAGAATAATTTGCAAGAGAGAAAAAGGACGACGATACGAGGTTGAAAAACGGACTATGGCGGAATACCTACCTACGGCGAAATCGCATTCTTGGCGAAAAAGGTAACCGTGGGTCGAGTCCGGTTCTGGATATTTTAATTCTTTCACTTTCGTATATTAACGATGCCACATCCGGCTCGATTACCTGCTCGCACGTAAGCTTTATACCCTTATTAAGGACGATCGTACGTTTTCCATTGTTCATCGATCGTGTTATTCGTCGAATTAAAATAAGCTACTCGTAATATTTCGATGACAGCTCGTTGAAGAGAACTGGACCCTGATTTGGGTACATCTACACCTTTTCGATACGTAAGAGATTAATTGTTTCGAGCGGAATTTATGTTCGGTACGAGTCGAACTTTTGAATGTGGTGTTTTCGAGTCAGTTTATAAATACGATTTATACGAAAGGGACATTGTGGCCGGTGAAGATTAAATTCGGTGTGCGAAAATTTTACTTTGTGGGATAACTAAAACAGAAACGAGGCGTTTGAATCGTACGAGTGTGTAGATGATGCACGAATCGTCAAAATTGCTCATTTTGGGTTAAAAATGACGCAAAAAATTATTTAAAATAATACGTAGGTAGGTAGGTGCGTAAAAAATTATTATAAATCACGAACAGACCAGGGGGACGTCAGTCCGTCCACTAATTATAACAAAATTACATTTTTCGTCTGCAAAATTAGATGAGAAAATCGAAAATTTTTCGAACTCAATTGTTTTGGGGAAAAAATTGAGCTTCGGGTCCAAAAAATGAGAGAAAAATTTATTGCATGAAGAATTTTCAATTCATTCTCCTCCCTCCCCCATAAGCAAATTATGGTTTGTCTCTGCTAAAAATTAGCATAGGTACCAAATAATTAAACAAAATATTGCGAAAAAATTAAAATCCGGTTCAAATTTTTTTAAATAATTGAAACAAGACACAAACTGGCACCAAAATTGAATCAGTTTTATGGAAATTATTCAAAAAAGGAGGGAAATGATAAAAATTGAAGAAACTCGTGCAGAAAATTACAAAAATGATCCCTCCCCCCAAAAAAAAACATTAAAAAATATTCAAAAGTTTATCCAGTTATTCAAAGGAAGGGCTAAATTAGAGAAAAGAGAAAAATGAGGAGAGGGGTGGGCAAAAATCGTTGAATAATATTTCAGATGTAAGTATAGTTAGAGTGTCTTCAAGACTTGATTTGAGCAAAGAAAAATTAAAAAATTGTAAAATTTTTAGAACAGGTGCAAAAGAACTTCATTCGACTATAATGTTTTGGACTGAAAGATAGACATGAATTTCATCAAAATTCACTCATTCGAAGTGAGAACAATTTTTTTTTGAGAAATCATGCTGAAAAAATCAAAAAATGCACTTTTTTTGACATCTTAAGGGAGTTACAGCCTCTTGAAACATCTCCCTAACTGCTTCAGAAGTGTCAAAAAATTTTCAAAAAAATTATGATGAAAAAATGTCAAATTTATATGAAAATTTGTAAAAATCGTTCAAAAAAGCATACATTGAGCTGAAATATTATAAAAATTGCCTCGACAGAAATAAAATTGTTCAGAATGCAATGGAAATCGCCAAAAAATAATCATCATAATGTTGTGGAAAGGATTGAAACAGCCTCAAAATTGATCGAAATGTTACGAAAACATGTTTAAATAATTACAAATTGACCTTCAAAGATTAGAGTTTTCTTTTAAAAACGAATTATTTTTCGAATTTGTCACAGACCTATCCAAGTTGAATGGACAAAGAGATAAAAATCGAAAAATTTTGGTTAAAATGAATTTTTCCCGATTTATTTTCAACTCAAGTTGAAAATTTTCAAGACGAAAAAAATTCATATTCGAAAATTTTCTGTTCGAGAAATCTTGTTCATTCGACTGAATTTTTAATATTTGCAAGAAACACAGTTACCTCACTCCCTCTCCTTTTATGAAAATTTGAAAAAAATTATGAAAAAGTTGATAAAAAAATTATGAAAATCTGTCAAAAAATTAATGAAAATTTGATCATAAAACTTTGGTATGAAAATCGATGGAAAAACTTTTGAAAATTTAAGATAGGTAAATTTAAAAGCACCACTAAATATGTTTAATGAGGTTCTGGGACAATTATGCATTTTTCTATGGTCTTCTAATGACTTTTTAAAACTCCTTTTCTCTTTATTTCAGCCCAATTTTAATGAAATTTTTATAGATTTTTTTCAAATTTTAATAAGTTGTTTGAAGATTTCAGAAAATACTATTTTTTGCAGAATTTTAATGAAATTTTTACTTCCTCATTATCACAGATTAATGCTAATTTTATGAGAACTTAATTTTTTTTGAATTTTAGACAATTTTTATGGCAATTTCAGGTATAATTTCCACAATTTAATTTTTCACTCCTTAAATTTGATGAAATTTGACAACTTTTCGTTAATTTGTGATAATTCTGGTAAAATTCTATAAGTATTCATCACTCATTTTCATAAAGATCAAATTATATTTCTTATGATCATTGATCAAACTTCATGTCCTACACTTTATTGTGAATTTTTTTTGTACAATAAATACATATGTATTAAAAAAGGTGACGAAATTAAACGCTATCAAAAATTTTCAATCTCATTCTTCAAACCGTCTCACACCCACTTGATATTCACCTCCTACCCCGTCATCATTTTACAAGACAAATGCTCTCTGTCAACTCTCAATTGTCACACCTTTATTTAACAAATCGAGGGGTTGGAAAAAAGTGCACGAAACCCGACACGACGCTTATAATAATTATAACCACGAGGCTTTTAAATGAGGTCCCATCAAGATTAAGAATACAACAACGACGACGACCGAAGAAAGGCGGAGTTGAAAATCTCAAAATACAGTAACACCACATTCAACGTTTTATCGAACACTAAAAGAACACAGAGACCGACGAGGGTGAAGAAGAGTCACAAAATGCTTCCGAAGATTTACTATTGTTCTCGACAATGCACTAGATGTAGTTTAAACGTTGTAGCGGAGGTGCGACACAGCTGCCCCAGCCTTTTTCGTCGCAATTAAAAAGAAAAAATTAAGAACGAAGCACCAGCATTTTACCGCCGCACATTAATGGCGACAATTGTTCGCAATTATCAACTCGTCGGTGCGAAGGAGATGTATTTTTGTATTTAAGGCACCGAGAGATGTCTGAAGCCAAGATTTGCCTGGAGATGATATGAAGGTGTTTTTTTTTTTACAGTTTTTTATTATTTTTACGTACCTATTTTGAAAATTAAATGGACGACAGTTCATTTATCATTTTCTTCGAGTAGACATTTTTTGAAATTTTCACATCCCCAGAAAAAAATCATAGTTGAGAAGACAAGATCTGAAGTAAACGATGAAATTTTCAGCCAAAATTTTCCAAGAAAAAGTAATTATTCTTGGTAAGAAAGAACCAAAAATGCTGGTTATAAAACTCTTTTCCTTTCTGCCCAGTCCTTTTCCACATGTCAAATACCAAAATCTACGTAGATGTAAATAGCAAACCTTTATGATGGAAAATTTTATTCAACTTTTCATTTTCGGCCGTCGGATTTTTGATTGGCGTCGAAATAACCTCACTCGAAAATGAAAAAATAAATTCTCAGGACCAGAGTCACGACCACGACTATCCCCATTTTCACATCATATAATTTTTCGTAATTTCGTAGCAATTCAATTCGTCGAATGAATAAATTTCCAGTGAAAACGGTCTCTCGTTTTCACCATTACGGCCTCGCGTCTTCGTTGAATTATCGTCCGACTGATATACTCGTAAAGCTTCGAATCGAGTTTTTATTTTTTTAAACGACGAGTCAAAAATAAATTCGCGTCGGATGTGATGGCGAGGGCGATTTCTATTTTCATATCGTCGATTTTCAAAATACATCGGTGGGATGGGTCTGAAATTGAATTTTCGAAACGAATATTCCAGCAGCTTTTGAGCTACTGTGCTTTGTCCTTTGAAGAAACATCGTTTATGTTTGATTTTCTTTTTCACTTTTTTGGTTCGATTTTATACGTATTTAGATATACTAAGAGAGAATTGATGAAAGGAAAGAGAGTGGAATTTCTTTGAATTTGTTATTTCTTAAAAATTTTTGTCAAAGAGCAACTAGAAAATATTTACCCTACATCTTTTTTTTTTTCAACTGAAAAAAAATCCTAAAATACATTCTCATTCGAAAGGAAAAAAAATTAAAGAAGAAAAGAGAAGATATTTTCCATTTGATTACATCTATAAACTTACCAAAGTTGAACAAGCAATCTTTGAATAAAAATTAATGTTTTTTCTTTCACGCCATGCACTTCGATAACGATTCAAGTTGCTTTCTTGAGCCATGACACTCCTTCCCCCCCAAGTTTTTTTCCAATTCTATTTTTGATTTTACATTAAAAAATTTTAAAATGCAATTTCACAGAGATTTTTAAAAAAATACGTAACCTTATTTAGTCTCTATTTTTTAAAAGTTTGAGAAAAAATTTCGCGATTTTCATCTTTTGTATTTTTTTTTTAATTTATGTCCTACAAGATTAATTACAAATCAAAAATGTACGTATTTATTCTGTTGATTTTTGAAAAAGAAATCAAAAATGTTTCGTACTTTGAGTTTTGAGCAAAAGAATTAGCACAGTATAATAGGGTAGGCCGAAAAAACAACTTTTTCGATTTTCAAAAACATACCCCCACCCCCCGCAAAAGTTGTTGGCTGATGAGATTTGAAGAATAAAAAAAATATATTCAAAATCAATTCATATCTTCCGATCGCGCATTGACATTGAAATTTTCAAAAACTGGCAAAAATTCAATATTTTTAAAAATTTTAGAAAATTTTGAAAAAAATTGAAATTTATTTAAATTGGTTTTGAAGCTTATCTAGTGACTATTCAAACCAAAAAGCAGAATTTTTTGAAAAAAAATCATGTTTACGCCTTTTTAAAATTTCTGCTATTTCTTCACATGAAGAAAAATCAAAAAAAAATTATAAAACGTTGATTTTTTCAAAAAAATTTGTTTTTTGGTCTATGTGGTCACTAAATAAGCTCTAAAATTAATTTTAATCAATTTCAAATTTTTTCGAAATTTTTAAAATTTTGAATTTTTGCTAATTTTCGAAAACTTTAACGCCAATGCGCGATCAGAAGATATGAATCGATTTTGAATATTTTTTTTTTATTCTTCAAGTCTCATCAGCCGACAACTTTTGCGGGGGGTATGTTTTTGAAAATCGAAAAAAATATTTTTTCGGCCCACTCTACAGTATAATCTTCAGATTTTTAGCTTTCATAGTAACACCAGCTTCGATTCTCAGCAGCCCCTCCCCCTCCTACCATGATAGAATTGCACTTCAAGACAATAAGGCATACCAAAGTTGGCTTGTTGAAGAACGAGAAAATGATAATTTTGCTTGAAAACAATAAAAATTGCATTTTCCCAGATTCAAAAAAGGAATATCCTCATTTTTTTCACTCAGACGAAGTTTCCCAAAAATTCTTTTTGAGTGGTACAGAAATAAAAATTGAGTCAAAGTGACATTAAAATTTGAAAACTTTTACACTTTTATTCAAAAAATTAAAAAATGGAATTTTGAGTTGAAAAAATTGTAATAAGTAAATTTCATCCCCCCCACCGTCGCAATATTTTCAATTTCAGTTTTTCTCTGCTTTTACAAACAAAAAAATTTTATAACAGTACAATTAAAATTAAAAATTGTGAGGTCGATTTCACAATTTCCACAATTTTTACAGAACTATGTAAACTTTTTTTGTCTATTAATTCTTATACAATTGAAGATCTTGTTCTAAAAAAATTCAGAACCATTTTCATTTCAATTTTTTTTTTCTCATTCAAGATTTTGATGAGCAAGGAAAATGAAGATTACCAATGAAACACTATTTAATGGCTTACTTTAAAAATAATACATAGGTCAAAATTCCATTTTTTTCCCCCCTCAGGAGCTTCAGCTTTTTCTCTCTTCCTCCTCCACAAAATCCAATCATTTTCTCTCTCCCCCTCCCCCCACAGAAACAATTATCATAAAATCCTCAAATAAAAATCAAACGAAGTTCACAAATGAAAATCTTGAATAATTATATTTTGAAATAAATTTTTGAAGGAATATTTTTAGAAATTTAGAATCTTCGAGGTGTTTCGACTGTCTACTAAACACAAACATGAAAATTCGAACAGTTTTTGAACTTTTTTGGTCCAAACATTTCAAATTTTTCAACAATTTTTTGCTTATTCTTTCACCTTAAAAAATTCAAATTGAAAAATTCCTCGCTGAATACCCGACGAATGATAGAAGATGAAGGTGCTTAGGCTCGTGAAAAAAATAATTTCAGAAGTTTTGAAAGATGGGGTCCGAAAACGAAGAGATTGAGTTCAAAAAAGACAATTGAAAGCTAAAAATTCTCAATTTTTTTCAATATTCTATTTTTCAACCAAGTACATTTTTAGGATTTTTATTGTTACTTTGGGCTTTTTTGCAAAGGTTTTAGAATTTTTCATAAGTTTTCAGTCAATTTCTCAATTTTAAAATTTAAATAGAAACTTCAATCGGCGGATTTCAAAATAGAATGAAAATTTTGAATAATATCCCAAAATCTTCTACTTACCTATTTCAATGAAAATCATAAAATCGAATTAAAGTATTCCTTAATTTTCTCTCCGATCGAAACAAAACACAAATTGAGAAAAAAATCACCTTCTCGCCCAAAAATTCATAATCTTTTTCCTAATTGCAACATTTTCTATTCCGTAAATCACAGATGGATTTTGCAAAAATCCTCAAACCTTCACATCTCTCACAAAATAACCTCTCCAGGGAGCAAAAAACTTAACGCCATCGCCATCTAAATTCCCCAGAGATCGCAGACCAGCAGACCATTTCGCAAACACGAGACGACCAAACTGGACGTTTCCTGTAACCATACTAAGTATAAAGGGGGAAAAAGCCTAGCGAAGCCATTAACACGATATCCATTTCACGTACGGTACGAACCCGAATGGTTGTACAAATTACGATGGAAAATAGGTAATGTAGTTAGTACGATGAAAATCGTACCACTTGTTGGCAGCAGACCACCTTCTATACACGTATTGCATTCCGGGCTGCGTGCTGGAGACAGACGAACGAGGTGAAAATACCGAGATTAATTTGAAATCTCTTTTATCTATTTTTTACAGTCTCGAGCCGGCGATTATATCTACGTGAGGATAGGACTGATTTTTTTTTAAAGCACAGACCTCAAAATATCATGAACCAAGACGTAAATGTTTTTTTTTTTTTTATACCTACACCAAATCTCGGTGACGTAAATAGCTGTTATTTTATCGATTTGGCTTCCCTTTTTTTTTATTCTAAATAACGTATAAATCATAGGCTAATCATAGACTACTCCGAGTGGGTATTTTTTCCAGATTTCGAATACGACTCGAGGAAAACAGAAGGAAAAGGGGTGGAAAATATACGGGTATTGGATGATGACGGCATTATCAGACGAACGCAGCACTCCGAGGGAATTTTCTCGCTGCAATCGATGCTCCGGAATGGCTCCTCCATCAACTCGCAAAATAAGTGATAATTCACCTCAGCAAAGCATCTCTGCTTATCTCCTTGCGTTCTGTAAAAGTGAAGGGGCTTATTTCATGTGTAGATACAGACCCAAAATCGTTTTCAATTATTTCCTTTCGTGAAGTGAATTTCCATCAAAAATTTTGCGATTTCTGCAGCTACGAATGGTATTAGCAACTGTTCGATATCGTTTTCGGTGGTGAATAACTATGCAATGGAAAAGTTTCAGCTTGAGAAAGATATCCGCGTTTTTGGATCGGTACGGTAAGTATAGGAAAAATATGAACGATGCGGATGAATTTCGCGATGCAGAGCGGAGCAGAAAGAAAAAAATGACGCTGCTTTTGTCATCTTTTCAGCGTTAAGGTTTATTGCATTAGATCGACTTCTTTTGTCGTCGTCGTCGCCCGTCAACCTTATGAAGTCGTCCGCATCCGGCGACAGATATTAATCGTCTTTACCGCGCAGCATCTCGATGCCGAGTCGCTCAACCGACCAAGTTCTTAATCGGCTTACCCTTACGTAAGCTCGCTTTCCGCGTATCTTTCAGCGTACATTCGTCGGTGCCGAGTATGTCATTTCTTCTTAAGAGTTGGCTTCGTCGTATATCGTTATACAGCTGTCGCGGATCGTATGAGGGGCGAGTGAAATAATCGTTTGCAGCGTGTTTTGAGGAAATCTGGGAGTATGTAGGGGGTCTGGGTGGTTGTAGGTTTTTGCAAGATATTATTTTTCGGTAATTTGGGTTCAGGATTTTGTTTTGAATGCATTTGGTAAGAATTGTAAGTACAGTACAGTGATGCCCCGAAGGAATTTTGCCAAATCTGTGAGAATTCCAACTAAGATTTTCAATTTCCTTAACCATATGATAGCTATTTATATAGTGAGACTTTTCTATCCTCTCACAACGAAAATTGCACACAAATGGCAAACTTTTTCCACCCAGCGAGTAAAAAAATTTCAGTTTGGAAAATAGTAGTTAAAAATTTTCCTAGTTTTGGAAAATATGAAAAATTTTCCAATTTAAAAAAATATGAGAATGTTTTCGATTTAGAGAGAATATTCAAAAAGTTTCCAATTTAGGAAAATATAAAAATTCTTCCAATTTGGAAAAAATGAAAAATTTTCTGATTCAGAGAAATATGAAAAAATTTTCCTTCAATTAAGAAAAATACGGAAAAACTTATGAAATTTGAGAACATATATGAGTAAAAACCTGGTGAATGTTTCCAACTTGATAAAATATGGGTGAGTACAGATGATAAATATTTTCAACTTACAGATAGGTAAAAATGTTGAGAAATTTTTCAAATTGAATACTGAAAAATCCTGCAGAAGAAGTTAAGTCCCCCCCCATCGTCTATGGGTACGTCCCTAATATAAGCAGTATTTGATAGAAAGGATCCTGATAAAGGTTCAGAATTATTTTCAGCTTTGAGAAAACGATTATTTTTTCCATATCTAATAGGATGGCCCGAAAAAACAATATTTTTGATTTTCAAAAACATTCATACCCCTACCCCCGCAAAATTTGTTGGGTGATAAGACTAGAAAAATAAAATAAAAATAAAAATCGATTCAGATCTCGATCGCGCATTGGCGTTAAAGTTTTCAAAAATTAGCCAAAATTCAACATTTTAAAAAATTTGAAAAAATTAAAAATTGATTAAAATCAATTTTAGAGTTTATTTAGTGACCACATAGACCGAAAAACACTTTTTTTTTGAAAAAATCAACGTTTTATAATTTTTTTTGATTTTTCTTCATGTGAAGAAATAGCAAAAATTTAAAAAAGGTGTAAAGCATGAATTTTTTCAAAAAATTCTGCTTTTTGATTTGAATAGTCACTAGGTAAGCTCTAAAACCAATTTAAATAAATTTCAAATTTTTTCAAAATTTTCTAAAATTTTTGAAAATATTGAACTTCTTTTAATGTTTGAAAAGGCTCTGGTGTGGTAAGGGGGTCAATTAGCCCTTGGTCGAACTTTGACCAAATTCTTATGCCATTCGATTTGGCATGGTAGAAGATGATTTTAGAGCGCATGAGCGAATTTTTATCGCACCCCTGGGGGGCTGGGGGGCCAAAATACACGGTTTTCAAGCTAAAAACTCTTAAAAATTCTATCTCCTCGAGTTTTCAACCGATTTTTTCCAAACTTGGCACAAAGGTAGTGGTACTAGAGGGGAATACCCTGAAATTTTTTCAGATTTTTCGACCACTCCAATGACCTTGAATTCGACTTTGAAAATTTCAAATCGCCCTGGGAGCACCGTTTTGCCGCGGGGTATAAAGAAAAAAATTTTTTCATGTTTCCCACTCCATTTTACACCACTCAGAATTTTTTCAGATTTTTTCGAGTGGTGGTTTACATGTGGCGTCCGAAAAACTGATAAATCGGTCGTTTTATTACTTTAAAATTATGCCTTTACCATCAATTTCGTATTTTTCATTTTTTCTCACTAAAAATACATTCATGCTCGCTTTTATTAAATTTTGATCAATATTCACCCATTTCCCATGACTACGACATTTTGAACAAAGGGTATCCCTGGATATGATAGGCGAATCGGCCCAAGAGCTACTTTTTGAAACTAACCAGCAGACATTATTAAGGACCCCAAAAAATGATTTTAGAAAATTTTTTCCACTCCCTAACTCACCCTACCCCCTTACCCCCACCCCCAAAATAGCGAATTTTCGTCAAAAAATCGTATCTCGGAACCTAATGGACCAAAAATTCCGAAATTTATGTGGTGTAAGTATATAGGGAGTGGTGACCAATTTTTGAGAATTTTTTCAGATTTTTTTTGCGATGCATTCTATTCAGTGTTGCCAATTTAGCATTATAATGCTAAATTTAGCATTATCCAAGATCAATTTAGCATCGAAATCATCGAAAATTCAGATTTAGCATTTAGCATAATTTTTAGCATTATTGGTTCCTAATTTTAGCATAATTGTCCAAAATTTGGCATAATTAAAAATCGCATTTTTTGGAATGAAAATGAAAAAATTGACAGAAATGAGTTAAAGAAGTGTTATTTTTTGCTTTTGTAGTACAATTTTTCAAAAAAATTTCCCCTCGCTTCGCTCGGGAAGCATTTTCTTCTTCCCATTTCCAAAACAGTCATCATTTTCAAAAAATGTTTTGAAAATTCTGTTGTTTTTCAATCATTTATCTATAAATTTATGCATATTTCACTCCAAATATGTGCAAATCTCAACCAAAACGTTGAAATTTTCACGCAAGTTTTCAGAGCTTCGCGAATTAAGGGTAAAAAAATTTTAGCATAATTTTTTTTGAAATTTAGCACTTTTAGCATAATCAAATTCCTCAAAATATGGCTAAAAAAAGTCGAAAGACGTTAAATAATAAACTTAGACTAGCAAGGATTGGATTTGAATTTTAGCATTATGAATTTAGCATTATGCTTTTTAGATTTTGGCATAATTTAGCATAATTTTCACCACATCTAGCACTGAAAACTCTTTAGGTGTTGGCAACACTGATTCTATTCTAAATAACCACCTTAAAAACTTTGAATTTCTCAGAGGGTCTGGCCGGATAAGGGGTGATTTTGGCCATGGGTTGGATTTTCGCTTTAACCTACCCAAAGGGTACCCTCTGATGTTAAAACATCTGAAAAAATTTTCAATTCCCCCCCCCCTTCTATTTCTGAGTTATGGCCATTTTATTGCTAAATTTTCAACAATTTTTAATTGTACCTATCAAGGTGGGGTTGTATCAAAAAGAAAGAATTTTTTCTTGACCCTTGCGGCTTCGAAATCACCAAAACTGAATACGTGACGTGAATCTACGTTGAAATACACATTTGTGGGATACTATTCACAAATTGGTTGTTCTTCACTTATACATATATGCTTATATGGTATTTTTTTGCAATGATTGAATACTTCATATAGCCGAAAAAGCATGAAGATATGTAATGTACCAACATTTTTGAAAAAAATATCATAAATACGTCTTTACGAGGCGTGACTTAGTTCCAAAGAACAGAAAATTTCCTTCACAACAGTCGAAATTAAAAATTGTTGAAAATCTAGCAATAAAATGGCCATAACTCAGAAATAGAAGGGGGGGGGCAATTGAAAATTTTGTCAGATGTTTTAACATCAGAGGGTACCCTTTGGGTAGGTTAAAGCGAAAATCCAACCCATGGCCAAAATCACCCCTTATCCGGCCAGACCCTCTGAGAAATTCAAAGTTTTTAAGGTGGTTTTTTAGAATAGAATGCATCGCAAAAAAAATCTGAAAAAATTCTCAAAAATTAGTCACCACTCCCTACGTACTTACACCACACAAATTTCGGAATTTTTGGTCCATTAGGTTCAGAGATACGATTTTTTGACGAAAATTCGCTATTTTGGGGTGGGGGTAAGGGGGTAGGGTGAGTTAGGGAGTGAAAAAAATTTTCTAAAATCATTTTTTGGGGTCCTTAATAAAGTCTGCTGGTTAGTTTCAAAAAGTAACTCTTGGGCCGATTCGCCTATCATATCCGGGGATACCCTTTGTTCAAAATGTCGTAGTCATGGGAAATGGGTGAATATTGATCAAAATTTAATAAAAAGCGAGCATGAATGTATTTTTAGTGTGAAAAAAAAATGAAAAATACGAAATTGATAGGAAAGGCATAATTTTAAAGTAATAAAACGACCGATTTATCAGTTTTTCGGACGCCACATGTAAACCACCACTCGAAAAAATTTGAAAAAATTCTGAGTGGTGTAAAATGGAGTGGGAAACATGAAAAAAATTTTTTCTTTATACCCCGCGGCAAAACGGTGCTCCCAGGGCGATTTGAAATTTTCAAAGTCGAATTCAAGGTCATTGGAGTGGTCAAAAAAATCTGAAAAAATTTCAGGGTATTTCCCTCTAGTACCACTACCTTTGTGCCAAGTTTGAAAAAAATCGGTTGAAAACTCGAGGAGATAAAATTTTTAAGAGTTTTCAGCTTGAAAACCGTGTATTTTGCCCCAGCCCCCAGGGTGCGATAAAAATTCGCTCAGGCGCTCTAAAATCATCTTCTACCATGCCAAATCGAATGGCATAAGAATTTGGTCAAAGTTCGACCAAGGGCTAATTGACCCCCTTACCACACCAGAGCCTTTCAATGCCGGAAGATATGAATTGATTTTTAAATTTTTTATTCTTCAATTCTCATCAGTCAACAGCTTTTGCAGGGGGGGAGATGTATATTTTTGAAAATCGAAAAAAATTGTTTTTTCAGCCCACCCTATTATCTAATGCTTAAAATAGGTACTTTCATATTCTCAAAGGGCATTCCCGGATAAGCATAGTGAATCGGCCCCCGGGCCCTTCAGAAACGCCACTTCGGTGGTAGGTAGGTACCATCAAGGTACTTTCATTCCCCAAGTTTCAGACCTGTATCATGAGTGGGTCTTGAGTAATCGACTCAAAACTCAAAAACGTCTCAAATTTTTTTCTCCGGATCTACTCAACCGATTTTTTTGAAACTTGGACTAAATTGTAGGTATATACAAAGGCTTTCTATGAAAAAATTGACAGCTCTCCCCCACCATTTCTACTCCCTCAAAACTTTGAGTAAAAACTTGAGTGCCCTCCTTACCTATGAAGTCGGTGAGGTACAATTTTCAAAAAATTGTTTTTAGATGTATATTTGGCCTAAGAATAACATATATTTTTTTCAGAATTTTATCTCACCGGCGCCATGGTCAAAAATGGCCAAAAGTAACTTAAACTTGAGGCCAAAATAAGGCAATTTTGAGAACAGTATAGATAATCGCCGTACAGAAATTCATATTTCTTACTCAGATTACTCGGGGAACTGAAAAATGACGAATACTAAATTAAAAATTCATTGAGACTCATTTCAGCTGCAGTAGCGCGCCCCCTCCCACCTACACCCCATTTTTGGGGGTTGATGATGGATAGGCAATATTGGTGTCGTTTTCATATAAATCGCACCTCCTGATCACGAATATGAAGTCAAAAGTTCGATTAAAGCCACCAGTAACTCGTTTCGGGGTGTGAGCCTGAAAATTATAGGTGTACAATGTACATAGGTATACCTAACTCAGGAAAATTAGCATCAAAAAATCGATTTAAAAATAAATTAATTAATCGAAATTTTATTTCAAAAAACGCTTCTATATGACATACGGAGTCAATATTTGAGTCGCATCACCCCCGGACCCCTCAGCTTGTGGGGGGGGGAGGGGGTGTGAAACCTTTATGGGGGAAAAACTGTTTTGCGCCGATTTTGTTCAAATTCTCGTGGAGGAGATAAGCAACAAAAAAATTTCAGCCCCACTCGACCTCAGAGGGCTGAATAATCGCTTTCTTGGGTTGGACATTTCTGGCTAAAAGGACAGAAAATTGAGGTTTTCAATTATGGAACTGCCCTTGAATTTTAATTTTAAAGAATTCGAACAAAAGTAATGTGCTAGTCGGATTCTCTTGAAATGTGTACAGAAAAGTTCAAATATTTCAAAAGTAAAATCCAAGAGCCATTATAATATTGAAAACCTCAATTTTCTGTCCTTTTGGCCAAAAATGTCCAACTCAAGAAAGCGATTATTCAGCCCTCCCCTCCCCCCCACAAGCTGAGGGGTCCGGGGGTGATGCGACTCAAATATTGACTCCGTATGTCATATAGAAGCGTTTTTTGAAATAAAATTTCGATTAATTAATTTATTTTTAAATCGATTTTTTGATGCTAATTTTCCTGAGTTAGGTATACCTATGTACATTGTACACCTATAATTTTCAGGCTCACACCCCGAAACGAGTTACTGGTGGCTTTAATCGAACTTTTGACTTCATATTCGTGATCAGGAGGTGCGATTTATATGAAAACGACACCAATATTGCCTATTCATCATCAACCCCCAAAAATGGGGTGTAGGTGGGAGGGCGCGCTACTGCAGCTGAAATGAGTCTCAATGAATTTTTAATTTAGTATTCGTCATTTTTCAGTTCCCCGAGTAATCTGAGTAAGAAATATGAATTTCTGTACGGCGATTATCTATACTGTTCTCAAAATTGCCTTATTTTGGCCTCAAGTTTAAGTTACTTTTGGCCATTTTTGACCATGGCGCCGGTGAGATAAAATTCTGAAAAAAATATATGTTATTCTTAGGCCAAATATACATCTAAAAACAATTTTTTGAAAATTGTACCTCACCGACTTCATAGGTAAGGAGGGCACTCAAGTTTTTACTCAAAGTTTTGAGGGAGTAGAAATGGTGGGGGAGAGCTGTCAATTTTTTCATAGAAAGCCTTTGTATATACCTACAATTTAGTCCAAGTTTCAAAAAAATCGGTTGAGTAGATCCGGAGAAAAAAATTTGAGACGTTTTTGAGTTTTGAGTCGATTACTCAAGACCCACTCATGATACAGGTCTGAAACTTGGGGAATTAAAGTACCTTGATGGTACCTACCTACCACCAAAGTGGCGTTTCTGAAGGGCCCGGGGGCCGATTCACTATGCTTATCCGGGAATGCCCTTTTCAGAAGAAAAATCAAAATGAGAATAATTTTGTGCAAAATCTGATGACCACTAAAATGTTTTGATTTTATCAATTTTTTTGTTTCAACGAAGATCTATTCATGTAATTTTTCGAATATCAAATACCTATTGGTACCTACTTATTTCATCGAATGAAAATTTAATACTCATTTCATACCTACACTTACGTTAGCAATAAGAAACATTAAGTAATTGAAATTTCACATTCTCAAAAATGGAATTGAACTTATCAATCGAGTTCAAGTTTTCACTGTAAGTTTTATTTTTTCATAACGTTTGAAAAAAATTACTTACTCATCTTTAAAATTGTTCATCACAACTTCCTCAACATCAATAGGTAATTTATTACTCACCTGGAACAAAGAAAAAAAAAAGGTTCATTAGTTTATTGTAAATTTAATCACAGCAAAAAAATTATTTTTCCTAAAGAACCAGAAGAATTATTACATTAAATATTTCCCAAGTTTTTGGTGATACCAAAATTGAGGGAAAACAAATGTAACACTTTCAAATTCCTTTTTTTTTTCATTCGTCTAATTTTGAAATCATTCGTACCTACAAAGCCCCCCCCCCCCACCGGAATCACTTGGAAAAATGCACGGTTTCGTACTAACGACTAATATTGATAAAATAACACGAGATGTTTTAATGTAAAATTGAAATTATATTTCAAGGAATTTCATAAAACAATCTGGATGGATGAGTGAGATGGAAAGGAAAGTGGAAGGAAGAGGAAATAGAATTTTACCCACTACAATGTTCAAAATCTGATTTTACATTCCAAATTTTTGAGATCAAATTTTTCCTAATACTAAAACAAAAAAAAGTCAAATATTTTAATATTTTCCTCTTTTAACCCGATTAGTTATAAAACTACGGACCAATTTTTTGTGATTAAATTTTAACCACTGAAACTGTTTCAATCATAAAATTGATCAGTTTTGACCTGAGAACCATCAACTTTCCATGACAAAATTGATTTATTTTGATCAAAATATCGATTAGGTAATAATTTCGAAAAAAATACAAAAATCGATCTTTTATAAAAATCAATTGCTTTGAAAGAATGGCAGTGAATTTTCTTAAAATTTTATAAAAATTAGTTTCTTTGATAAAAATTCGTCAGGTAAGTAATAATAAGTATTTCAATAACGATCAATTTCTCTAAAACTCAAAAAGGCACTTGGAAAATTGTAATTTTATAAATAAAAGCATGTTTTTCTGAAAGATTTATCAATTATTTTGATTTTATAAAATGATCATTACTTATTGATCAAATTTCACATTCTTTTCACGAAAACTTATCTACTCAGTATTAGTTGTTTTTTTTGTGCTCTCATGTTTTTTTTAACCGGTTCGAATATTCATTGAGCCGGTTTCGTTCATTTCTAGAATTTTCCCCCATATAGCCGCCCCCCCCAAAAAAACGAATCACATCAAAACAAATGAAAACAAAAAATCGCTTGAATTTTTCTGGTAAAAAAATAATTTAAGCAGTGATCTTTCCCCTCCTTTAGCCACTGCAAAAAAACCCTCTTAAGTATCGAACGAATAAGAAACCGAAGCAAAAAACCACTGACCAAGATGCTTAAAATAGCCAGAATATGTTAATACCGCAAGAAAACAGATACACTCGGCATAATACGCAGTATTCAGCAGACTTCGGGGAGTTTACTAAATATAATATAGCTGAACTTATTTGATTTTAATTTGAAATACAACATTTGTCGTCGTACATGCATCCTCGAGCTCGCCATTTTCGAGCTAGCGAGCCAGCCGGCAGCCTAGAGACTTTCGGCTTACCGGTGGCTGTGCTCCGGACAATGGCCATATTAAAAAGTTTCGCCTCGGTTATAACATAAGAGTTAGAGCTCCAGACGGGCACGCTAACGCCTTCGAATAACGCTACAAACTTTCCAAATAAAAAACAAATAACGTTTAGATACCATGGCTTGGTCGTTACGCCATTCTGTGCACTCAATTCCCCTCCTCCCTCGACCTCTTCCCATCTCGACACACTTCCGATCCTTCGTCCGAGGTGTCGAGTTTTCTTTTTTCAACATCGAGGTATACTAAGGAACGAAGGGTATTTCAATACGTGGACTATATTGAAGAAAAATGTTCGTCGTGTGTGATGGATTGCAGCATACGTCGCCTTACAGGAGCCTATTTGACCTGGCCTGAGTGTATAATAAAGCTGGATCGACAAACCATCACTTTTTTTCTCAAATTCGTTCGATATTCGTGTAAATTATGTAAATTTTCGGTCGAATTTAGTCGAACAGTGGGAGAAATAAATGTTTCGACACACACACAATTTCTTGGTTAATCGAACGTATGGTAATCCAATCGCAGCACAGCCGACAAGACCATGGAATCGTTGTGATGCTCGTGAAACTACCGAGGCTGACGCTGCAGCAGCTACGAAATTTCGGAGAAAAAGAAACCCCAACGAACTTTGCTATCTCGCACCACGCGTCAATAATCTGCTCTCTGCTGTTATCGTATCCGAAACTTGGGCCGGTCTTTTGGAAACACTCTAGAAACCATCTTGGAGCTGTGGACGAGCGAGGCACCGGAGAGGCACCGGCCGACAACATTTTATCAACTTTCCGCACAATCCGGTCCCTTCGGACTTCGCTCCGTCCGCGCCTTCGAGGCTGAGCCGATTAAACACGGCTAATTTAGATATTTCATCGCAGATTAAATTCGCATAAGCGAAGATGACGGAACAGGAAAACGCTTTGTTTTGGCAGCTTATTCATCGCGCGCCTCCGCGATATTTCCAGCAGCGCCCGGGTGCTCGACCCTTTCCCAGTCTGATGTATCTGCGTTAGAGGCCGTACGCGGGCACCGTTACCGAGGATTTAATGGTATTAACGTATAACTTTAACACGCCGTTCGTTATGTACTTACCGAAGAAGAGGGATGGTGATTATTTGGTCAATAATTTTAATTCATTGCTCATACATTACTCTCTGGCATGCTTCAGCATCCAGCACTCTGTGAATAGACTTAATAAACTTGTCGAACGACGGTGGTAACGTTTAGCATGCTGCGGACGCATTTAGGCTGATATCTTCGGGCTGCCTGGTCACCCTTTTCCGAGAATATTTCGAATAATGCTACGGTGATTACTGTACGCGTGAAATAATCGATTTCAAATTAATTTCTAGGTTCGACGTGAAATTAGGATGAGAGGTTGGTGAGATGTGACGAGCTTTAGTATTACTGGGCATGATTTACATTGTAACAATTCACTTGGGTTCTTTTCGATGAGGAATTTTTTGAAATTGAAGAGAAAATAACATCATCTGAAGGAGTTTCAGTGAACTGGAATCTTTGTTCTGGAGACAGAAATGCATAACAACTGGAAAATTTATATAAAAGTATCATTTTTCAATCATTTCAAAGCCGAAGTCCAAACGGAAACCAGAATCAAAATTCGAATGCTGCATTTTCGAAAATATTACTGACAATTTATTATATGCACAATGTGATTGTGAAATTTTGAAAAATTCTAACCCAAATTTAGAAATACGGGGTCCCAAGGGGAGCAAATCGAAAAAATTGACTGAGCAACTCCACGACCTTGTTTTTGTTGTTTCTTTTTGATGTGGTTACCACCCTCAATAGTCAATGTACTCCGAAAATCATCAAATGTCCAAAACTGAGAAAATTTCTGAGCAATACATCCAAAATTTTTTCGACTTTTTAAAATTCCAGATTGTTACTGCCGCTCAACACTTCCATGAGGAATAATAAAAAATTGATCTACACCATCAATTTGGGAGAAATTGTTTCCATGATCGCTTTAATGCAGGCAGTGATGGAAAACTGAAATTATATTAGTTCCAGTTCCAGTTCCAGTTCTCAAAATTTTTGATTTCCAGTTCCAGTTTTCAATATTTTCTAGTTTCAGTTTTCAATTCCAGTTCCAATTACCAGTTCCAAAATTCCATTTTTTTAAAAAAAATTGAGATATGAAAAAACCCATCTGGCCTTTCTACAAAAATTGAACCATGTTGTTTTTCCTTTCTTCTTTAAGAACAATTTTTTCATTTTTCATATTATTCAAGCTCAACACAAAAGATTTCTGGGAAAACCCCTGGGAAATAATATTTTTTGGGAATTTTATAGCCCCTGGCCCTGACTTCCTGAGTCCGGAATAATTATTCAATAAAAATATTGAAAATAGAAGAATGTGTGCGAAGATGTTTTCAATTGAATGTAATTTTCAAATTTACAACACAAAAATAGAAAAAATCCAAATTTTCAAAAATTTGGATTTTTTCTATTTTTTACTCCATTTGGAAATTTGTTGACAAAACCTTGAATTTTTCGAAAAAAATTCTGGTGTGTGAGGTATTAATGTAGGAGAAGATGATTTTAATTGAATGAAAATTTTATTTAAAAAAATAGAAATTGCAATTTGCAAAAAAATGCTGGAACTGGTATAAACTGAAATCCATTTTAATTCCAGTTCCAGTTTTCAGATTTCAGTTCTCATCATTTCAGTTCCAGTTCCAGTTTTTCAGTTTTTGTACTTCCAGTTCTTTTCAGATTTCAGTTTCAGTTTCGATTCCAGTTTTCCATCACTGAGGTCATCGTATATCAAAGTTTATCATTTTCAATAAGTATCCAAAGATTTTTGAAAAGTGGGCGCCCATGATATTTGAAGGTTAAACATTCTAATCCATTTGGAAAACACTCATATTCAAATTGTTTTCAATCTCTCAACATTTTTTGAGCATTAGCTAGATTTTATGTACTTAGTAGTGGAGAATTGGAGAAAGTACGAATTAAAAATAGATAGGTAGCGAAAATTTCCCCAATCATTTCTTTGGGTCAATATTCATTATTTCCTGCCTAAATACTGTTTTTTGGGTCAAATTTTCATGGAATAAGTGTTAATTTTATCCGATGAAAAAATTTTAGATCAAATAATATCAAATCATATCTGATTTAGATCAAATGTTATCAAAACAGATATAATTTGATCTCAAAAATGTCCTAATCAAAATTATATCTAATTACATCTGATTTTTTTAAGATACCTAATTATGATTTGATCAAATTAGATATAATTTGATCACATAATATCAAACTGGATCTGAACCTTCGTGATTTTTTCAGATATGAATTGATACAATGAGATATGATTTGATGTAATTTGATAAAATTAGATTAGGACATTTTTGAGATATGATCAGATCTGAAATTTTTTCATCGGGGTGTCATGGGTTTTAACAAGATTTAGTTGAATACCTTTGATTAGATAAAAACCAAAAAATTTTCTTCGGGTTTCAACACCTCCTTAAACTACTATCCTTGAAATTGGATTTAATTTCCCGATGAAAAAATTTCAGATCTGATCATATCTCAAAAATGTCCCAATCTAATTTTATCAAATTACATCAAATCATATCTCATTGTATCAATTCATATCTGAAAAAATTATGAAGTTCAGATCCAGTTTGATATGATGTGATCAAATTATATCTAATTTGATCAAATCATATCTAAAAAAAAAATCAGATGTAATTAGATATACAGTAGAACCTCGATTATCCGACCCTCGATTATCCGATTTCTCGATTATCCGAGCATAAAATTCTATCCGATTTTACTCGATTATCCGACTTTCAAAACTCGGATAATACTTTATTATCCGACTTCTTTTAAATTTAGCTCTTTTTAAGCTCGACAAACATATTTTTCAGCTTAAAAATATCACAAAATACATTATTTTCTGTCCTTCAACTATGATTTTTCAAAAAATAATGAACAATATTGAATCAGATAAGTTACTTACGTGAAATTCCTGTCTTTTTGAGTGAGTGAAATGAATTTCATGAAAAATTCATGATTAATTCACTGATATTTCAGTCAAAAATCACAGATTTCTGATGAAATGCACATTTCATCAGAAATGCAATTTCTCATCAAATTTTACTGATTCAGATTTGAAAAATTAGTACCTAAATTCATTGCTTGTCCTGAAAATCTTGCATTTCGTAAATTTTTCTTTGCTCAAAATCTGTATTATGAAAATACATCTAACTACACCACTCTAAGTACATAATTCCTTTTCGATTTTTACGGATTCTGTTTTTTGAATTTTTTGTTGGGAGTTGTTTTTTTTTCAAATCCGAGTTTTATATCTTATTTGAAAGTTCATGCATGCCAAAAATGTTTTAAAAATTTCAAGTAAACTCATTAATTACATTTTTTTCCTGAAAAAACTGAACTTTTTGATTATCCGACTTTTTCGCACAACCGAGTTTTCCCCGCCCCAATTAAATCGGATAATCGAGGTTCTACTGTAATTTGATTGGGATATTTCGGAGATCAAATTTTATCTGTTTTGATAAAATTTGATCAAAATCAGATAGGTATGATTTGATACGAATTGATCTAAAAAATTTTCATCGGGTTTTTGCCTTTCACAAGAGATTGAAAAGTTGCAGATTAAGAATTTAAAATTTTTTCTACGAAATTCAAATTGCACACTCATTCACTCAAGAATTTTGAAATCTTGCCAAAAATTTTATTTCTTCGTCTGGAATAATGTTTCATAGACAGTGATGCCAACTGCATTCTGATTTCCGCAAGTTTCTTAAAATTTCATCAGAAATTCCCAAAAAATTAATTCAAATTTATTTCAAATAGCAAAAGATTTTTGAGTAATTCATCAACTTTTCAAAGCACTGAATGAACAGCTTGAATTCCATAAAATTTAAGGGAAATCAAAATGCAGTTGACAGCATTTTCAATTGTATATAAAGAATGAATTTAGGTGACTACGACGATTTTTGGTTCGATTTTAAGATATTTGGATGAATAATTTGGAATTAGAAAAAAAAAATCTTCATACGATATGTAATTTTTCCATTCTTCTGTGAAGAGCAAAAAATGTAATCTGATTTCGTGATCAATGGTTCAAGGGAATACAAAAATTCGAACCTCGCTTTTTCAACTTCTCAACCAGGGCAAACCCAGTTTTTCAAAATGTCCGTCCGTAACTGCAGCTTCACACTCCAATGGTTTTTTGGGTTGAAATTTTTTCTCGACAGACCTCTCACTCGAAAAAAATCATTCCTCAACAATTTTCGTTTAAAATAAAGATTTTTTTCATCTAGGTGCCCAAAATGAAAGCACATTTAAGCATTTTTTTTTTTTAAAAAAAACTAATTTCATCTAATTCTAATAATTAGGTAGATTAATCTCGTTACGAATTACACGAATTTTTGGAACATTTCTTTCTCATCTCATTTACTATGCGTACCCGACGATCAAGACGATCGATTCGAAATTATAATTCATACACACACGGCTCAGCAAGAACTACTGATATTATTATATCCAAAACAAAACGCACACATCCGATTGACGGAACCGAATTATTGTCGCTTGTATAAGCAAAACACTCTGCAACAATGGGTACAGGCAGCTAGGCACCTATAAGTGATAGGATAGCTAAAAGTACCACCCGGCAACACATACAGCAGGTCCATCTTTCCTGCTACTCCATATACACCTGAATAGGTACGTACTACACGAATGTAACGAGGGGGGAGGGGTAATTCGTACGTGTCATTTGAATTCGTAACCAGCGAAGCTGCCGCTACCGACAACTTGAAATTAATTAGATTCCTCGGATGACAACAATGTGACGAGGGTACAGAAGCAAGCGGATTCAACTCTCGTCCAGACCTCTATTATACTTTTAATTACACTAGGGTTAATTAATTTTACCAAAAGTCAATTAATTTGTTATCGCAGCGATTCGATTAAACGGTACGGTATAGCACCTTTGGGCCCATAGGCCGATAAAAAGTGAAATTCTGACGCATAGAGTTGGACGAGGCGACTGCGATGTGCTTTTTGGTGGTTTATAAATAGATGTACTTATTGGAAATTTCCTAAAATATGCCGGCTTTAATTTGGTCCAGTTCGAGTACTTGAAGTCCTGCGAGAATAATGATGATGATTCGATTTAGTATACGAGTTTATTTCATTTTGGCTGTTGGGATCGATGCTGTTGCCGGGTAAAAATAGGCTGTCGAGTGGCGAGCAGTTTTTCACCATCAAATGGACCTCAATTAACTGCCAGAGATGGTAATTTGTGACGCGTTGGCGAAATTCTAAGTGGGATTGCCCTTGATACAAGGACTCTTTATAAAAGTATGGGAAAGTGTGACCTTAACGAGTCGAATGTCAAAATGGAATCCGCAAATGAAATAATACTACGAGAAATTTCAAATTGAATCTTTTTTTTTTATATTAGAAATTGATTAAAATAGAAAAATTTCAAGGGATTGGTATAAAAAATTTTAGTTTCCAAGTGTTGTATTTCTGTTGAATTACCTGCTTTCATTTTAGAAAAAAAAAATTGAAAAATTTGAAAAAAAACTTGATTGAAATTCTTCTAGTATGAAAATTATTGCAAATTGAAAAAAAATTTAAATTTTTACAAAAATTAATGAGAGAGTTGAATCTGAGACTACTAATAGGTTTTAGGTAATGGCAAAAACCCACCTTTTTTTTCAAGTTGGCTCCTCTTGAGCTGGGATGTTCATTTTTTTTTTTTTTTGAGAAATGCCCAACTTGAAGGAAATTACCCCGCCAATTTTCGTCAAAATCCAGGATTTTTTTATTCTACTTTGCTTAAAAAGACCATTTCTTTTTTTTTTTTTACTATTCCCTTCTCATAAAAATAAGGAATAAAAAAAATCATTTTTTTGTGCAAGAATTTTTTATCCATTTTTTCATCATGAACGAGTGGTCGTCCAACAACATAACCCTTCTTTTGCGTCATTTTCACGCCTTTCTCTCATCCTTCTAACTACCAATTTCCAAAAAAATCTTCCGAACCGTTACTGCGACGATAGGTAAATGATAGGTATCGCTATATTAATAAAATTTTACGAACACGAGATCTAAATCAAAGGCTCTTTTTTCTCGTTCAAAAAAAAACAACCTCAACCTTGTTATCACATTACATGAGGCGATAAGAATACACCCAGGCCCATATCAAATATCCATTATACATAGATGTACTTTTGTAAAATATTATTAAAAATTTAGGTATCTTTTTCCCATTTATATACTTTTGACGAGCCTCGAGGTGGCGTAAAAACGACTTTTTTGTATTTTAATTTGGTCGTATTTTTATCCTGATAAAGGCCTCGGTGCCGAAACGTTGGTATTTTTTCGTGTAATTTTGTAATAAATAGTATCGAATTACAATTTTGCTTCTTTTTTAAACAAAAAATCCCATAATAAGTATTGTATATCCAATTTGGCAAAGGTAAAAATACCAGACAGGGATGAAGAGGGAATAAAACTAGCCCAATTTTTCGAAAGATGACGACATTTCGGAACGCTACTCTCGTATCGTATTCCCAGAGCATATCATTACGAAAGAATTACCAACATGGGCACAGGCAGAAGAAATAGTAATTAAAAAACTTTTACCGATATTGTTAGCTGGCTCCGTCTTCGGTGGTGCGTGGTTTTCGTGGGTTACACAGCGAGAATGCCGTGAAAAGGGGAAAAATTCCAAGGGGATCTGTTAGTGACAAGTTTTAAAATATTCGCCGCCACTGTATTCGAAAATTGTTTTCGTACAGTCGACCGAAATATACCACCAGGTAGGCACAATTTGTATAATCGAATATGTATAAACCACACTGTAGCACAACTCGTTCTTTTTCGAAAACTAGATGTTTTGTAAGGTTATGCTGGATCAACATTTCACACATACTAAGATGCTTGAACAAAAACATGACATGAATGGACTGAAGTTGGGTATCATTTGGTGGAATTTTCCATTAAAGTAACTTTGAGACGTAATCCATTGGTATTTGGTAACAAAATAATAAAAGCAATGAAGAAACAAAGAAGAGAGTATGGGATGGACCTCAAATTAAAAATTTGACAAAAAATTGACAAAAAAAATTAAAAAATTAATCTATTACCTATTTATGTACTTATTTACTGAGCTTTTTGGCAAAGAAAGGAACTAGAGATTTGATAGTGTGATAGTCTTTTTGAAAATGGCCATTCATAGAACTTTGAATGCAAACAGAGAAATTACAGGTATATCACATGAAAAAGTATTTGATTTTGTCAACTTTGCTGATAATTTCTGCATTTTTCTGCTATTTCTTCTGCCAGATTCTGTTTTTTCTGCTCCTCTATTAAACGTTGCAAATCAAAATGTACATGTGTTTTCGAGACTGTAGATTACGAATTTCACATTAAAAAATTTTTGCGCGTAAGGGGAGGGGATGAGGGAGGGGTCAAAGTGAGATTTAAGAAAAATATCGTGTGACCTATCAAAATGAATGTTTTCGAGGCCTCGGGGTTTCTTATAGATGGTGGAAATAAGAGCAGGTTTTGTTTCAGTGAGAAAATTTATCGATCTCCTTTATTTGTTTTTCCTTGAAATTTTAATCGATACTGAATGGTTTGTTTAAAAAAAACCTACCGAATCTAAGGCTCAAAGTTCTCAAAAGTGGGAAAAATTTTGGATGGCATTTTTGAATTCGTAGCGAAATTTTACCCCACTTTCATAGGTCGCTTTGTGCATCCTGAGAAGGAGTGGAGACCAAAAAAAACAAATTTTTTAGAACGAAATTCGTATTCTACGACTACGAAGACATGTATTTTGATATGTCACGCGATATTTTCCCCAAATCTCACTTTTTATCTCTCTCTCTCACCCCCTCTCCTTGCACCCAACAAGTTTTTTAGTGAGAAATTCGTAATCTACAGTCTCGAAAACATGCATTTTGATGCGTCACTCGATATTTTTCCCAAATCTCACTTTTTAGCTCTCTCTCATCCCCTCCCCTTGCACCCAAAAAATTTTTTAATGTGAAATTCGTAATGTACAGCCTTGAAAACATACATTTTGATATGTCACACGATATCTTTGTCAAATCTCACTTTTAACCCCTTCCACCCCTCAATTTTATCCTCTAAATGGGTTAAAATTGCTCGAATTTATTATTCATCAATAATTTTGTTCTGGTCGTGAAATTTTAACCCATTTTGATAGGTCACAACCCATGTTTCAGGTTTTTTTTTTGGTAACTTATTTTTCAATGACAGGAAAAGAAAATCGTGCGTTTTTCAAACTTTGAAAATTCACCACAACCTATTGTGCTCACCGTTTTTCTCAAACTTTGGCTCATTGGACCCAGAATGAACCCAAGAATACAGAACGCTTAATTTTTTTGTCCAACTTACCGCATAACCCCTACAGAGACATTATTGTGCCAAAAATGATCAAATTTGGAAAAAAATCGCACATGGGGCAGCACCCCATTATGCTCGTGACCCAAGGAATGTGACATATATTTGAAGTCAGGGGAGTGTCCGCTACCAGAATATGAAAAATTTTTTGTCCAAAATCAAATTTAAAAATTGAGAAAAAATAGGGTTTTTTAGGGCTCAGCTCCCTATTGTGCCCGGGTAAGAATCCAAAATACAGTTTTTTGGGATCACCGGACCCATACCTGAAATAAACTTACTGATTTTTTTTTGTCCAGCTGAAATGCACGCTAATTTCGATTTCTAGAGTACTTTTTGCCTCTTGGACTGCAGACTACATATCGATGGAAAGGAAGTGAAAATTTTGTTGATTTACGATCTTCAAAATACATAGGTAACCATTTTATTTAACCGTTTTTCATTTAAAGAATAAATCATAATAGTCCAATTTTCCCAATTGAAATTTCTGCTCATTAATTGGAAATTACCAATTTTCAATTGAGAAAATGAATTTCCCCAAGCAATAAGTGAAAGATTTTGTTGATTTAAAACTTTAAAAATGACCATTTTATTTTATTTTATTTTTTCATTTAGAAAATTAACCCAATGGTATTTAATTTTTTCATTAATAATAAAGCAATAATTATTCTGTGTACCTGGGACACGGTTTAATTGTATTTAATACAGTTTCTAATGTTACCTCTCCCAAAATAAGGACAGTACACAGCATGAGAGAGAAAAAAATAAAAAAAATTATGCAGAATACCATTCAATTATGTAATACATTTTTCGCTTGCAAAAAATTAAAATTTGAAACCTTTTTCAAAACCAATAAAGGATCAAAGACCGATTTCTCATTCTCACATAGGACAATCATTGGTATCCAAAAACACATTTGAAACATTATTTGGATTATTTCAATCACATTGAAACGATTAATGGCTTTCATAAATTTCCAAACCATCACGAACAATTCGACCTAAAAAACTCATCGACCTCTACCTCTTCAAAGAAAAAACTCGCATACCAAAATACCCAACAAAAGCAGAACAATCGAGAATCAGGGGTAGGCAACTCGTAAGCACGCAAATCGTACAAAATCATCCACGAACATCGTGTTTTACGACTGGTAAACAAAACCATTTAGAAATCGTAAGTACCTATAGAGAGGCCCTGCCCCATACCCGACACAACACGATGAGAGATATGTACACGTACAAGTGACGAAGAATATATAACACTACATAACGTGACCCTTTTGCGGCAATTTGCATTACTCAAGAGCCCGCAGCTTTTTATGTCGCTCAATTAATTTGGAATGAAAAAAAATAGCAAAAAAGCTATTAAGATCAAAAGAACGCGCGCTCGAGTTGCTCGTTTCGCCCCCTCCGAGTCCCAGAACCCATCATCTGGCTTCCTGTAGCGCCAATGAGTATTTTACATTCACGAATCGTAACGAAGTAACGACGTTGTTGGGCGTATGGCGAATTTTTTTCGAGTTTAATTTATTTTTAGACGAGAAGCCAAAAGCTCCGTGCGAGTTGAAAATACTCCTCTGATTCTCGGGTACGGTATTCGTTCTCTTTTTATGTGAATTTTCACCTGAAATGAAGGAGTAAGGTGGAGGAAAATGAACGACGAGATCATGCAGGGGCAAAGGAACGAAAATCAACTTCGAATTGTATGCTTCGTTGATAATTTCACAACTTCGCTTCTTCCATTCTGAGGCACCAAACGCGATCCACAGATGGAGAAAAATTTTTTAAAAATGAGAAACTTGTCTCCTCATCTTTGACCCACTGCTAACGAGAAAATTTTCAACCCTTCTTTTCCACTCTTCTGATACTTTTCTCTTCGAAAAACTATCTCACCATTTGCAAAATCCCATCTCATCTCTCCTCGTCTCCGAACGATAATCGAATCGCTCGTTCGAATAATGAAAACCCATAGTAGCAGTAAAATAAACGCGAATACAGCGGAATCTGCAGCATTATTACACTTGCATATAAAAGTTGCTTCAGCACAAACTACATATAAAAATAAATGAATAAATAAAATTACAAATCGTATTGTATATTCATATCGCGCCAACAATTTTTATAAAATATTTCCACGATAACAATTCGAGTCAATTTTGAACCGAACGCCGGCGTATGCTTCGGGAGAGGAAAAACTCGAGGATTTTCCGTTCGAATTGAAATTCAAATTTTAATTTTCGCGTCGTCTCGTAGCCGGAAGTGTCGCTAGAAAGGCAGAATCAGCGATGGAGAAAGTCTGGGAAGGGGTCGGGAAACCTCGCGAAGTTGTCTTTTCTCATTTTATCGCGTGAGATTTCAATTATTCTCGCCGCCGAGTACGCTCCCGTCGCAGATTACAGTTTACATTTCATCGGAGAAGGTATCTTACCTTAATAACCTGCTCGAGTTTTTCTTCGTTTCATTTTTTCCTACTGCCAGGAAATAAAAAATAAACGAGGCAGTCGAGTAAATTAACCCTTGATTAAATATAATCGAGCGAAAGTCAAAGATCTGGTACAATTTTCAAACAATTTTTTTTCCTCCAGCTTTATTCAAAATTCCAAACAATTTATCAGCTAATTCCGTATCATGTCGTATGAGAAGAAAAATGCCTTCTTTTTATTCCTAACAATTTCTCACTCAGAAACATCCATCACATCGAACAATTTCCTAACAACATTCGACGTATCTAGTTTTTCTTGCCGGGTATTTGCATAGAATCGTGTGTGTTTCGTACAACGCCCTACACTTCTGTTCCTTCCCATTCTATCAATTTCGTAGACCTTTTTATTCCACTTTAATGGAGAGGGTGGCCCAGAAAACACCTCATTCTCGGGTCATCGACATACACTCGTTTATATATCGCAAATACCATCGTGTTTTATATAAATTCAGTCTCCAGCGAGTTGAAAAAGAAGAAAAAAAGCCACCGTTGAAACTTTTGACACGATCGTTACTTACGATAATTTCCCATACCTGATCTTTTTTTCTTCGGCGTCGAGTTTTTTTCGTCGAAATGAATAGCTGGAGATATGAGCAAACAAGTGAAGTTGCCTTTGATGGGTATCGATGACGTCGAAATTAATTTCACAGAGTACCAAGGAGATGCGATACGACTCGTGGAAGTTACCTACGCAGTATAAACCGCAATTTCCTTTCGGAGGTTGCGATATTGCGTAAAGGTGCGAGTGCAATTGACCACGAGTCAACAAAATTAATTAAATTTATTGATTAAGCATTTTTTCTGAGACTGTGGGTACGAATCGATTTAATGGCAAGTTGGCCGTTAATGGAAAACTTCCCTAAATTAGGTTTTCGAAACTGGTATTTTCAAGTTGGGAAAATATTTTTCAAAATTTGGACAAAAGGTGCAATTTCATTACGAAATCGTAAAAAAAAATGTATTGAATTAAAACAAAGTTGGAGTAAAAAAAAGATTAAACGTGTTGGAAATTATGATAAAAATGTTGAAAAAATGAGTGAAAAATTTTGTCAAAAATATCAAGCAAAAAATATCAATTTTTAGAGTTGAAACAGATATGATTTATTGAAGAAAATACTTGAAAAAGTAAGTAAAATCAAAAATTTCAAACATAGGTATTGAAAAAAAAATCAGAAGTTTCTTCAAAGTTCTGAAAAAATAATTGAAATGACTTGAACAGTGCCAAAAACAGTTGTTGAATCAAAAATCAGTTCAAACATTTGAAATATTTTAAAAAAATCAATGGGGGTCAAAATTGAAAAATATCCGAAATTTTTTCCAACATTGGTTACTGAAACTTGTTCAAACTGCTGCAAAAATCATAAAAATGATAAAAACTTGATGAAATGATCCAAAAATGGGTTAAATAGACGGGAAAAAATTCTAGTTTTGCGGAGTTTTACTGATTTTTTGACAAATTTTTCAAATATTTGACAACTTTTTAGAAACTTTTTACAATTTTAGTGAGATTTTGTAGACTTAGGAATTCTTTACATAATTTTTATACTTTTTTAACAGGTACATACTTTTTACTTCATGAAATTTTTAACATTTTTTTATGTTATCAGTGATTTTTGCAAAATTTTAGAAAATTTTAATGAAGTATTTCATCAAGTTGAAGACAATTTTTAAACAATTTTCATGAAAATTTTGCCAATTAGCAATCTCAAATTTCATCGATCTTTTTTGATGATTTAAACAATACCTCCAAAATGGCATAAATTAAATATATCAAAATCTAATGCATCATGACACAATTCTAAAAATATTTGTTTCATTTTTCTAAAAAGACACAGACATTTTAGTTCGAATTTTAAATGCTCTTATCAATTATCAAAAAAAGTCATCCCCGTGATTTTTGACAATTTTCAGACGTAAGTACGTAATTAGACATTTTTTTTTACATTTTTCGAGATTTTTCAAGGTACCATTCCTACTAAACTCTGATTGTTTTATACACAAATTTGACAGATTTTACACAATTTTACTGTTCTATTAGAATGATTTTTAGTTTTTTTTTTTTTCAAAACTTTCAATAAAGTATCTATAAAATTTTTTAAATGAAAATTCTCAATTTTTGAAAAATCTTATCCATTTTTAGTTTTAAAATTTTAATCGATTTTCTTTTTACAGAATTGTTTGTAATGGTTGTAAAAAATGCTATAGCAATACCTCTTAAATTCTACTCAATTTTTGGAACTTTTTCATTTTTTTTTTTTTGACAATTTTAAAACACTGAAATGAAGATTTCAAAGCTTTCAAATTATCACAGAACTTTTGTAAAAAAAAAAAAAATGTAATGACAATATTCTATGCTATTTACAATACACAGAAATTAGCATAATTTATTTTGTTCGATTAGACCCACAACTATTTCATCTAAAATTATAATTTTTATACTTTAACTTCAACTTTGACCATTCTCTGAATTCCCCTCATCTCAACATATTCAATTTCGTAATGCTATAAAACGCCAAAAATCGCCTCAAAAAAACGACAAACCGACCAACGCGATCAAAATTTGACCGCAAAGAACACAGACCTCGTAATCCACTCGGTCACTTCAACTCGATTCGCTTCACAGCAATTACTTTTCGCGTACTTTTTGTTTTCATGTCGAACCAGCACGCTTTCCCACCGGCACTATCCTTTCGCGAACTTTCCGCCGGCTATACGCGAAAACTTTCCCCATTACGTAATCGATTCAGCACCTCGAAAGCAACGAAGAACGAAGGTCTGAGATCTGAGACATCTGCGGCGGCGACAGCTGCTCCATCCAACCAAGACGTTCAACTTTACGATATAAAAACGGTGGAAAAAGTCGAAGAAGGTGGGAAAATACGCCTGGGTAATACTTCAATCGACAATCTAGGCTTCAAGTAGGACGTACGAGCTAGGCTCGAGTACGTGCCGATGCGAAATTCAAGGTTAACCTTGAATTTTGCAAGGGGTAGATAAATCTAATTACCGCCAGAGCCACGTCTGCAGGGGCATTCTCACGAACGAGAGTCGACTGGGTAGACGAATCGACGTCTCATTTTTCAAAAACATCGCTTCGTCGACTACGAAATTTTACCAATCGTTTTGACATTCGAGAGAGAATTTTAGCCGCGTCGAGCAATTACCCGTAAAATACTTCAGGTCCCTTATCCTCTGGTTCGCGGAGGAATCTCGTCAAGGATCTCTGGGTATATTTCTCAGTATCTTTGCAAAAGGCAAGGTGAGAGAGGGATAGGGGATGATCGATTATAATGCTTTATCTCTTCGTTCTTTTTCTGTATTTTTTGCTGTATTGAGATAGGTTCTTTTTCAAACTCGTGGAAGAACTCGACGCGACGGATGAAGTTTGAATATTTTTATCTCCTTAGACGTCTTTAATCGTAATTGACTGAAAGTCGATTTTGAAAATTTTACGAAAACGATATTCCAGAAAATTTATTTGACAACCAGCCGAACTTGGAATATTTTTTACCATAATTTTTTCTTCAGTTTTTGAAAAGGTTGATTTTTTCGGAAACAAAAAAAGCTAGGTTTCCGTGACAAAATAATCCAAGTAAGACAAAATGACATTTTGAACGAAAAAAAAAAAAAAAAAAAAATACAACTGTAGGAAAAAATATTTTTTTCACCAAGCCTTATGACCTGAATAATTATGTGTGTTTGAAAAAAAAAAGAAAAATGGAAAAAAATTGGCCAAAAATGATTTCAGAATGAATGCTATCGCCCAAAAATACCATCAGACATCAATTTTTCATTTCGTCTTCATTTTTAAAGAATCCTTGCAAGAAATTGATTTTCTTCATACCTTACCCATTTTTTAAAAAATCAAAAACAAATTGAAAAAAAAAATTATTATCTCGAAAAAAATGGCTCTGTCGAAATGAAAGGAGTGAAGAGCAAATTCAGGATGTCCACTCTATCTCAGAAATGATTTTCCTGACTTTTTCAGATTTTCCAGACCTTTCAAGTATGTTAATTTTGAAGGATGGAGGGGGTGGTTTTTTGGGTGATGAAATTGTACAGAAGAATGATTAAAAATGCACAATGCTGAACAATTTTTTTTTAAATCATTAAATCTCACAAGATTTTTAGAATCCTCTTTTTTCGACCACAAAATCCTCCTAAATTTAAATTAAATTTTTTTTGAATATTCTCAGTCTTAAAATTCAAAAATCCCTTTGCAATTCAATGCCCCTCTTACCCCCTCTCCACCCAGGAAAAACCACGTGCCTCAAATTTATAAATTCCACAAAAATCTCTCTTTTTGGGTAGGCTCAGTAGATCGATGGGGAGTATAATAATGTGATGGGCCCGAACGAAGCGATGGCGAAATTTTTTTTAAAAAATAAATCAATTTAATAGAGAAGAATATCATTTTTTTACATAATGAATTTATGGCCAATAAAAAATGATGAATACCTACTAAAATAAGCAGAAATCATTTATCCCGAGCGGAGTGAAGGAAAAAATTTTTATTGAAAGAGCCAAAAACTTTAGACAAATTATTATTCTACTGGATTTCTACAAAAATTCCAGCGGAAATGCCGGAAATTTCAAAATTCCTCGATTTTTCCCAGACTTTTCCAGACATCCAGACAGTCCAAATTCCCCGACTTTTCTCGATTTTTCAGAGAATGGACACCCTGAAATTTTTTGATTCTAAGCGTTTTTTTTTCATTGCCAATTTTCAAAAAAATTTATCTTATTTTCAGAGAATTTCACTGATTTTTCAAAACAATACTTATGCTGAATTTTTTTCACCAAATTTCACAGATTTCGGTTCTCTTATTATTTTGATTTGATTTTCAATCATTTTGGTTACTTTATCATTCCTTAAAAAAAAACAGTCATTTTTCTGATTTTTTTTTTTGGTTCATTTTTCATTTAATTTCAAGTAAGCTTTACCAATTCTCTAGCAATATTTTTCATTATTTTATTTCAGTAAAATTTTTCTTTGATTTATTATAAAGTTTTAAATCGATTACTTTCGCCGATTCCTGAATGAAAAGAGTATTTTCGAAAATTCTCCAAAAATTCAAACATCAACTTGACCAACTTGGGTAACCAACATTTTGATTGAAAACGATTTGTTGATAAACTGTTCTCAAAAATTTCACTCTCATATCTCGAATCGTTTCCATGCGCGTTAATTTCAAATCAGACTTTCCAATCCCCATTCAATATTTTTCGGAGCTGCTCATTTGTTTACCAAAATTGGTCTAATTCTAAAACAAAAATCTACCAGATACCAATCGCAGCTGGGAAAACTTCACACGTGCTCACTTCCATCGCCTGATTTCGTGTATTTCCCCAATTCACGTCAGTCGTAATGTTCCAACTGTTTCATCGCTGGTGCCGATTTCACCCCTCATTCCACTAGACTTTTTAGAAAAAAATCACGGAATTGAAAAATCAAATAATAATTTCACCCTTTTCCACGATTACTTGAATTTTTGAATGATGCTCGTGCAACATCTATAATTTTCCGTATTATTGTAAAATATCGAGCATAATTCGAACGATTGTCTACTTATTTCATTGTTTTAATTACACGCTTGCTTATAATCGACGTAATTTTATCTAAATTTATCGCCTATTTTATGGAATATAGTCAGAAATTACACTTTATTTCCGCTCACCTATTGCATGAAATTGGGAACGAGCTGCCGATAATACACAATATCCGCAGACTAATCAAATTCCCATCATTTATAGCTTTTCGTCGATGATTATAGATACACGAATGGGTACTACATACGAACTTCTAATGGGTGGATATGTTACGCACGCGATTCCCACACACCACTGTCATAATTAAACCACCATTACAGCAGTTTTTCTGCTCCAAAGGTTCCGGGATGGGGAGGGGAACTTTACGTACAAATTCGACGTTCACTTACCGTTCGAAATCACAGATGCGAAAACTTTCAAATTTGCCACGAACATCAACGAAACCCCGTACAATATGAAAACTGCCATAAAATCGTTATTCATCTCTTCAGCAAATCGCAATAAACGGAATTTCCTGCCAACATATAATAAACCTAGATGAATATACGACTCGCTACACGCAGATACGAGTATTTGTATTTATGTGGTACATTCATTAGATATAGGATACATAGATATAGAGTCAGAGCTAGTACAACAGTAGACAGTGCATATTACCGAAGGTATGTTATAAATTTACCATAGGAACGTATATTACCACCAGCACACAAAGGTATACACGTAGACATGTAAAAGGCAAAACGTTAAATCAAAATCTATTGTTTACTTATATTATTCTGCATTATACCGTTACACATCGCTCTCTTTAAGCTACAAAGAGACCGGGAAAAAGGGTGGTACGACAACGTAACATACGCTATTTGACGGATATACTTTTCTCTCGCGTCTATTTTCAGTTCTTCTTTGCTTTTCTCGTATTATGATCAAATACCACAAATAGGTACCGCATTTATTAACCTTAATTATCGCTCCGGGAACAATATAGCTTCAATGCATTTCCTCATCCTTGTCCTATATCTGGATTTACATCATAAACATACGTCAGGTACCTATATCATGTTAGAATTGGAGAGGCGAGATACCTCTTTCTTTTTATAGAAAAAAGCACAGTGAAGGGTAAATGTGTTTTGATGAGGTAGATTAATAACACAGGTCGACAAAAAAATTGTTTGCTCTGTTTCTGGGTTCTCATGCCAAAATATTCTGATTCTAGACATCAAAATTCATCACCTTGCTCAATCCTGACTGCCAAACTTTGCTTTGGAGGGGAGGGGAGGCAGAAAACTGATTTTTCGAAAGCAATAAGTCTAAGCATTACAAAAAACAATTGATTTTTTTTTGGACGAATCTTATAGAAAATTTTACGGTGAATCCAATGCCGCAAACAGGGTTTCTAACAATTTCGAAAATCCTTGAGAAGGACCTCGAAAGGACCTTCAACACGACCTTTTCAAAATGACCCCCTCCCTCCCAAAAAAATCATACTTATTCTAGGATGACAAATTTTTTCTGTTTCAAAATATTTCATTGTTTAAAATGGAAGAAAAGGGTTTTTACCATAATTTCGAAAAAAAAAATTCAAGCACATCCAGAATCTAAAAATTTTTCATTAGGTCAAATTTGTGCTTTTTCCGTGTTTTGTTTGAACTTTCAAAAAAAAAATCTGATGTCCTTTCAAAAAATCACAACATTTTTGAAAATTGCAATCGAGATCTTACGAGTCTTTTGATAAATGAAAAAGACAACTTTTTCACTTAAAAATATCAATTATTTAGGCTGGGAAAGGAAGAAGTTTCATTTTCATACCATCTTTTTGAAAATAAAATTGTGTAAATTTACTGAGTCCGAGCGAAACAAGGGCGAAAATTTTTGGAGAAAAGAGCATTCAAAAGCTGAACTTTTTTCAAGCACTCATATCATCTTTCATCATCTCACACAAAATTGCCGACATTTCAAATATTAATGATTTATTTTAGCTTTTGGTGGGTGAGTCTCAAAATTTAAAAATGGGAAGGACTTTTTGTTCAATAAGGACCTCGGAAGGACCGGAAGGACCTGTTAGACACCCTGGAAAATCGCAGACCTCCATCTCTTTTAGAAAAAAAGTTACAAGCTCATTCTTTCCAAAATTCGGTGAAAAAATCGCATTTTATTTTTTCGCGAGAAAGGCACAAAAATAATGCAAGTTTTATACAGAATTTTGGAAAGAATGAGCTGTAACTTTTTTTCTAAAAGAAATAGAGGTCTGCGGTCTGCAGCATTGGATTCGTCGTGAAATTTTCTATAAGATTAGTTGAAAAATATTTTTTTCACATTTTTTTTTTGTAATGCTTATGCTTTATTGTCCTCGAAAAATCAGATTTTTGGTCCCCTCTCCCCCAAAGCAAACTTTGGTCAAAAAATTTCCTTCGTTAGTTACATAAAACCAACCTAAATTTGGCAATCGGAGCCTAGAAACAAAAATCGTGTCGACCTGTGTAATGCATTCCAGTCATAAGTGCCCCCCCCCCCCCCGAATCAATTAAGAGAAGAGCAGATAATTTGAAACGAAATGGTAAAATTTCTAATTAGCTATTTTCCATTGATCTCTGAATCAAAAATCATTGATTTCCTCTGACAAATCAAGAACTGATTGAAGAATCTGTGATATTTGAATGAAAGATCGGTGAAGAATCATTAATTATGCAAATTAAAATGACAAAATGCTGCCAGCGCGAGGCGAAGGCGAAAATTTGTTGAAAAAATACTGCTCAAAGGACAAAAAATAGTTTTTTTTTTTTACATTTTTTCAATAAAAATTTCATCACCCGAGCTTAAGGAGGGAGCTCGGCCCTCTCCTTCCTTAGATGCGCGCCTGATTCCTGTACTATCTGATGTCTTGAGTGGTGCTGGGCGATTAAAAATCGATTGATCTGAAAAGCCGATTAATCGGTCAAAATAATCGAAAAAATCAAAATTATCGATTATTTAAAAAAATTTGAGTTTCCGTCGAAAACACAATTAAGTAAATCATTCTAAATTCGAAAAAAACACCGTTTAGTCAAAATTTGAGGACATTTCAATAATTTGAAGGCACAAATAATTGGCGCGATTATCGAAAAAGGTGATTAATTGGCAAAAATAATCGAAAAAATGGATTAAACAGATTTTATAAAATAATCGTCCAATTTTTTTCGATTAATAAATTACTGAAAAAATCGAAGTCCGATAAATCGATTATTCGAATAATCAATTATTCCCAACACTAGTCTCAACCTTGAATGTGAGTGGAACCATTTCAAATGCCCTGCCACTGACCTACCCTCATTTTTGAGGAGAAAGGGTCGAGCAACTTTTCCCCTAGAAACAAGCTTAGCTTCGGAGATATTTTTGGCCGAGAGTTTAAAATCAAAGTTGAACTTTCTCGTTTATTGGAAATATCTTGAAAACTAAGCCATTCAGAGAAAAACTCATTGGACCCAACAAAAAATACATTTCAATTAAGGTTTAACTCATTAATTTTATTCTGAAAATTTTTTCAATTTGGACCGTTTTGGACCTTTTGATTTTTCTTGACTTGAATTTTTTTCTCATAATTTTCCTAAATGGATTTTAGTTTTTCTGCTCTTTTTTTCTTCAAAATCGATTTTTTTCAAGATTTCTTCAATTCATTTTTTAAAAAGTTTTTCAAATTTAAATATTTTACAACATTTTTTCCGTTTTTTTTTTTCAACTTATGTACTTACCTTGTTCCAATTTTTCAAAACTTGGAATTTTCCAAAAAAATTCAACTAAAATTAATTACGTACTCTCTAAATCTGAATCAGTCAAAGAACTGAAAATTCACAGATTAAACAGCGAAAAGTGTGCGACTGTTAATCAGTGAGATTTGACTGTCAATCAGTGAAAAATTACTAATTCAATTAGTGAATTTTCATTTTTGAATCAGTATTTTTATTAAAAACTACTGAAATGAATCAGTGAAAATTTAAATTTACTAATTCAATCAGTGAATGATTACTGATTGAATCAGTGATTAATTACTGATTCCATCAGTAAATTAAAATTTTACCGATTCAAAAATAAAAATTCACTGATTAAATCGGTAAAATTTTCACTGATTTCTTCAGTTACATACTTTTGTCTTATTAATCAGTGAATTTTGACTGATTCAAATTTATGGAGTAGGTTAACCTGTACTTTTTTGAGAAAAAAAATTCTTCGAAAAATATAATTAAATTTGTTTCCTAAGACTTGTGTATGGTAATCACGACCTCTTTGTGCAGGAAGACACCAAAGATTTCAATATCAAGTACATTGTAAAACTTCATTCTTTCATTCATGTCAAAATCGTACCATTCACGATTTCGATTTCGAAAAAAATCATCCACGGTGGAACCGAATCAGCAAAATGACAGCAAATATACGCAAATACACCGTCGCTGGAACAATTCGCAGCATAATTTTCACAATTATAAATAAAAATCGCATTACCGAAACACGTGCCGTGGAAATTTCGCTCCCCAGTCTCGCATCATTCGATACCTCAATACGCTCGAATTAGATACGCTTGTAAAACTACACAATATTTATAATAATGATGAAAAAGGGAACACCTGCCTTTCGCGATATTGACATCTCTGCGCCGAAATCGAAATACTCCGCGGGTACGCGCTCGATTGAATCGCTCCGATGACAATTTCGCGCTTCTAAAGCTTAAAATTCGTTGGCAAAGTCGATGTTTCTCGAGGCGTTAAAATTTTTTTCAAACTTCATTCGCCTCTTCGTGGTGTAAAAAAACAGGAGGGGAATGGCTTTCTGCAAAAGCTGCTGATACTTATCGCCGTTTCAACTACGGATACATTTTGAGAACTAGCAACATGTTGAAATTATTCGGGGTGAATCGACGAATAAGACTCGTTTTCTTTTACTTTCTGTATCGAACAAACGACCAGAATTTTTCAACGCTTCATTTGATTAGGAATAGCGTAAAGTAGACGAATTCGGGATGGCGAAGAACGGGGCAACGTTATTCTATCGCATTCGAGGATAATTACACCTGGTTAAAAAGTTCGTTAAAATTATTCGCTAACAAAGCGAATCTTTCGTAGCTTTTTCTTCTGCGTTACGTTGCTTCTATATACCTTGTAATTTTCGCTTCGCAAAGTAACTCGATACTTTAAAAAGATAAACTTCGTTAATTCTCTTTTGAAAAAGTTTTTCTTATTTTCGGCACAGTACAAGAGAAGGTCTTTATATTACATCACAATCTCTTTCTCTGTCTCGCTTCCTCCGCTTTCACTCTCTATTCGTACACAGCCCATGACCTCCCCTCGGTTACTCCTCGAGCCCTCCATTCCATCTGGGTATATTTGTCGCATTTTTGTGTACGTATATTTCTGTCGCCGCTACGCTGCAGCTGCCGAACACATCCTACCGATAAAATCAACTTTATACAACTTTCAACTTCTCTGCCTCCTCGATCCTCGTTCTCGGCAACGTAGAACGTAAAATGGCGAAACGTTTGAAGAAAAATATTATTATAAGTTTATCTGTGATTTTAGCGACTCGAAGATACTTTCTTCCTCTCAAATGGCATCGTGTCTTTTGCCTCTGTACCCTTTTTTCCCCCTCCTCGTTCACCTTTCGCTGCTACCTCGTTTTCGGTATGCCTTTTGCAACATTCCTTGTCCGATTTCTAGCGACGTTCAGCACACGCCTCCGAGCCATTTGTAATTTTAACCTTTTACACAGTCCGCGGATGCGAAGACGTCGTTTTAATTTTCCAACGACGGCGACGAGATGTGAGATTGGGAGAGAAATGCGTGGAGAAAATTTACGGTTTGAGAATGGCAGAAAAGAGGGGTTATCAAGTCGGCGTTCGCGAGCACACAGTTGACCGATCTATTTGGAAAATTACTTTTTCACAGCGAGGTTTTTCAACTTTTGAGAAGGTTATTTCGTTGAGAAATTTTTTCCTCGTGTTATGTGCTGATAACTGCGTGTAGTGTGACAAGTCGTGTCGACAAAGTCGTCTGCGTTGTTCGTTGGGGGGATTTTTCTATGTATACCTTTTCCGCATTAGGTTTATTTTCCTGTTATGCTCTCGTTTCGTATTTCTTCTTGTTATTTTTTCGAAATAAGATGGTGGCTTGGTTCTGTAGATGGAATGGAGTGTTTTGGGTATCAATTTGAGAATTTATTTTTATTGCTCCGGGTGATCCGAAAATATCTCTAACGGTTTCTTCAAGTCAGCTTTTGATCTCCCTTGTTGAAATTCATAATCCATGCGTCGAGTTATTCGTGATCCTTAATTTCAGAGGAAGATCTGTATGAGGCTCAAAATCAAGAAATTCAACGAACAAATTCGTAATTTCCATTGGAATGTTATAAATTGGGTATACTCGTGTTTTGGAAGTTGAATTGACCTGTGTAGAGAGGGGATTCTCTCAGACCAGAGATTTTTTGAAGGGGGCTGTGAGGAGTGAGAAGCGGTTTTTTTTGCTGTTACATTTTTTTTCTTGGGTATCAATTTTCTCTGAATGATTTTAGGGTGAAATTGACTCAAAAGTAGGCTCAATCGGTTTGAATTTTGAAGTGAATGTAAGCAGATGAGCTGAATTCGACTAGTTGGCCCAAACAACTGATAGCAAGACCCTCAAATAATTTTTTCCAGCGATTTCCAAATTTTTGAAAAAAAAAATAATAAAAAGATCAATTAATTCGATATTACTTAGAAAGGTATAAGACTTCAAAAAAATTAACCCTTTGTCCTTACTGCATTGTTTAGATTATTTGATCAGTAATATGAAGTTCAAAAAAAATTCAGACAATGGGTTCAAAAATTTTCAAAATTCCAAACTTTAATTTATATTAGCTCCCTCTCACCGAAAAGACTTTTCTTTTCACAGATAACCAATGCTCAAGTAAAAACTTCTGCGCATTGAAATTTTTGTTGTTCACTAATCACAAATCAGCTCCCAATATTCCGTATAATGAATCTAAAAAAAAACATTCCGGCTTTAGAAAAAATTGGCGAGACAATTTATGTTCAGTATTGAATCTCCCAAAAAAAATTAAGCCTTCAGCAAAACAGAGAATAGATCCGAACGACCCAAAATTGAGGCCATAACTGAAAAAAAAACTTGTATCTTCGCCACTTTCGGGTAATATCAGTCTCGTGAAATTTCAGCCACTCTCCTTAAAAAGTTGGAATTCGGGTTTTCTTTTCTTTTTGAATCATTGCCCTGAAATTGAATACCTAATTTTCCTTCTACAAAACAGTTGAACTGCAAAATAAAAGTCGTCAAGAAGCTTGGAGGAGCCACCCCTTGCTCGAAAAATTTTTGGTTCTCGCTTGTACCTCAAATGCCCTCACTCTGATCGGGGATCATAAAATCACAATTTTACAATTTATCTGAGACGAAAATGCCAAAAAAGCTTCCTTAGTCTTCAATTCTACTTTTTACCATCCCAAAAAAGCTTCCAAAGCCATTTATGCATTTTTTAGTCGACGAAAAAAAATTTCTTTTTTCACTTTTGAAAAAACAAAAAAAAATTATCCAATGGCCCTTTATGTGCCCCATCAATTTTCAATTCTGGCGACGCCACTCAATTTTGATTTTCTCCACATTTGAATAAACGAACTAAATATTTTATGGCACTTCAAATATTATTTATTCATTTATTTTTAATGAAATTAAAAACAAAAAAAATCATGACAGTACTTCGAGAAACACTTTGATTTGCACAATTTTCATAAAACTTTAGTTGGCAGAACTGCAAAAAAAAAATCTCGTAAAATATAATCTTCGAATCTATAATGAACGACCAAAAGAAAGGTTCATTTTTCGAATCAGATGAGAAAACAACTTGAATTTTTTGACCAAAAATCATTTTGAGCAACCAAAAAAAAGTTTGATTCGATTTTTAAAGCAACTGAAAATAAGATCACCTTAATTTTGTAAAAAAATCAGAAAAAAAAATATTGAGCCTTCTGCAAAACAGAGAATGAATTGAGGCCATAACTGAAAAAAACTACCTACAAGTTTATGGTTAATGATTCCGAAAAGTATGGAAACTTCATTCTAATTTTTTTCTAGTGGGGAGGGGGGCGGCGGCGGCAAAGGTTTCCAGGAAGTGCCATGATACTACCCAAAGACCAAAAACAACACAAAAACATTCAATTTTACAAAAATAACCCCATTTTGAGGATTCTTAGCTCTGATCTTCTTAGAGCAAGATGGTTAAAAAAATTTTAGGTGCCTCTCACTCAAAGTTCATTATTTAATCAGTTTTCGTCCAAATCCGAAATTTTTTTCTCGATCCACATAAGTAGACACTTTTCCAATCCTTCAACAATTAGAACGTTGGATTTTTTTAAAATCTTTCAAATTATTTCAAGCGGATTTAAAAACAACTATTGCCACATTCAAACACTTGAAAATATTTCCACAGAAAAAATTGAAGTGTTTTTCCTTTCGAAATATTTAGGTACAAAAAAGTTCCACATCACTCTTTCCATACCACTGCAGAATAAAAATGAAAATTTTCACACACCTACCCAAAAAAAAAAGGAGAAACATTGTAAAAAAAAAAAAAAGTCATGCATAAATTCAATATAATATTTCGTAATCGAAAAACAGGCAGCATGAACCACATCCACGAGCACACCGAAGAAACACGACAAAGAGGTGACTGGAGGACCATCGGAGGGTAAAAACAGATGGAAAAAATCGTATATTCGCATTTACTCTTCAAATAGGAATAATTTTGCTTATAAGCGTATTCATTAGGTATTCACTACCGCAAACACGTATATCAGTTGCCAAAACGACAAAAAAAAAATAAAAATATAAGAAACCGAGGTCTCTGAGAAAAAAAAAGAGCGAGAGAGATGAAAACACGGGCGAATACACAGTAACACATGGAACTACATATTCGTATACGTGAAATTCTCGTATTTCGCGTATACCGACGAAAAATACACGTTAAAAAGTAGCACAGTAGCACAAAGATGAAAAAATATACGGCTAAGAAACCCCCCCTAACCAATATTTTCACTCTAAAAACCACGCATCCTCGACCCATCTATATTTTGGGTAAAAACGACTCGTAGATTTTGCAAAAGAGGAAATTTCCAGAAAGGCGAAAACCGATGGAGGCATGGAAAACGTGATCTCGACTAAGGTGAAGTGTGGCAGCGAGGTGGTCGAATTCGATAAAGCGCGTCGAAACCAATACGAACGAGCGTGTTATTTAATACCGCGAAATTGCCCATTTAATGTGCTAGAAAATGGTATTATCGCGTGCGTCGTCGACGACGACGTCGTGCTTTTCGGGCCTGCTGCTCTCGATTTGGTGAAGAGAGTACGTAGGCGACGACTACGACCCAGACTCGTTTTCTCATAATATTATATCGTTATATGCCGGGCTCGCTCATGAGTACACGACGGTGTAGTATATACAGGTCTTTTTAACCAGGTACCCGATATTAAGTTGTTTTCGGTTGTATGGAGCTCGATCGTGTACGTATAACAAATTGCCCTAACTCGACAAACGACCGAACAATAAGAGGAAATTGTTTGTAGCTTTACGTACAGTAAACTGAGCTCCATGGGGATGCTTTAAACGTACATAAGTTTTTGTATCGGGAATATTTATACAGAGTGATCTTATAAATTGTCGTTTGAAGACGCCTTCAAGATGGTCAGAGTATGCAACCCATAACTCTCGATACAAATTAATGGAATTTAGGAGCGATCTTGCCTATTTTACCAGTGAATGAGCAATACTGGGGTCTAATATTAGTCATTAATACCCTGAACAGCAGTATTTCCAGCATAGAAAAATTTAATTTAAGTCAATTATGTTAAAGCTTTAGTCCCAAATAATTTTTTCCAGAAGAAAATTTGTGAAAAAAATGACGTTGGGAATTTTTTTGTAAAATTCCAAGTTGGAAATCTTTTGAGAAAAGTTGGATGGAAAAAATTTTGAAGGAAAATTTTAAAAAATTGATTATACAAAATTAAAAAAAAAACTGAATAAATCAAAAATGGGGGGGGGAATGAAAAAATCAAACTTGAAATTTTACAGTTGAAAAAAATCCAAAATTGGATAAAATGTTTTAAAGGGTACCGGCGGTTAAGATAGGCGAATCTGCCCCCGAGCTGAAATTTGAAACTAACCGACGGAATTTGGTCCTTAGGGTCTGAAAACCACCTGGTAAAAATTTTGGACCCCTACCCCTCCCCTAACCCGAGTTATGGGGCAAAACGTTACTTTTTTCAGCCTTTTCATTAAAAATTTTTATCTCCGAGAGTTTTCAACCAAATTTTTTCAAATTTACGTGAGTTATACTCCATACTGAGGGGTATTAGTGGGTGGTTTGAAAAAAATTTTTTGATGATTTTTTCTAGCCAAAAATCGCATTTTAAAACTTGAAATCGAGTTTTCTACATGATGTTGCAGAGGTGCAAAAATGAAAAAAATATATATCATGTATCTAGTCTCTATCGACAACGTAATATTTTTTTCAGAATTTTTTAGGTGGGTGGAAGACCTTCAAAAACGCAAAAAACCGCATTTTTATCACGTTTTTCGCTCAAAAAATGGTCATTTTTGGCCGAAAAAAATTTTCGGGTAATACTATTCCAAAATACGTATTTTTACGCCACTTGCCCGATTTTCACTTCATTTCATTCTTTTTTGAATGATTTTCGCAATTTCAAGTAACCTAAAGCGCAAGAATTAAAATTGTATGTATGTAACTTTCCTTATACCTGTATAAAATTATCATACGGAAAACACTGAAAGAAAATTTGTGTTCAGTAGCTCGAACTACCTTCGAAAAATTCATTTGCATGAGCAGAGCACTCAAATTTCGAAAATTCACTTTGTAATCAACAAATTTTTTTTCAACAATACTTACGTTGCTACCAATATCATTATCAACAAGAGGTATGGTGAATCTGCCCTTGAAACCAGTTTTGACCGCTCCTACCCCCAAAAGGTCAACCATGATGAGAAAACATTCCAGAAAAAATTTCAGACCCCTAGCGCAAGTGTTTTCGGAGAAAGGGGCCAAAATGTGTTTTTTCAATGGATTTTTTCGTATTTTTGTGGTTTTTGCTATGAAATGTAGATAAAAGTTTCGAGTTTTTTTTTTTTAGATGAATTTTAGGGTATTGGAGGAACCCTAAAAATTTTTTTCAAAATTTTTGGTTCATTTTTTGCCGAGTTATGGCATTTTAAAAGTTTTGAGCGGCCATTTTGTCTTGAAAGGACAAAGGTACAATAGAACTTTTCCCCCCAAAAGATGTGCCATTCATTTTTATAAATACACCACAAAAATTTCAAAAAAATCAAAGTGGTAGAGCATTGTCAAAAAAAAAATAAAAACTAACCACCCCTCGCATGTAGCGCGTACAGTAACGTTGTAATGTATTTCACACGGCACTTTCGTGGGAAGTACAATGTTCACGGGCTCATAACATGTCAATGAAGAAATTGAAAAATAGCCTAGTTATTTTTGGTCTGAACCACGAGAACATTGAGTGAAATCTGAATTATTCTAAAAAATGACTATGCCCTTGGTGAAAAAACTCAAAAAACGAAGAAAGCAAAAAAATATGAAAAAAAACGAAGTAATTTAACTTATTTCTAAAAACGAAAAAAATGACCAAGTAGTCAATAAAAATGTGAATAACTCCGAACAGTTTATTTTTAAAAATGAACAAAAAACGTGTCATCGGTAAAAAAAGAAATGAAGAAAATCGAAAGAAGTAAAAAAAAAATAAAAAAATTGAAACAACTGAAGCTTCCATTTAAAAAAATGACCTCAGACCATTTTGAAAGTTTCACCTTGGAGAATTACTGCGAGAAGAAACTTACGGGGAGGTTAGATTTTATTTTTTTTGACAATGCTCTACCACTTTGATTTTTTTGAAATTTTTGTGGTGTATTTATAAAAATGAATGGCACATCTTTTGGGGGGAAAAGTTCTATTGTACCTTTGTCCTTTCAAGACAAAATGGCCGCTCAAAACTTTTAAAATGCCATAACTCGGCAAAAAATGAACCAAAAATTTTGAAAAAAATTTTTAGGGTTCCTCCAATACCCTAAAATTCATCTAAAAAAAAAAAACTCGAAACTTTTATCTACATTTCATAGCAAAAACCACAAAAATACGAAAAAATCCATTGAAAAAACACATTTTGGCCCCTTTCTCCGAAAACACTTGCGCTAGGGGTCTGAAATTTTTTCTGGAATGTTTTCTCATCATGGTTGACCTTTTGGGGGTAGGAGCGGTCAAAACTGGTTTCAAGGGCAGATTCACCATACCTCTTGTTGATAATGATATTGGTAGCAACGTAAGTATTGTTGAAAAAAAATTTGTTGATTACAAAGTGAATTTTCGAAATTTGAGTGCTCTGCTCATGCAAATGAATTTTTCGAAGGTAGTTCGAGCTACTGAACACAAATTTTCTTTCAGTGTTTTCCGTATGATAATTTTATACAGGTATAAGGGCGCGGCTCCATCTAACCGGCGAGTGACGGCGCGGCAAGCTGCGGTACGACGCGATTTTTTTTTAAAATGAGTGTATATGAGAAAAGGGACCTAGGTGTTCTGAAAAAAAAGAACAGAGACCCTTTCTTATGTACGTACATGAGAAAAGGTACCCAGGTATAACTTTTTTTCAGAACACCTAGGTACCTTTTCTCATATACACTCATTTTAAAAAAAAATCGCGTCGTACCGCAGCTCGCCGCGTCGTACCGCAAATCGCCGCGCCGTCACTCGCCGCGCCGCGCCGCGCCGTCGCTCGCCGGTTAGATGGAGCCGCGCCCTAAGGAAAGTTACATACATACAATTTTAATTCTTGCGCTTTAGGTTACTTGAAATTGCGAAAATCATTCAAAAAAGAATGAAATGAAGTGAAAATCGGGCAAGTGGCGTAAAAATACGTATTTTGGAATAGTATTACCCGAAAATTTTTTTCGGCCAAAAATGACCATTTTTTGAGCGAAAAACGTGATAAAAATGCGGTTTTTTGCGTTTTTGAAGGTCTTCCACCCACCTAAAAAATTCTGAAAAAAATATTACGTTGTAGATAGAGACTAGATACATGATATATATTTTTTTCATTTTTGCACCTCTGCAACATCATGTAGAAAACTCGATTTCAAGTTTTAAAATGCGATTTTTGGCTAGAAAAAATCATCAAAAAATTTTTTTCAAACCACCCACTAATACCCCTCAGTATGGAGTATAACTCACGTAAATTTGAAAAAATTTGGTTGAAAACTCTCGGAGATAAAAATTTTTAATGAAAAGGCTGAAAAAAGTAACGTTTTGCCCCATAACTCGGGTTAGGGGAGGGGTAGGGGTCCAAAATTTTTACCAGGTGGTTTTCAGACCCTAAGGACCAAATTCCGTCGGTTAGTTTCAAATTTCAGCTCGGGGGCAGATTCGCCTATCTTAACCGCCGGTACCCTTTAGAGCATTCGAGATTTGAACTTCGATCTTCAGAATACTTGCCTTTTTTGGCAAAAATTATTGAGGACCCTTGTTTGAATCAACTGATCGTGATCACTCAATAATTCCTGTCCACCTTCTCATTTAATTTTTCCAAAAATCTAAAAAAAGTAGTTCATTGTTCTGAAAAAAAGAAAAAAGAGAAAAATTTTTCACTTGCTAATACGAGCAAAATGAAATTATCGATGAAAATTAAATTTGAGCATTTTAACCCATTTTGAGCCCCAAATTGAGAGGGTGGGGAGGGGTCAAATGTGAGATTTGACAAAGATATCGTGTGACATATCAAAATGCATGTTTCCGAGGTTGTAGATTACAAATTTTGCACTAAAAAAAAATTTGGGTGCAAGGGGAGGGGGTGAGGGAGGGGTCTAAAGTGAGATTTGGCAAAAATATCGAGTGACGTATCAAAATGCATGTTTTCGAGGGTGTTTATTACAAATTTCGCACTAAAAAAATTTGGAGTGCAAAGGAAGGGGGTGAGGAAGGGGTCAAAAGTGAGATTTGGCGAAAATATCGTGTGACATATCAAAATGCATGTTTTCAAGGTTGTAGATTAGAAATTTCGCAATGAAAATTTTTTTGGGTACATGGCGAGGGGTGAGGGAGGGGTCAAATGTGAGATTTGGCAAAAATATCGTGTGACAGATCAAAATGCATATTTTCGAAGTCGTAGAATACGAATTTCGTTCTAAAGATTTTTTCTTTTTTCTATTTTTGGATGCAAATTGGAGCTCATACAGATTTTTAAAATTTGATTCCCGATTTCCAGTGTATTTTTGAAAATTGAGCTTTCTTCTAAACAACTCGATTTTGAGTTTTTTCAAATTTTTTCAAATAATTTCGAGTCCCTACTCAATTCTATTTCCAACTGAGGAGCTAGATAACTCTAAAAATCACTTAGTAAAACTTGTGAAATTCAGTAGATGAATAAACGATGCTTCCCTCACAGTTCTCAGAACAGCTAAAATCAAAACAGATAGATTCCAAATTTTTGGCTGACAAAACTGATCAAAATCTGATAATCTAATATTAAAAATTGGTCGAACCAACATGGAATAGAGCCTCATTCAACATCTTACCCATACAAAATTGAAAACAAATCACCTCACTAAAAAAAATCAAATCAAAACAACCCCTAAAGTAAAGAAAATCCTGCGTGGAAAACAAACCACAACGTACAACCTCATTTCAAGAACAAAACCAAAAATCGAAAGTGAATCTACCACCGACGACGCGACAATATGGAAAGAAAACGAAGCAAAGAACCAAGAAAAAAAAAGAAGATATATACGTTCAAAAAGTTGGCAACTTTTGATTAAATTTATTTCGCTGAAGAGAATTTAAGTACACTTAACTTCTTGATGAAATTAGGTCGTTTGTAAAATTGTATTTTGTATGAAAGTTTTCTCTTTTTTTGTTACCCAGCTCTACGACTATACGACGATATCCGCGTACCACGGAGCGAATTTAATCCGTTTCTTACCCCGTTCTCCCTTTAGCCCTGTACGGATTGTGGAACTGGAGGAGGCGCGGCTAAATTTGTTACCATATTTTTGTACGTGTTGACTGTTGAATTACCATTCCGACATGGCGAAAAAGAGTGAAAGGCGAACAGAGCAGGGAAGAAACGGCGCAAAGGAGGCGGTAAATGGCGTAACTTTGAACGTGGCACGACGGGTGGCTTCATAAAAACACATTTCAAGGTTAAATTGCCGTATAAAAGTTGAGATTTAATTTTATTAACGTGCGGATTTGTTCGCCGATGGATGGGTCTTCCTCGGCCCCTGCCTTATTCTGAAACGCTTCTTTCTACCCGTTATTAGCGGTTTTACGAGCGAATTACGAGCGAAATTGAGTATAAGAGGATGCGGAAGAGAATACGAAGGGGATTGCAGAAGGTATCTAATTTGGAGAAGTCGTTGAAGAGGTGTCAACTTGTTTTTTTCCTCTTGAAATAGCCGAAATAGTTTTCGAGGGATTTCTTCAGATGACACTTGAGGGGTATGACGAAATTTTTGTCATGCTGTTCTATTACCTCGACGATGATTTTTTTTTCATCCTTATTCCTGTCGTGTTTTCAGCGGACTTTAATGCATTATTGCGGAGTTTTTGGTACTTTCTGCTCAAATTCATTTTCCAAATGTTGAGAAATTTTCGAAAATATAAAATTATCCACCCCAACAAACTGCCAAATATTAAAATTTGATGTTATGAACAAAAGCAGAAGAAATTTGGCAGATACCTTTTTTTTGACTTTCCGAATCGATTCTGAAGATATTTTGGAGTTTCCAGTGTGCTTTGGAATCTTCTTTGACTAAGGGAATCTTCCAACAAAGAAAAAAATAGGTACACAAAACTGGACAAATGAACTACAGCACCAACAAACGCAAATTATCCATACTGTTGACCTGTTTGATCGATTAAAGCAAAATGTTTTGAAATTCGATACTGGCGATTCAAATCCTCATTTTTCACCAGAAATATTTTTTTCAAAAGTTGAGAGTTGAAATTTTCTGATTGCTCCAAAATCTTTCCAAACCACTTGCTCTCCATTTAAAAAGTCATAACTGAACCAAAATTTGATTTTTTGGGAGGGGGAGGGAGTATTTTTTAGACATTCCTCCACATGATGAATAATTTTAAATTTTAAAAAATCAGCCAAAATTTGAGAAGTATGAACTTTTATATTTGAAATTCTAAATACAATTTTTTGGGAAAGAGAGAGGGAAGGAAAGCTTTTTGCAAGCATGCCAATTTACATACTGAATGATTTTGAATTTTGAAAAAAATTGCCTAACTTAAGAAATTAAAAAAATTACAGTCAGTCAAGATGCATCCCCTGTGAGACCTTTATATGATTAATTTTTTTCAATTTTCATCGAAAATTGATGAAAAAATATAAAAAATTTTGAGAAATGTATTGAAAAAAAAAAATCATAAAAAAAGATTGAGCACAAGCAAATTGTCCAATAAAATTTTGAATCGAAATGTAGGATATCTACATGACTTTTGAAGAACCCCTTTAGACTTTTTTCGGGTCATTGGACAGGATATTTTTGCTCCTTCACTTCAAATAAATAGCAACACTATGATTTTCATCAAATTTTCAAAAATAATTTTTCTACACACAGTATAATTATTAAAAATTCAATACTACCTGCCATGGAAAGATTTCCAATGATTTTCAAATTTATTCATTTAAAACTCCACAAGAAAATAAAAAAAATTCAAACCTTGGCACGTTTTTTTTGAAAATTAGCAAAAAAAATTTTGGGCAATTAGCCCAGACAGGGTATCTAACTGATTTTTTTTTGTAAAATCACTACTTTTTCACTACTTTTTCCACTACTTTTTTTTAAATTTCAATTTGTACCCCCCTCTCCCCCCTCCAAAAAATCGACTCTCTTTCCAACATACAAAAAAAAACGATTAAAATTTTTTAGAGAAAAAAAATGAAATTAGAAAAAAAATCTTTATTTTAAATGTAATAAATGAAAAATTAACAATTTTTGAAATTTAAAAAAATAAATTTTGCATCTTTGGAATTTTTTCTTTTTTCACTACTTTTTTTCAAATTTTCGTCTGAATTCACTACTTCTTCACTACTTTCACTACTTTCACTACCCGTTAGATACCCTGCCAGAAGAAATTTTCTAAAAAAATCAATTTTTTGGAATCTGAAGAAAAATTCTTTGGCAAATGACTCTTTTTCCTGAGAAGAGCTAAATTTTTTGGAACAAATCGAATAAAACCAACGCAGAAGACAAATATCTCGATCAAAAAAGAATGAAAAATACCATTCCGGATTTTTTCGATTTTCATTTTATCTAGCTAGGCGAAAAAATTCCAAGAAATCGAATCGAGAAGCAAAAAAATAAACAGGAACCTGTCGCGCAAAAACCGTGGGCGACTGCGAAACCCCTAAAACGAGGTGGGTTTTTCTCTCGTTGTTTTCAATATATTTACGAGCAATACGTGTTTTGCTTGGAAATAATCGAAAATGATCGTATTTCCATATTTCACGACGTAATTAACTTTTTCACATCGTATAACGTTCCTGTAGCTCGCTCCGCGGTCATTTAATCTTCGGGATTCGTTTTAAAGCAGAAAAAAAAGAATCAGATGCCGAGGGGCGAGGGGGAAATACAACCAAGACGTAGAAAGAGCTCATTTTGCTCGGTAAATTATCAAAATGAGCTATTTTTTCGTCATTTATTTTCCTCAAACGATGGCTGAAATCTATTCACGTGCGGAAAAAAGTACCTACGCGTCGTCGTTCGTCAAACGAAATATGAAACTGAGAATTTTCATCTCCCTTTGCTTCGCAGATCACCCTTCATCATTCATTTTATTTCGATTTGTAATTCAAGCTAAGTTATGGGGTGAAATCGTCGATTGGTTTGGGAAAAGAACGATGTTGACGGAAAAATTTAAGATGATGGGAAAAAATGAGGGCGAGGGGAATGAACATTTTCCATTTTCGACACGAGACTCGGATTAAATTTCGCAATTTGCGAAAAATAAATGAACCGTACGAAGGTATACGTGTCTTGGAATTCTTAAACGGAAATACCAAAGAAGAGGCGAAGAAGCTTTCCTTATACATACGCAGCTCGCGACGAGCATCAATGGGAATGAAAAAAACGAGGCGAAAATGGGCTTTAAAACAGAGAAAAGACTTATGTATAATTTTCTTATTTAAAATGCCTTATCAGTTTAGGTACCACAACGTCGCTTTTTTATTCTCGTCATCATCGTCGCCGTCTTCTATTCAAAATCTCGATAAGAGACGACCTCGCTCTTAGTCGAGGACGCTTTTAAAGTTTTTTTCTCCCCTCTGTGTTTTTCTCGCCGATCCATCTATAGGAACTTTCTTTGTTTACTTTTAGGCTTCGCACATAAAAAAAGAACTCATCGCTGCGAGATTTTTTCCTCACTTAGGCGGCCAGCACAGGACGCGAGTAAAACAAAAGAAGCGTGGTAATTACGATTATAATATTGCAAAAAGCGCAAGAAAACAGAGAAAGTTTCGCAGCAACAAAACCATCATCTTGTCCGCGATGTAAATGAGCAAGATAGAGAATAAGGTTGATTGGAGTTTGCGGCCGCCGAGACTGGATGAAGGCAGGGGTTGGCCACCGTCACCGCACCGTCGCGGTTTATTAATTTATTAAAATTAACGTTTTGAAATTTTAATCAAGACGCGCGCGCCAGCCAAAGACAGAAATACACGAAGGAGTAAACGAGGTTTAAAAGTATAAAGCTTTTAACGGTGAACGACGAACGACTTTAAATAATTAATATTCTTAAATGGAAAAATACGCGAGGAATTTTTCACCAGAGGCGCGTTATTTTCTTTGGTGCAGTATGGGAGGATTTTACTTGTTTTTGGGCCTCGAGATCCCCCCTCATGTTGCCAGACTGCTCCAGCATCAGGGTTCTGTTCGTCGTCGCGAGTTTCCCCTTTTTGCAGCCTTCTGTTCGCAGCGAGCTTTGAAGTAACAAATTGAGCTTATTTTTTCTCGCGTTTACAAAAGAGATTAATTAGCTAAGGATTCGCCAGAGTGAAAAAAATCCAAAATTTTTCGTTCCTAATTGAATAAGGTTTGAAAATTGCAGAAATTCGGGCGAACAAATTTGAGCATAATATAATTCTCGAGAAAATTTAAATACGTTCGATGAATATTGCTAAAAATTAATTCTTTCGAAGTCAAAAATTACTATGCTGATTTATGCTAAATTTTACATGTTGTGAATTTAAAATACCAAGTGAAATATCGATATCTTTTGAATTTTCGGCCATTTTTTAAAAAGTGGTTTAAAATTATTGAAATAGATACCCTCGATGATCAAATTTTTCTAAAATTTTGCTCCGAAAGAAATGAATTTTAAGTTATATTTTCTGATTTTCTCGAATTATAAGCGAAAGGTATAAAAAATAAAGTCAATACAACCCATGTTCAAAATTTTCAATGAAATGAAACGAAAAAACTGAAAATTTTTTGAATGCGTCCTTTTAAAATATCTGACAAACTTTTTGGGGTCAAAATCAACATTTTTTCATTTTTGCAGGATCTTTAGAAAAATACTTTTTTACCACCCCCCCCCCCCTCAAAAAAAGAAAATCTCGTCCTCTGTATGCAAATTGAAATATTCTTGGTGTTTTACAAATCTCTTCATACCCTTGAAAAATTTCACCAACAAAATTGGAGATTTTTTCGAGCCACTTTTTCGACTTGAAAAAAATTGATGATCCTTCATCTAAAAAAATCAAAATATTCAAGAAAATTCTAAGTATTCCTAATTGCCACTATTTTTCCAAAAAAATATCCACATTTCCAACCCAAGCTTTCTGTGGATGAAAATGATGCCCATTGATACTTTGGACCTACAACGATTCTAACCAAATTTTTAATCCTCCCCCCCACACAAAATAACTAAAAAATGAGAAAATTTCAAAAAATCACCCCATTTCTAAAAATAGCAGCAATTGAATTTAAAGAGATCAAAAGGGAAGAGAATGATCAAAAATTTAGGTAGAATGTTTTCAAGTTTCAAGTAACATTTGGCATTACCTTGGACGAAATATGGGCCAGAGGCTAATTTCATCATCTTTTAGAAGGAGACCCTTTCCACGTAGGTACCTACCTCAGGTTTTCGACGACAAAGAGACAAAGTTAGGAAGAAAAGTTCTATTTGAATTTTTACTCAGAAAATGGGAGTCACATTTCATTTCACTTCAAAATATTAAAATTTTCCACATCGAAAGAAGAAGTGATCTATACAATGATTTTGACATCGAATTTTTTCTCCTCCAACTTTTAAATAAAATGTAAGTGCATCGAGTCTGAAAATGCGAGAGGAGGGGGGGGAGGCGAATTAATTGGAGGTCAGTTAGAAAATTAATTTTCGCTAAAAATTCCATAAAAAAGAACAGAAGTCAGATGTAAAACAACTTAGTATGTGAGAATTTTACATGAATAACCTCAAAAATCGGAATTCATCAGGCAAAAAATAAATTGAAAATTTTTTTACTTCGACATTGATTTTTTTCGAACATGAAAAATACAAAAAAAAAGTGGTGGGAAATCACTGTTCATACGAGAGCTAAGCTTTGAAAATCATTATTGATTTTCAAATGCAAAATATTTATTTTTTGTGGTTTGAAAAAATTTTATCACTTTGAGGTGAAAATAGGATCTGATCAAAAGCAAAAAAAAAAAAAATACATTTGCATTCGTTGCTCATTTTTTCAATTTCGATTCGAAGGATCTTTAAAAAAATAATATTTCGAACTGTTTCGTAGTTTTATACAAATTAAAATTTTTTTTGAAAGCATGAAATTTTAATGCACGAAATGAAAAAAAAAAAAAAAGAATTAAGTAATAAAAAATTCCAAAAAATATCAAAAAAATTCTTTTTGGAACATTTGCAGCATTATTTCTGATATTTTTAGCGATTCTTTGCAACTGCGGGACCTTTTTTCAGATCTTTTTCTTTACCAGCAGAATTTAGTTGAAAAAAAATTGTGTTGGGAAAATAAGGGAATTTTTTAATGTTTGGGAACTTCGTTGAAAATTCAAATTCAATACCTACTTAAATATAATTATTTGATCGAAAATTTTAAATTTTTTTTTTCCAAAAAAAAAAAGAAGAAAAATTGTTGAAACGCAGTAGTCAAGTATCCTACAAACACTTGGCTAACCGAAAAACAAAAGCTTCATAAATATGATTTAAAAATGGATAGGAATCATAACAGGCATAACATTAGGTATTAAAAACTCAGCAAAAAGCAAAATAAAATAGGTAAATAAATGCACTTAAAAATTGAAATTTTCGTAAACATTGCAAAAAATTGAATAAATCACTCAATTACATAAAAAATATACAGTGGAAATTACTTTTTGAACCATCAAATCTTCTAAAGAAATATTCGACAAGAAGTCGTAATATTTCTTACCAAAATAGTAAAATTTCATCCAATCCTCACTTTTTTGAAAAAAAAAAAAAGAAAGAGAAATGAACTCACACATCCGAGCACTTCTTCACTCAACATTTTCAACCACAATTACATAATTTCGGATACATTTGAAAGTCCACTGGGCTCAAACGACCTTCACCATCCTCATTCTTTAACCGCATTTCCTCAAAAACTCTTCCACAAAGATACACAAACCGCAACTCGGAACATTTCTCGCCCACGTATCGATCAACGCTGTACCAAATTACCTCGGGCTTTTCACTCATTCCTTCGCAAATTCGACCCTATCTTGGCGTATCCGCCGTCGAACGGCATTTAAATCAGCTTAAAAGTCAAAATGATGTTCATCGAGATGAAAGAACAACGAAACCATACCGAAGCTTAATCAACCATAAAATCGACCCTGTTTCTCGCGGTAACCGTTCTTTCGTGAGCTGAAACGCGCAAAGTTGAAAAATACCTCTCTTTTTCTCAAAGAAGATCAGAAAACAATACGAATTCTAATAAATGAACGAAAAATATCAAAAATAACTTTCTAAAGGATCAACTTAGGTCAGTGAGATTTTTTCGAAGCGAATTATTAAAAAATTCTTTCTCAAATTTATCTCATCCGCTTCATCAAACAGAATTTTCCAAGATGGGAAAATTTTATCAGAAAAATTCGAGCAGCAAAATAGGAACCTCTACCTAGGATTGAAGTCACGTCAAAGTGGAGTTTTTTTCGATCAAATTTTTATCAATTTGAAAGGAATTAGACGTACGACGAAAAAATAATGCCTTTGAAAATTTTATTAAAAAAATTGATATAATCGACTAAGCCGAATTTTCTCTCGATTTTTCCCCACTCATGCCAAATTTTTACCAATTTAATTCAAATTACGTCGAATTTTTGTTTACAAACACTTCAATACATCGAACCACACCCCTGAAAAATCTGCTCTCACGACACGTAGCCGGCGACAGCAAAAAAAAACACTCGAATAAAACGAAAATTGCCAAACACGGAGGAGAAGAAAAGTGGAAAAATCCGCCACTTTGTTTCCGCGGTATTGACATCGAGTCGTCGTCGCTGCCGCAATCAAAGCGAGATTCGACGAAGCGGGGTACGAGGAAACGAAAAGAGCCAGGCTGGGAATACGCTTAGGTACACAGACGAGAGAGAAAAAAATCAAAATAATATCAATCAGTTTTCCCTTTGAAGGCCGATAAAAACATATTTTTTCCATCAAACGGAAACAGGCACAAAAAAAAGAAATCAACTATAAAGAGTAAAAACTGCCTATCGAATTTCCTCATCTTTCCATTCCGCTCTTTCCCCCCATTCGATATACTTCGTTTTCTACAATTCCTTTCTCGCGTTGGCTGGTTGTTTCCCACCCTCGACCCTCCCCATATTGAGCTTTTTAAACGTATTTATATACAATACGACGTACTATAAACGCAGGAAATGTACGAATCGACGTAGATTAGGTATATAGGATACGAATAGTATACGAAATTCTATACAATATATTTACTCGTTTTTTTTTTTTTTTTCATCGAGACGCGAATTTGTTTCCTTTATTTTGTAAAGCGAACGATATTCCGCGGAGAAATTTTTCCATCAATTTGAAATTAAAAAACGTCACAACCAACAGGTGTATAGGGTGGAAATACGTTTTACAAAGGCACTTCGTTCGATAGGTATTATTAATCGTCAATTGCTCGCTTTTACGTTCGATCGAGCAATAATGAATTATACATTTTTCTCAAAAAGGTTCCATTTCGTAATTATTCTTGTTATTCCAGTGATGCGTATACGAAGTTTCGATGCCGGATGGATGAAGATGAGAAGTAGGAATGAATATCTCTACATCAAAAATCAATAGGAATTTTACCCTTGGGGTGAATAGACAGTTCGAATAATTGGCACGGTATAAAATAAGAGAATCGTAGTGTTCTCGTTATGACTTCGAGATGGTGTCAAAGATGAAACAGGAAATTCAGTTTTCAGATTTCCAACAATGAATTTCTCAAACAAATTTAAGCTGAGGAATTTTTTCAAATTAAAAAAAATTGAATACTTTTTCAAAAATTGATAAAATTTATTTTGAAAAAAAAGGACGAAAAAATTCTTCGAAAATAGTTTTCTAAGCCTCCAATTTATTTTTAAGGTTATGCTCCTCTTTCCTCTAACAATGAAGAGATTTCCTGATAAGGTGAAAGTTTTAGAAATTTTCATCGTTTTACCACATTCCAAATACGTTTTTGGTATTTTTGGACTAGAAAAAAAAACGAATAGGATTTTTAAAAATATTCAAAAAGTCTCAACTTTTGAATTTTTTGTGAGAGGAAGGGGAAAGGAGGAAAAGAGCAAGGTATCAGTAAAAATTAAAAAATTGTATTTTTTGACTTTTAGGAAATTGATTTTTGCCAATCTCTCTGGCTTCTTTTCGCCAAAAAGAAAAGTTTCATAAAATGTTGTCATATATTTTTTAAAATGATTCTTTTCGAGTTTTTTACATCCTCAAAGCTGCTAAAGAATTTAAACTTCCTAGAGGAAAAAAGGGTTGGCATGCAATACTTGGAGATAACTTTTGTTTCAAAACCGTTTAAAATTTCAAATACCTACAAACATAGCTAAATTTTTCTTCTGTTTTGAACAAAAAATTAACGTAAAATTGCTCCCAATTTTTTTCAGGTTTGTTTACACAAGTTTCCCACTATTTCAAAATATTTCTCCTTTCTCAAAAATGTCGCAAATTTTCGAACAAAAGTTATTGATGTTTTTATCAGTTCTCGATCTACTAAGGGCATTTCGATGTTTTAATCCAGTCTTTATTCTACTTTTCCTTGAAAAAAAAAAAAATTTCGAGTTGGAACCCAAAATACTCCGAGAAATAGAGTCAAAGTTGTCAAAAATACCTCAAAAGACATACATTTTTTAAGTGATTGGTACGTTTAAAATACATTTTTCAAACATTGAATGTAATTTATATTTGATTCGTCAATCTGCAATTTGCATACCTCCTTAAAAAAACAAAAAAAAAACGAAAAAAAAAAACAAAAAAAAACAATAAAGCAGAAAAGGTTTTATAGAATTAAAATTTTTCCATTTTTTACTCATTCCTTTTGAGAACCAAGTATTTTTTTTTCATTTCAATACATTTAGAAACTTGTTAGGAAAAATTCTTCCACACTAATTCCTTCCAACATCTTCATAAAAATTCAGCAATTTTTCTGAAAAATTGGAAACTGAGATCTAATGGAAAAAAAGGACAATAAATTAATAAAATTTTAATCATAAGACATCGGTGAAGTTGAATCGAACCTGGCATTATCAGAGAGAAAACGACTTAAAACTTAAACTGCAAGGATTCTTTCCTACAAATTAGACGTATTACAAATTTTCTATTCTGAACTTTTTTTTGAGGGGAGATGGGTGTATTGAAAAATCTCATTTTAAAATTATTGGGGTGGAGCAGCTTTCTCTGCATTTGCTTTCTGTTTAGCTCGACTTTGAAAACTACTTTTTAAAATTGATTTAGAGTTATTTTAAAGGGAAGAAAGAAGCCAAAAATTTTTTAAAAAGTAAGTAATGATTTTCACGAAGCTGGAGACAATATTTTTCTATTTTGTTTCAAAAATCACTACTTTTTATAAAAATTCCAATCTTTCTTCCTTTCTTTTAAAATTACTTGAAATTGATTTTAAAAAATGGGTTTGAGAATAAAGAAAAGCACAAAAATAAATTTTACATTTCAAATGAAGTACCTAAAGACAATAATTTTTTAAAAAGCCATGCTTAAAAAATATAAAACTGACTATTGGACAAGTACCCACTTTTTCAATATTAATTAAACTATAATTAGAAATTTTCCATCACTTTTGACACTGAAAAACATAAATTTTTGTACGAGAAAAATAAATAAGGATAACGATAAGAAATGAGTTTCAATGGTTCCATTAAAATAATAATAATTTTTTGGAAATTTATGGAACCAGTCAGATTTTAAAGGATATTATGATAGAATAAATGTAAAATCCAGAAATGAAATTTTCATTCTATCGTTTTCAAGTCTAGAAATAACTTCGTAGCTACTTTTTTCTTAATCGTACTTACCTCAAAATTGAAAAAATTTGAAAACCCCTCCCAAAACAGTACAATTGAATTTCAACAGATCAAAATGATCAATGACTATGATTCTCCTTTCTTAATTCAGTCAAAAAAATAATAGATATTCAACAGCTGGATAACAATAATTGTACATATTAACGCTCATTTACAAACGAATATACACAATTCTTCACTGAAACGTTCGAAGCCCGGGTAGCTCAGTTGGCAGAGCATTAGGAACGAAAACATATACAAAGCAAAAAGTACTATTGAAAAGTAAACTGGAGCAATCCGAAACTCGTTTCTTAACCTAAGGGTCCAGGGTTCGAGTCCCTGTCCGGGCATAGATTTTTTTTGTCAAATATAATTTTTTTTCAATTTGGAAATTTAAGTTATACAGTTAAAACACATTTTTCGTCATTTTTCACACATTTCAACACAAAATAGTGTGAAAAAAAAATTTGAAAAACGAGAGAAACCCGAAGTATTAATCTTATGATCTAATATATTTTATTTTTATGTAGTATTTTTCTGATTTCGGAAAGACCCTAGCAATCATGGTACTAATAAACATTTAAAAAAATAATTCATGATGCATAAAAAAATCAATTTGATACAAAAAAAATTGCTAGAAGTAGAACGAAAATCACACAGTTTTTCAAAAAAAAAAAAAAAAAAAATGATATTTTTTAGGAATTTCCATCGTCAAGTAATTTTGGTAAATTCAAACGTAAGCTCACATAAAAAATAAGCTAAATTTTAACCATGGAGGTGAAATTTTTTTCAAATATTACTCAGGTACCTATTTCAATTTTTTTTCAAAAAAATTTGAACAAAATTCACTATTAATTTTTTCACGTATATATTTTCACTGCAAATTCTTCATCTTACTATTGCTTTCTAAAACCTAAAAATTATCAGAATTCTCGATCCAATCGTCTAGAAATACCCCGAAAATTCATCAAATCCGTCCTAATCCAAAAATTCAATTCGAGCTATCACCGAAATCTCGTAACTTTCAAATAATTCCAAATCTGCTACAAAATTAAATTGGACGCGCGAATTTTTCGCAAAAAAATTTGAAACCCCCACATTCGACTTTCGAGCTTCCAACAGCCATAAACAACATTGAACTTCAAGCAGAAAAAAAATTTCCACGCAATTTTGTTTGAATCACCGTCGAGCCCATAATACCCTTAAAAGTGTTATCTCGATTCACAACTACACACATTGGCACATTCTTTCTCAAACACTTGAAAAATCATCACAGCTTTTAATACGTCTCGAAGTAACGTCGCCGAACAAAGCCGCACAAACAGAAAAGAAGGCCGAACCGACCCGTGTGAAGAAAAAAATCGAGAAAAAATTCGCATTGAAATTCGACGCCACGAACGAAACGTTGTATTGGCATACGAAAGTTGAACACATCTAAGCGATGGTTCAACTCACTCATATAGGCTTCGGCAGAGCACAGACCTAATAAATTGAACCATTTCGAATTGATTAAAATCTAAAGTGACATATACGTTGGAAATAAAAAAAAAAAAATAAGAAAAAAACATACCATCGACAACGACGACCTACACACTCTTTTGTATACTTATATGAATTTAGAGAAGACGCAGCTTGCACATCGCACGGCCGCCTTCGATCTGGCGGAAAAAAAAACATAAGGTTTTCCGGCGGAAAATCCAGATTTATTCGATTTTTCCTTCTCGACAAAAACAACGGTTACGGTTCTGCTGGCTGTAAGATTTGAGGAAAACAAAACGAGGCTAGTAAAATTTTCAATTGAAAATTATGATTTCATGAAATCTCGTCCTGTTCGGATACCTACGGGAAGTGAACGAACGGCGGTATTTTTTTATAGACGAAGACACCTTAAAAATCGCGTAGTTACCGGGTCTTTTCTTTTTTCTCGTTCGGTAAGTACCACTATTAAAGATACGATTTTTCTTCTTTTTGTTGCGAATTTATACGGGCCAATTTTTTTCTTACCTTTTTATCCGAGTAAACGCAATTTGACGATTTTACGAGATTTTTTACGGTTTCGTTTTCGCGATTGGAATTTTTTTTTCGAGAGGATGGAGAAGAAATTCTGAATGTCGGGCAACGTGAGTGTGTTTTTTGCGTTAGTGGGATTTCAAATTCTATTTTCGGGGTTTTGAAAAATTAGAGATGAAGGAAATTTAGTCGGGGTAAATTTTCAACAGAAAGATTTAAATTTTAATTTACAAATTGACTAAGTGAAAAAATATGAAAGAAAACCGAGGATGATTGATTAAAATTCAAATAACATAGAAATTTCTCTCACCGGGATTAAATTTTTCCAGAGTGAAAGCATTAGTAAAATGAAAACACCATTTTAGGGATCTATTTTTTTGAAAAAATATTTTCTCTGGCTGTTTTAGGTTTTCGAGGCAATTTTTTTCCAACTTTCCAGCATTGCATCCAAAAAGAGAAATTTACCCCTGCAAGTGAATTCGCAAAAAAAAAAAAAAAAATATGAAAAATCAGTTTTAAAAAGTCATTCATTTTCAGCTAAAATTATTTCACCGACTCAAAAAACTTGAATTTCACAAACATTTGGCTGATTACAAATTCAGAGCTTAAAATAATGTGTCAGCTCTCTCATCGCATCCCTCATTTTCACGAAAAGTTCGCCGATATTGTTTTACAGTGTCATGATTATAAAGAAGCATTTTTTTTGGAAGGGTACACAGATAAATGCTTCTCTCCAGGAAAAAAAAAATCGAAAAATTATTTTAAAAATTGTGAAAAGCGACGAATTAAATGAAAACTTGTGAAAAAAGAATCTTTGAAAGTCTCCCTGAAAAACCAAAAGAAAAAAGCACCAGTTCCAAGTATTCCTTTCTTCCAAGATTTTTCACATCATACGAGAGGTTTAGATTATCCCAGAGCAACTTTTATCAAAAAAAGTCAATTTGAAGTCGAGGTACTCCTTGTTTTCGAAAAAATTAAATTAAAAAAAAAAAACTTAGCAATTCGACGAATTGTGAAGCAGTATCAAAAACTTCAGGTCGCGAGTCTTCAAAAATTCTTGATTTTTTTAGTTGTCGAGATATTCCCATTTTCTCTTTTTAAACGACTGTTTTTTTTCTGTTATCAAATTTATTGGGAGGGGGGAAGGACTGGAGAACACTACATAAAAACTCTCTCTCATAAGTTTCAATCATTTCATTTTTAAATTTTTCCAAACACGTAATTTTTTCAAAAATCTTTGCGAGGCCGAAAGTATCCATTTTAAGATTGAATTTTCAAAAGTTGAAAAAATTCAAAGGATAGATACAAGATCCAAAAATACTAAAATTTTTCGGCTGAATTTCTTGATTTTTTTAAATCCCTGATTATACGAATGATTTTAAAGCCAAGAATAATTTACTCAATATTTTTCAAAAAATAATCACCTTATTCCTGCCTACAAATATTTTTTCTCCCATATCCGCAAAATTGAATTAAATCGAGTAAAATTGTCAAATTCGAAATAATTCTGTAAAATCAAAATAATTCATGGGAACTGAAAAAATTATGGAAGTAACGCCGATCTCTATTTTCAAAAAGCTCCTTTATAATTCTGAAGTTTGGCAAAAAATCATGTCCTCGTTCAATTCTGGTGGCAAAATTTCTCCGGAAAAATATTCAGAATTTTTAGCTGAACACGCAGCATAAAAATTTAAAAATATTCGCAGCAGGTTGGAATTTTCGGAATCAAGAAAATATATATATATTTTAAAAGCCTAATAATTTTTTTTCAGTACAGAAAAGAACGATATTTACTTTTAGCGTTTGATCACGAATTCCATCCAGAATATCTTCTGAATTTTTAATTTTTTTTATACATGCCGAGTTCATGAGAAGAATTCTGAAAGACCCGATTGAATTTTCAAATAAAGAAATCTTGACACAGTTTAGGAATTTTTGAAGATGTATTTGAAATATTTTGAAGGGTGGCAGGCTGTTTTTGGACTCATGAAAAAATAAGTATGAAATTTGAAGATGATCCTTCAAAAAAAAAAACGAATTATGTAGATATTTTCTGATGCATAATTTTTTTTACACACTTTTATTTTCTATACTGAAAATATCATTAAATTACATCGCTAAAAAAAATATAATTTATCCCTCTCACTTCCTCTTGCAACAAAACAACTCAAATTCTTAAATTCACTAACCAAAAAAATCCATAATTCACTTGAGTAGATCACACTCTTCAAAAACATTTCGAAAAAATTCCATTAAAAAAAAAAAAAACTCATTCTCAAAACGGAATAAAATTATAGGTAAAGACTCTAAAATTATTCTCATTTCAAAATACTGATATTTCGTGATTTATTTATTCTCTTTATTTCAAAAAAATACATTTTTCTGTCGATTTTAAACGATTGGAATCTTCGAACATGCTTTGTCTCTCTCTCGAAAATATGAATTTTTCAGCAACCGCAAAGACGAAAATGCGGCAACGAAAAATTTCAAATTTTTCAAAACATTTCCTCCAAAGCCCATAAACTTTTGATGTTGTTCAAAAATTAATGAAATAATTTTCTTCGTACGAACTTTCTTAAAAAAGAAAAAACTTAAGACAGTATGCTTATTTTACGAAAAAAGGAAATTTCGTTTTTAAACATCGTGTGCATTCTTTCAACGCATTGGTAAATATGCTGCTGATTTTATTTCGGAAATGAAAAACAAAAAAAAAGCAATTTACCAACAATGAATTTCTTAAACACATAGTTTTTCTCCACGACTCGTTTTGATTTTTTTTCAAGCCCTAAAAATCGACTTAAACTGTTTCCCTTTCACCTCCAAACCTCTTCGGAATACGACCGCATTCTAAAAATTAAAATCGGCCACATTTACCCCAATTTTATTAATTTTCTTTCAGTTTTACGAACCTTGGCTATCAAATTACACCACGATAATCAAACGAAAAGCCATCGACTGCCTACAACAGTCACTCGAGCTAGTCGAGTACACTTGGTAATTGGGTGAATATTTGGCGTAGCACTCGAGACGCGTTAATTAACTGAAACCGCTCTCGAAAACCCTTCGACAGGTTTTTTTTTCATCCTCCCTAATTCGACAAACACTCCCAATACGAGCCATCCACCTCTCGATACTTTTCGATAGGATAAATCTGCGTTAAAAAATCTACATAATTCGAAGTGAAAAATCAAATACCCAGAGAACTTACGTGTCGTTAAATTACTGTAGGAAGTGTACGTCCATTTTCGAATAACCACATCGTATCAAAAACAATACCACCTTTGTTGATCATATTCACCACATGAGTTAAAATTAGAGAAAAAAACACAAAAAATTGCTCGACTTTGAATTTTCGTCACGAACGTGTCACGTGATCCGGAATGTATCTCGCAACTTAGAAAAAATTTATCGAAAAATGTAAAACAAACGCCATAAGAGATAAAAAGCGAAAAAAACCACCGATGAAATGAATTTCCTTCACATGACGATCGGTCATAAAATTACACTTGAAAATTGAACTTTTTCTCGTAACATGAAAATTATCTCTCGCGGTTTCCAAAATACCACCGATGAAGATTTTTTTTCCAGAGATGGAAAAATAACCGCACGACACGAGTTTGCCAGTAAACGAAACTAGACTCGAGAAACCTCGAATAAAAAAATTACGTACGCGAGTCTTGTCTACGTACTCGAATCGCGACACGACTTCCGAAATATGGAACAAGTACCGTGAAACTGATTACAAGTCGCAGATTATTGCTGCAGATTTTGGGATTTCCTCGTTCGTCCGAAATCGGCCGAATTCGGTATACGAGCCGGATACCGTAGCGCGCGCAAAACCCTTCTACCCCTCGGCGCAGCCCTTAAACACGTAGTAGCGTTTGCGATAACGTGATACGAGCCGCGGTCCTCCCCCAGGACCCCGCCGGATCCTTTGGATCGTCGAAAATTCCCGCGTACGCGAATACTCTCGGTCGCTGGTCCGGGTACGAAGGGGTCTTTCGCAGCGTACGCAATCGCTCGCGTAAAATTTCCCGGCGAAAATTTTTTAAACCCCTCGAGAAGCGGAGTTCGGGTACGGATAGTTTCGATAATGCCGACCCCCACCCTCTTGGCCTGGATGTCTTCTGCGGCCCGATGGTCGTTTCAAAAGAGCGATATATTTGTGTGCGTATGTGATCGAAAAGAGTTCCACTCGCGAAAAGTATAAATTACCGTTTCGACGACGTGTGCTGGGGTGAGGAAGGAGCAAGGGGTGCGGCGGTCAGCCGGATTAATTTTTGAAATCGGCCAGATGCTCCGAAGATTTATGGCATTATTTCGACCAAGAAGTAGCCGAAATGCGAGTAGTTCGAGTCGCCTTGGGTGAAGTGCGGAATGTTTCGATGGTTCGGTGATAAGGGCGAAAAATGGAACGAATTTGTAAATTTTTTTTCGAAATTGAAAGTAAAGGAGTTACTGGCTGGGAAAAGTTGAGGTGTTGAATTTTTTAATGATTGTAGATTTTTTTTATTTTAAATTTCCGCAGTGAATTTTCAGGAAGGGTTTTTAAAACAAAATTTTTTTGGCTCAAAAAATGTAGAATCAAAAACGAATCTGGTCTAAAATTGCCCTAAAAATCATAATAAATTTCAACGCAGATGATGAAATAATTTAAAAATTTTCAAATGTTTATTCAAAGCACTGGAAAATTATGAAAATTGATTATAATATTTTCATCACCAAAATCTCGTCAGAAATAACCAAACTTCATCAAAAATTTCGTCAAAAATAACCAAACCTTCGCCAAAAATCATCGAACCTCACCAAAAATCACCCAAATCTCGTCAAAAAAGTGCTTCGAAAATCATTATAATTCCAAAACGTTGGTCAACTTGCAAAAAATTTTCAAACTTTTGATAAAAAAAATCGTATGGTGATTAAAAATGCTACGAATCATTTGAAATAGGACGAGGTCTTTAAAAGTACAAAATTTAACGCCAAAATGTACTCAATAAAAATATACTTTAGGTGGTTGAAAATGACTTGAAAATTATTGAAAATTATTTCAAAATGCTATAAAACTTCTCGAAAATTCAAATCATTAATAACTTGGAAAAATTACATTGCCTAATTTAAAAAATTTATTGAGGGTTGAAAATGTTTTGAAAAAAGCTTAAAAATATAAAAGGTATTGGTGAAATTCGTTCGAAAATATCAAAAATGACAATTGAAAATAACGTAGAAAATGATAATCAGAAACTCCACAGAAATTAATGAGAACTGGAAAAAAAATTGTAATGTAACAATAAAAAAATGAAATAACCAAAACTCTGTAAAATATTGGTAAAGTTGCACGATTTAAGCAGAAAATGCTATCGAATTCATTAGAAAATCTATACATATTGATTTTTTTGAAATTCAAGAAATATAAGACGTCAAAAACTTGAAAGTTTCACATTTTTGTTCATAAAATCCTGGAAATAGCTAAAAAAATATCATGAAATGCACCAAAATTCAAGATTAACGATTTTTCAATAATTTAAGAAAAAAAAATCAAATAAAATTATCAACGATGCATTCAAAATCCTGAATTATGGAATTCTTTTTAATAATAATTTTAACTGTTATTCTCTGATTTTAAAGAAATTACCATCTTTGAAATCAACACTGATAGGTGATCCTGATCCTAATCTATTACATATTTTAGTACCAGTTTTTCTCCATCACGTCTGAATTTTTCATAGTTTTTTTTTTTTTTTTAATTCATTTTTTTACTTTAAATAACATTGGTACTTGAAGGCCATTTTCTAGACTAAAAAAAAAAATTAATGAAAGATGAATTGCACAGCGTGGAATTTCCTACTATTCGAGTTCATTTAGTATTTTTTTTTTAGAAAGCTCAATTTTTGGTAAAAGTTGAACATAAAATTTCAACTGAAATTTCTCAAAAGTTCAAATCTAAAAAAAAAACTGATTGGATTTTTTTTTCATAAAACTACATATGTTTTTTGCTCAAAAAGTTATCAAAAAATGTAAAAAGATTTCAACGAGAAACTTAATTCGTAAAAAATCTGGCGTGCTGAAATTTTTTCAATATTTTTTCCGCAATATCGTCGTGAAAAGTACAATAAAAATCATCTGTTAAGGTCAAATATCTACGAATTTTTGGTCAGGCCTTTAAAATTATCTTTCTTTTCCCCAAAAATTCGTCGCTTTGAAATAATTTTCACGCTTCCAAACCTACACAAGGTGAATATTTCACCGAACAAAACCTTTATCTAAATTTTCAAACATTTTCCTTGTCGGCGTTACAAGGTCACATTCTCAAACTTTATCACCCTCGCCCATCCCCACTCTCAATTAATACCACTTATCTAAAATTAAACCCATTTACCGCAATAATCGTACAAACAGAAGCCAACACTCACCACACTATCAGCACGTCGTCGGCAGGGAGACACCGTCATCTCAATGTCACTGCTTTTCTCGGCCAACACGTGGATTCGGTCGGGCCATCAGCTCGGCATCGGCTTCAGCACCCTGTAAATACATTAAATTTTCAAACATCGGCCACAGAATTCATTACTTACGGCGGCAAACCGAAACGAACCTAAGCTCGTCTCAACGATAAAGCAAATTCCAAAAATCGGGCCAAATTATAATTACATTTCGGTTTCGTAGCTCGCGACGCCACGAGCACAGCAAGGGCAAGGGAGGAGACTAAAAAAATCAGCGCAATTCGAAAAAATGCAAATTAAAAGTTGATTTTTCATTTACAAACGCGTTAATTATAAGGATTTCGCAGCTTCTGCCGATGACACTTTGGCAATGAAAGAAGAAAAAAATCCCCAAACCGAGAGAGTTGGAAGAAAGGAAAAACACGCGACGAAAATTTACTCGTTTTTCCACCGTTATTTTTTTTCCAAAACCGAAGGAAATTTTTTTAGCGAAATTGAATAAGCGAGACTAATGATACGGTAAAGAATTCTTCGAAATTGTGTCTATCGATAATACATTGAATCTTCTGCACCAAAAATGTCGATTTTGGATAAAAGTTGACCATTTTAGAGCCTCGTGTGGAATAATTACTGAAGCGCTTACCACAAAGTCGGCTTTACGATGAGTAAAAAAGTTCCACGTGTCAATAGAATGAGACAAGGGAAAGAAGAGAAAATTTCACATCGAGTAAGTATCAATCTTGAAATTCGAAAAACTTCGTTTTCTGAGACACGAGAATAATTTTGACGACGCTGTTTTTCGATAGGATGAATCGAATGGAACCATCTTGTGTAAAATAATGATATATCTGAGCTCTAAACTATAGAAAAAGTTTGAAATTTACCATTTGAGTCGTCATACTTCAAGGTACATTAAATCAAATTTCTCCAACATTTCGTTTCTTTTTTCGAAAGCTCTGGTGGTGTGGTAAGAAATGCCTCTCGGTGGTTCTTGATCAATATTTATATCATTTGATTTGTTTTGACGAAAGAAAATTTTGGAGCACAAGATCGAATTTTTATGCCACACTGGAAGGGGGCTGAGGTACCAAAAATATGTAATTTACAAGCTAGAAATTCCAGCTTTGCAAGTGTCAACCGATGTGGCACGCAGATAGAAAAACTTGAGGGGAGCACCCTGGAATTTTTTCAGATTTTTTCTAACACACGAATAACTTAAAATTTAACATTGAAAATGTTAAATCACTCTAAGGGACACAATTTTGAGACGGACAAAAACAATTTTTTTAAAAAAAATTTCCAATATATTTCCTACCTTTCAGAATTTTTTAAAAGTTTTTTCGTATGATGGAACTCCCTCCAATTTTGGGGGGAAAAGTACTGTGAGAAATGAAAACGAAGGATGGCTAGCGGATTTTCATTAATTTGAACGCCTAGAATTTGAATATCGACTTATTTTTTGATCCGATCCCCTTCCCCGTACTCCAACAGAGGAAAACCCCAATTTTTGGGTGAGGGGACAAAATTTTTGCATTATTTATATACCTACCTATTCATATTTTGAGATAACAAATCAGACTAGCCTATCAACATTTTCTTTTAAATTGTTCAATCCTCATCCTCACTCTCAGAGACTCTTAAATTGAACAATTTTATGAGAAAAATTCCAGTTTGATAGGTAAAATTTTCCAAGTGTCAGATACTTCCAAAGGGATCGAATTATTTTTCCTTCCGTCCAAAAATTTTGTCCTTCAGAGCAATTTGAAACTTTCAAAGTCAAATTCAAGGTGATTAATATGGTTGAAAAAATTTGAAAAAATTTCAAGTTACTTCCTATTAGTATCTGCCTGCTCTGTAAAGAATCAGTCAAAATTGATTGATTTAAATCGACAAAATTGAGTAACTGTTGAAATCAGTAAAAAAATTTACTGATTCAATCAGTGAATTTTTATTTTTACTGATCAGTGATGAAAATTCATTGACTGAAATCAGTAAATTTTGACTGACTTCAATCAGTCAATTAATTTTTATTGATTCAACGGTGAAAATTCACTAATTGAATCGGCAATTTTTCACTGATTGGAAGTAAAACGTCGCTAATTAGGTGAGAAATTAATGGAATTTGACTGATTATCAGTGACTAGATTTTCACTATTTTAAATATCAGTTAATTTTGGTATTTTTAACTGATTCGAATTGAGAGAGTGTAGGTACCTATGTTCAAAGTTTGAGAAAAAATCGATTTAAAACACCCAGAGATACAATTTTTAGCTCGGAAATCATATACTTTAGAGCCTCAAGCCACCCCTCCCCCCCGGAGAATGTAAAAATTAAATAATGTACTCTAAAGTCAGCTTATACTCTCTTAATTTGAATCAATCAGAAGTGCCTCAATGATTGATGAAATAGAGAAAATCAAGTCACAGATAATCAGTCAAATTCCACTGATTTTCCAGTTAATCAGCTTCATTTTACTGCCAATCAGTGAAAAATTACTGATTCAAATAGTGAATTTTGATTGTTGAATCTGTAAAAATTAGTTGACTGATTGAAATCAATAAAAATTTATTGATTGAAATCAGTAAAAATTTACTGATTCAAATCGTTGAATTTTCATTATTGAATCAGTAAAAAAAATTCACTGATTGAATCAGTAATTAATTACCGATTGAATCAGTGAAATTTTATTTTTTCTGATTGAGTCGTGAAAATTCACTAATTGAATCAGTAATTTTTTCACTGATTAAATCAGCAATTATATCACTGATTGAATCAGCAATTTTTTCACTGATTGCTACAGTGACTTGATTTTGTCGAAGAGTACTAAGACAAATCGAACTCTCTGAATCTGAATCAGTCAAAAAACTAAAAATTGACTGATTAAACAGCGAAAAGTGTGAAATTTGACTGTCAATCAGTGAAAAATTACTGATTCAATTGATGAATTTTCATTTTTGAATCAGTTATCTTTTTTCAACTACTGAAATGAATCAGTAAAAATTTCAATTTACTGATTCAATCGGTGATTAATCACTGATTCAATCAGGAATTTAAAACTTTTACTGACTCATTTCAGTATTCAAAAAAATTACTGATTCAAAAATGAGAATTCACGGATTAAATCAGTAAAATTTTCACTGATTTCTACAGTTGCACACTTTCGGCTTTAATTAGTCAATTTTAACTGATTCAAATTTTGAGAGAATGGCATGGCATACTTACAAAGTTTGATCAAGTTTCGCCAGAAGATACTCATGAAATTCTTTGTTCTTTCCTTTTCAAATAAATAACTTTTGAAAGACCTTTCTTTTAAAATTTTTAAAATGAGAAAATTTCAACTCAAAAGAGAGGAAATTTTCACGCTCAGAAATGATAATAAATGTTTCCCCCTCTCAAACAAATACTTTTGGGGTACATTTTCGCAATAAATTTTCCTCGATTTTACCCTTTCCAAATTATCCACGTTTTAAGGTAATTTCTCACACAAAGCAAGCCGAACAAAATAAAAAGAGATCCTGACACACCACACACATTCGAAAATGTAACCAGGTACTCGTAAAATGGGAAAAGCATTAATTGGCTAAACTACTCTCCTTTTTCGTACCGAAGTCCGTTACGTAATTTGTTTTTACAAAGGAATAAACCATCATTACGTATACACCGAACGGTTTTTTCCACCCCCGTCACCTTTTTAACCTCAAATAATGAGCAAATTCCAGCAGCACTTTGGATCACAAAAGCAAAGAGGGTGTTTACACAAACCTATGCACATTTTGTATAGACATCGATGTCGATACACCCACGACGTAGAGGGTACTTGTTGCAGAATTATCGTGTTTCATTTTGATTAAATTTACCAATTTTCGTTCCATTTTATTTTCACGTTTTCGTAATAGCGTACTTTTAAAATTGCGTGAATTGAGCTAATAAACGCGCACTCGGTCGTTTTTTTTATTCCTTTCTACTCGATTTTTTTCCTCTACAACTTTTCCTGCTTTCTTTCTCGTAGCATTTAAAAAAAAAAAAAAAATAGAAAAAACCGACGTTAAATCTAATCAAACATCGTACATACGAACGAGAAATCGAGAAAGAAAGGAAGAGAAGGAGAGGATTCGTGTCGGTGAAATTTTCTTCTTTCTGGGAAGCCGCTGCAGCAGCCGCGACTACAATAAACTATCGTTTTTCCTTAATCAGCCTAAAGGGTTCGGTGTATAAGCGGCATTAGGAGGCCTACTGCTGCGCAACAAAGCCCAATGAAAATACAAATAACGAGTTTCTTTTATTAAATTATTCTTCTCCTAATACCCGCGTTTTACCGTCGTTACGTTAACGTACCGTATACGAATAGCGTTAGGAAAACATTTGTTTTTTAATTATGCGATTTCGCCCTTTCCGCTGGCCCACTCTTTTCTTTAGGTTCGAGCTGGTATGTTCGCCTGGTGAGGTTTTTTTTCACTCGAATCTTTCGATTTTTTCTTCGGTTCGTGAACGTCATGCGGCGTTAGATCGAACATGTGTATACGAGGTAGGATTTCGTGTGGACTGAGGCTTCGAGGTGAACGACGAATTACATTGTGGAATTTCCATTTTCTCTGAAAGTCGTTTGTTTTACTTCGAATATTGGATATGTTGAGTTTATTTCGTTGGTAGGTAGATTTTGATGAAATATTTTCTATGAAATGTCATACATTGTGTCAGTATCTATTTGTGGATGAAATTGAACGAATTTTTCAATGCGATTTGGATCATAGAACATTAACTGGAGGTAATGCTTTTTATAAGCTTCGTACGGAATTATTTTTTTTCGTATTGATATGTGATAAAATCTTGTATGAATTATGATTTTTTTCTGTGAAAGTGAATCTGAGAGATATATTTTTTTTATGGATATTTTTTGGCCGAAAATTACATTGGAGAGTACTTCTACCCTAGGGTGTCCCTTATTTATACTTGAGAGAAAAAAAATTGGAATTTTTAACGAGACCCCCCCCCCCCTAGTTTGGTGCCAGTACATGAGAAAATGACGCACAAAAAATTTCAGCCCGATTGATGCATGTAAACACGTGCCTCAAAGCCCATTTCGAAAAATTGACGGAGCGCGCCCGAGCTCGTATTTCTCCACTACCGGCACCCAACTCGGTAGCTTAAAACTGACGCCGAAGGCGTCCAAATTGAGATAGAGCGTTCGGGTTTGCGGCATTCGATTCCTTATAAAATTTCAAATCGTACAGTATTTTTTTCAAATTTTTTCCGCCCCCCGGGGAAAAAGCGCGAGGATATTGAAAAGTGTGATTGAAAATGACAAACCAACAAAATTGATGCAGAATATTTCAAACAGATTTTTGGAAGGAAAAAAATCCCACGAGGTATTCAGAGGTTCTGAATCTATTTCTGGGGTCATTTTGACTTGAAACTACATTCATGACCCAAAATGGGCCCATATGAGGAGGGGGTGGGGAGGAGCCAAATTGAAAATTTTCCATAATTATCGAGTGTGGTATCAAAATTCATGTTTTTTTTAACCCGAAGAATTCGTTTCCGACATAATCACCTAAAATGGGACCATATGAGGAGGGGGTGGCAGGGAAGGGCCAAATTTGAAACTGTCCATAATTATCGAGTGGGGTATCAAAATTCACGTTTTTTACCCGTGTATTTCGTTTTTGATTTCTTTTCGCCAAAACTTCAAAATGGGTCCAAGGAAGGGGATGGGGTTGGTTGTAAAATATAAAATTTTCAATAATTATCGAGTGTGGTATCAAAATTCACGTTTTTTCATCCGTGTATTTCGTTTTTGAAGTCTCTTCGCCAAACCTCCAATTATGGGGGGGGGGATATCAATTTTCCATACTTTTCATATTTTTTGATCTTGGTGTCATTTACCGATGTTCCTTTATAAAAAAAATTCTTAAAATAATTGTGGCCATAGAACACGTGCTGTTGGGGGAGGGGGTACCGAATTGGAAATTTATAATATCTACTGACGTGAGGTTTCAAAATATATGATGTTTTTTGACCTCCGAGCCCATTTTTTTAGGTTATGATGATTCGTAACTTAAACCACGATCTTTTGGGACATGATATTCCGCTCCTCTCCCTTAAATAAAAATATTGATAAGTGCGTAATTGAGCAGGTGGATTAGAATTAACATCAAATCTCGTATCATTTTTCTTCTGTCTTCTTATCGTATTGAATTTTTTTTATAAAGGAACATCGGTAAATGACACCTAGATCAAAAAATATGAATTTTGATACCACAGCACTCAGTAAGTATGGAAAATCAATATTTACCCCCCCCCCACCCATATTTGGAGATTTGACGAAGAGACTTCAAAAACGAAATACACGGATGAAAAAACGTGAATTTTGATACCCCACTCGATAATTATGGAAAGTTTCAAATTTGGCCCTTCCCTGCCACCACCACCCCCCCCCCCATATGGACCCATTTTGGGTGATCATGTCGGAAACGAATTCTCCGGGTTGAAAAAACATGAATTTTGATACCACACTCGATAATTATGGAAAATTTTCAATTTGGTCCCTCCCCACCCCCTCCTCATATTGGCCCATTTTGGGTCATGAATGTAGTTTAAAGTCAAAATGACCCCAGAAATGGATTCAGAACCTCTGAATACCTCCTGGAATTTTTTTCCTTCGAAAAATCTGTTTGAAATATTTTGCATCAATTTTGTTGGTTTGTCATTTTCAATCACACTTTTCAATATCCTCGCGCTTTTTCCCCAGGGGGCGCAAAAAATTTGAAAAAAATACTGTACGATTCGAAATTTTATAAAGAATCGAATGCCGCAAACCCGAACGCTCTATCTTAATTTGGACGCCTTCGGCGTCAGTTTAAAGCTGCTGAGTCAGTAGGGGTAAGTTTAGCGTTTCGTTGCCGCGTGCTGGTAGCGGAGAAATACGAGCTCGGGCGCGCTCCATCAATTTTTCGAAATGGGCTCTGAGGCACGGGTTAACATGCATCAATCGGGCTGAAAATTTTTGTGTGTTATTTTCTCATGGAGTGGAACCAAACTAGGGAGGGTCCCGTCAAAAAATCGAAAAAAATTTTTAAGGGACACCCTATTCAACCTTTACATAACCCTCAACGAGAATTCCAGCGAAATCGGTGCAAAACAATTTTTTTCCTCATAAAAGGCCCACTCACACAACAAGAAATAGGAGTTGAGGCAGTGAGACATCATTGCAGATTCTGCTCATCATCTAGAAACTTTTTTCAGAAATAAAATTGCGAATGATGTATTTTTCTTTTTAAATAGATTTTTCGATGCTGATAAACTTGTAATCAATTCGATAGTTACTTTTTTCAAAAAAAATATACACAGGCATCTAAATTTTTCAAATCCTTTTTATTTCACAAATTTTTAAAAAAGTTCAGCCAACTAAATCGATAAAATCCCAACCCACGATACACATTTTTTCACAACCTTTCACTCCCCAAGCCTGTTATTCCCAAAAACACGACCAATCATGTCACATCCACGTACTTCAGGATCCAAGGGGCATATTAGATCCACTTAGCGAAAAACACCACGAGTACAGGTACCGTAACATTCTACCCCTCGCGCAGACCAGCCCAGGCATAAAAATCTCTTCAAACTCCAGATTAGGGAATGAGCAACCGTAAAAATTCGTATAGTCAACCGACCAAGTCCCTATTACAATAAAGTTGGACGTTGGCTGGCATCTTTGCGACGTCGTTGCTCGTCGCTCGGCTAGAAAATACGCTCGCGATGCTCATAAAGTGGCCGGACAAAGTTCCACTATACGCGAAAAAGCAAAATCCAGAGACGGAGGGGACATCGTATAAAAAATTTTTCCAGCCGAGCGATGGCTCGACCTGAGTTACAGATTAGGTTTAAAAATCTATCTCTCTCTCTCGCTTCGTAATATCTCAGCTGCTCTGTGGTCCGAAACGAACAACGCGATGAGTGGTATCAGATGAAGTGAAATGAGAGAGAAAAAGCACCAGCGCGTCGCACATATTCGCGTTCGGAGAATTGAAGTTCTCATAAGTCGTAAAAATATACTTAATAAAATAATAAACTAAGCCCATGAAACACGTTAAAGCCGTATTTACCAGAGCAAAAAGCTGTTTTGAGCTCCGCTACCTCGATTTTCCCTTTTTATGTATTAGATCTCGACTCTGTTGAGCTGCCATCAAGCCGGAGTTTGTATTGCCTCTCCTCGCCCGTGTTGTTCGAGAAATCGTGCGGTAGAATAAAGAGGTAGATTTCAGAGTGTCAACCTGCCACAGCGACCGAGCTTTCGAACAAATAATGCAAATTAAAACGACTCGACTTTATTTTCGCGACACGATGCAGTTGCAAAGTTCGACATTGTGTTTTACAACGAAACTCCTGTAACATTGTATTAATTACGTTGTCATTCGCCATCCACAGTTGGTATTCGATGAAAAAACGTCAACTCGACCAACGAGAGAAAAAATTACAACATACGAGAGAAAAAAAAGCGTCGAGTCATTTTCACAGTTGGCAAAAATTTCGCACAAGTACGACGAGGGGAGACGAGGATGTAAAACACACGAAACACGATCCAGGTTCAAATTTCGTATTAATTTTTAACGCTTGGTTTCGCGTTGCGAAACATTCTCGCGTGAAAACACCAAACATCGGAGGAAGGAGAGAGATGAAAACCAGGTCGCGAAGGTCGCAAGATGATAAATTGGATAGAAAAATAGGAAAACGTTGGTTCTCGGACGATATATAATCTCTCTGGCTGAAATAATCATAGAGACTGAGATACGGTTACTGGTATAACAAGGTTTGAAAAAAAGGACCTAGCTGGGCAAGCTGTACATCGTCGAGCAAAAACCTTCGAATAAAATGACCACGAAGACGTGCGAACGCGACAATTAAGGCGAAACGCGAACACATCTAAAAGTTTCAACGTCATTTTCCCCCTTTTTTTTCAAAAAAGTTTTTCTTGCTTTTTTCGATCCCTCGTCCGCGGCCTTTCGTTCTTTCATCTTCGCTGTAGGTGAAGTGAAAGTACGGCCCAGATGGGGTTCCGTGCTAAAAGATTCGTGTCTGTTTTCGGTATAAATTAATCTTGTGGAGGGCTTCGCGACGATATGATGGGTTTAATGTGGTGGCATTTGAAGGAGGATTTTATACTTTTGAATGAAATTTTATCGCGGGGCAATTCTAATGATGATTTGTCGTGTTGTATTTGAAAAAAGATTTCGGATGGATGAAGATGGATTTTGAAAATTTTTAATTTGTATATTTTCTTTCATCTGTCAAAGATAGCTAATGTTTGAATTTCGAATCATTTTATGAGAATTTGAAGTGCAGAGTGAGAGAAATTCGTTTGAAAATCAGATTTCAATTTTTTAATGAAAATTCTAAGTACAAAGCTTGATTCCTTACTTATCTATTCAATTTATGCTTGATTTCTGGAACCATTTTTCAATAATTTTAAATTATATACTTCGGACCAGGGCAGGTCATTTTTGCTTTTTTTGAAAAACTATTTCGAAAGGAAATCGAAAAAAAAACACGACATGAACTTTAAGTAGGGTGACGCAATAAACTATTATTTAAATGACATAATTCAATATCGACAATACTTTTCGTATTCTGGCATAGGTAAAATTTCATCAAAAATTTGAAAAGTTTGGAACCTTTGAAAGCTGTATCATGTTTCCAAATTCCTCAAGAAGATCTCCACACTTCAAAAAATTTTGAATTGAAGAAAATTGCAATTGAATACCTACTTGAACTTTTAAGAAAATTAAAATTGTTGAAAAAGCTGAGTTTGGATTTTTTTTAAATTGAGGATTATTCAAAATTTGGAATTTAAAAAAAATCGATGAATGAAAAAACACAATTTTAAAATATTATTCAGAAAAATAAGACAGAAAAATCTTTAAAAAAAATGAAATCTGAAAAATCAAAATTTTTTAATGTCAGGAATTGGAATTACTTCAAGACAGGATGAAACGTAGAATTCAAATCAAGTTTTTGCCTCAATGGAATACTCACAGATGACAGAACTAATTCAAAATATCACTAAAGTTTGGTCACAAGAAGGAAGCACAAATGGCAAAAATTTTTGTATAGGGTTACAAAGTTATACTCAAAGACAATACCTGAAAAAACAATAATTATCAAAAATTCTGCCCATTTTTTTGTCGCAATAAAACTGGTATTTTTGTTGTTGTGATATTTATGACTAAACCATGAACGATTTTTTTAGAAGGAGGGGGGCTGAGGGATGAATTTTCACGATACACTCAAAATGGTTCTCGAGACCTTTACCTTCGAAAAATTTACAATTCTACGTTTTGAGGTCTTCAAAATTTAAAATGTGGAACTGAATTTAAAAAATGGCAAGTTCAAGGGAGAACTCTGAAATTTTTGACAATTTTTACTGACACCATATCACGACTTTTCGAACCCTTTTCTCATTAAAATTGAAGAGTGTTTTTCAAAACGACCTCAGTACAAAAACCATGCATGAAAAAAGAGACCTACCTTCAATTTTCATCTTCATTTTTCAGCATTAAAAAAATTAATACAGCCAAGTTTCTTTTTTAATATGCGATTTTGAAATTGTTTAGATTTAGAATCTGTTGGAAAAACACTTGCACGACGGATAACTTTATTCAACACTCTTCAAATAAGAGTTTCATTTTTTTTTTCAGTCGATTCAAAAATTTATATTGTTATTATACAGTACCAATAATTCAAACTTCAAAAACGCCCTTAGAAAGCCACGTCTCATAACCTTACGAACTTTTTTCTGAATTTTATGAAAACAATTTTTTTTCTAAATGTATCCAAAAATCACAATTTTTGCCTTTCCCAACATTATTTTGAGTTGGTTTGAAAATTCTTCAAAAAATATTGCTAATTTTTTTTTCTTATCTGTTTTAATCCTATTTTTCTCTTGATGCAAATTCATGAAAAAAAATACGTATCTCAACACCACACCTAAAATATCAATTGAATTTAGTATTGTTGCAAAAAAAGTTTTCTCTCTAGCAGAAGCATACAAGGATGGATTACGAAGCCTTCATAATTTCCTCAAGACTGAAATTTTTTTAAAAAGTCAAAAATTCCTTCTTCAAATGATAATTTTGTAAAAAATTGTATTCGGTCTCAGTATATTGTTTCGATTTATTTTTTTTGAAAGATTTTTACACAAAATGATTTTTCACAACACTTCCTCTCCTCGAACAGGCACTTGAATACTTTCTCGTCTAGTTACGCCAGTTTTTCAAAATGAAACAGGGAAAAATTATTCTCATCAGAATTTCTATTGCAACCTCGAAAGAAAATTTTGTGGATTCCACTGATCCCTTTCACCCCTAGCTTGAAAAATCTTACCCTCCCTCATTCTTGTCCTTTTCTCTGACGAATTCAATTCCTGTTAGACACAGGTTCATTTTCATCATTTCGTCCATCGAATAGGATTTCAATCAAATGAAATCAAATCATCTTTCCTCCTTCCTCCTTCCCCCTCCTTGGTACATTTCAAAGCACACCACAAGAAACCACGTACTCTTCATTTTATTTCCCCACGTCTTTTAATAACTAAAATAAACATACTCGAGGGCCTCGCACAGCTTGAAAATCAATACGTGACTTTTTATTCGAATTACACACACGAAAACTCACACTCTCTTTAGTTCTCGTTTCACGAGGAAAAAAAGACGAAGAACAAAGAAAAAAATCGCATAGACGTAGGAAAATCTATTCGAACAAGACAGACAGAGAGAATGTAAGGAAAAATAAGGAAAACGAGGACGTTAAAGCTCGATATCGAATTAACCGCGTTAAATCCCAGTGTGTTTTCTTTTGAACTGGATCTCAATTTAATCAGCCGAAAATAATGGACTAAATACCGCTCTTTCTCTATCTGATTTTGGCTAACCTTTAAATTTGATTACACTTCGGCCGTGCCCTCGTCCCCCCAGCACTATTTACGTCGCGTCGTATCGTATATCGCGAAATTCACAACTATTCGCGGATACAAAAGCTCGCCTGTAAATGCGACTGTGTGAGAATTGAATTCGATTAGCTCTCCAGGTCCCTCGAAGATTCGTTCTCTTCTCTTATGACGTCGTTCTGCCCCCTCTTTCTTATTCTTACGAAAATTCTCATCGCATAGTATCCCCTATTTGAATTTTTCCCCGTCGAATTTCAAAAGGCAGCTCGACTGATACGAAAAATGCAATTTTATTCAATTTTAACTCGATTTTTGGTCTTTTTATAATATTAACCCGATTATTAGGTACAAATAAGTCACCTTTTTCTTCATTTTTCACTTCTTGAATTAAAATTCACTCATTTTTTTTACATTTGGATGATTTTTTTTCTCGTAATGCAAGAAAAATAAACCTATTTTTTTATAATTTACAAAAATACGAGTCTTACTCTGAGTGAAATTTTTGCTGCATTTATTTTACATACGGCGTATAATATTATTTTACCATTTCGTGTTTTCTTTTCCGGGCTTGATTTTTCCTTCCTCCGAATATACGATTCGAATAAAAACATTCCAATTTCGATCGCACACAAGAAAAGTACCCAACCATTTGTTGAAACTACATACATTCATAATGAAAGCGAATTCTCTCTTCTCCACTTCACCATGATACGACTCGACGTCAGCCGTGCCTACTTTTCACAAACTTTTTAAACAGTTCGCGAAATAAAATATCAAGTAATCGCGTGCCTAGAGCTGCGTGCGTTGGTAATTTTTCTATTACTTTGTTCCTACGATTTGAAACGAATTCGAAAATAAAGCTGTTCCTGGTAAACGCTTCGGACAAAATTCATTAATTATTGTTATCTGGCCAAGAAAAGGTAAAAGGAATAAACATTGATGAATTTTCGGGTACTTAGAATGCCAGAAATTTTTGAAAAATTTAATTAACCGGAATACGCCATCGCCAAGTTCATGTTTTTATTCGATGCACCGAATGAAATTAATTTTGTACCCGGTGCAACGGATGTTCGCGTGCTGTATGCGAAATTATGCAAACTGACTAAAAATATCATACGTAAGGAGTAAGACAAGCAAACGAAGAAAACATTTTATATTCGAAAACGTGGACGAGAGGATAGATGATTACGTACTTCGAGATTGTTTAAGGAAACGGGTTAGAGAAGAGAAAGAAAAACTAGGGCACGAAATACAGCTACGACATGCATTCGCTTTGGTCGCGTTTCCCTACCAACAATACGAAATAAGAAAACCGAAATTTAATAAAAAAAAAAAAAGAAAAAATTAATATGAGAAAACAGCAGGTAGCTTGTGCGAGAGGGGTTGCGAAGATCGCGGATAAACGTGACGGCGGAAAAGGGTTGGTAAAATGGCCAAACAATGTTGCTTTATATTGCCAAAATCGTAGGTAGATAGCTGGATAGATACGATGTCGAGAGTCGTGGCGTTTTTGCTGCCAAAATTACAGACGGTGCAAATGTGGATACGTGTTATTTGAATTTCAGAACATCAGACATGATGAACTGAAGGAGGAAGTTGTTAGAAGAAGGGGAATGAGGAGAGGGAAATGTTTTGCTCGAAAATTGTTCATTACTTTTTCAGTTCATTTGTACTTACAATACGTACATTTCACTATTATTTTTTTTCGTTCATCAACAATTACCAAAGTAGTCTTGTTAAGACACCAAGATAATTTTTTTTAAGGAGGGAAAAATTGATAAGCACTTCAAAAGTTATTATTATACAATTATTCATTATTATGCTTTTTTCGAGTGAAACACGACCGTTCAGATGAAATTCTCCATAAATCATCCCAAACTCAAAAATTTGGAAAAATCACCCCTGCCTCAAAAGTTTGGGAAAATTGTGATATGATTGGTGGTGAGATAGACCTTCATCCCAAAAAATCATGGCAGCTAACAAAAGCTCGAAAAAATAGTGGGATAATTTTTAGGAATACATTTCATCACAGAAATAATCTTACCCAAGCTCGAAGAAAGAGGAGGATGATTAGGTACGATTTATTTTCATCTGACTGTTGGAAAAGAAGTTCATCCCAATCCCGAAACATCAAAAAAATTTAGGATCATTTTTGGAGTGAAAATTTAATCTAAAAATCATCTCAGCTTCAAGAAATCAGAAAATTATTTGTAAGATTGAGTTTCTTCCCAAAAATCATCCCAGTTTTAATAGCAAGGGAAACTAATCCTTGCCTCAGAAGCTCGAAAAAATTGAAGGGTGATTTGGGCGATTGATTTGCCTCCCAAATTCAAACCAAGCATAAAATCTCGGAAATAATTCTGGGATGAAAATTCTTCTGAAAATCATTCCAGTCTTAAAAGCTCAGAAAAGGCCAAAAAATGAAAATTAATCCTAAAATAATTCTAGCTTTGAAAGCTCGGGAAATATGTAAGAGAATTCCTGGAATGAAAATTCATCCCAAAAATCATTGAAGATCAAACGAAGGAAAAGTTGTAGGGTTCTTCTATTTGATGAAACATTATCGCAACCTTAAAACCTTGAAAAAGTTGTGGGAGGATTTCTAGAGGATGAAAATTTATTCCAAAAAATCATCCTGGCCTCAAAAACTCGAAAAAAATTGTAAAATGATTTTTGGGATGGAAATTCATCCTAAATATCATCCCAGTCTAAATAGCCAGGCAGAAAAAAATCATCCCGGCTCAAAAGTTTGCGAAAGTCGTGGGATAATTTTTAGGATGAAAATCCATTCCAGAAATCAACAAAATTGAGAAACCTAATAATTTTAGGGACTGACTTTCATACTTAGAGCCATAAGCTTCGAAAGCTTTGGAAAATTTTAGGATAATTTTTAGAAATAATATTCATGCTTTTAAAAAAGCTTTAAATGATCAGTAAAAGGCATTACAATTTTGAAGTTCATCTCACCTTTGAAAGCTTGAAAAAAAGCGTGTGATGATTTTTGGAATGAAAATTCATCCCAAAATTCATTCAAGCCTCAATGATCAGATACATCATGAGATCATTGATGACATTCATTCTCATCCCAAAAATCATTCCAAACTCAAAATCTCGATTTGGAATAAGAATTTTTACCTCGATATTCATTAAGCTAAGTATCGAACTTTCAAGCCTGTGATGAACTTGAGATGAATTTTCATCTCAATATTCACCCCAAACTGACTTTCAAAAGTTTACCTAAACCTGGGATTAACTTGGGATGAATTATTATCCAAAAAATTACCCCCGCCTGATTTTCAAATTTTCAAGCCTGGGATGAAATTGAGATGAATTTTCATCTCAATATTTTTCAAATTTTCTAGCCTGGGATGACTTCATAATGAAAAATCACCCCAACTTGATTTTAAATTTTTCAAGCCTGGAATAACCTCGAGAATAAATATTGGTCCCAATAGGTACTCATCTCGTTTTTTTTTTAAAATTTTCAAGTCTGGGAAAAATTTTGGATGAGTTTTCATCCCAATTTCGCCCCAATCTGATGTCCAAATTTTTAATCGAATTTTCGTACCTGAAATTAAATTTGATTGAATTTTCATCCAAAGATTTCTTCCGAATTAATGATGAATTTTTATTCCATTGATCATACCGGACATTTTTAAAATTTTATGGTTGCGATGAACTTGGGGTGAATTTTCACCCCATGTTCATCCAAAGATTATTTTGAATTTCGTTTTTCTTTGTACTCTCTAAATTTGAATCAGCCAAAAAACTGAAAATTCACTGATTAAAAAGCGAAAAGTGTGCAACTATTAATCAGTGAAATTTGACTGTCAATCAGTGAAAAATTACTGATTCAATTGGTGAATTTTCATTCTTGAATCAGTAATTTTTTTTAACTACTGAAATGAATCAGTAAAAATTTAAATTTACTAATTCAATCAGTGAATTATTACTGATTCAATCAGTGATTAATTACTGATTCAATCAGTAAATTAAAATTTTTACTGATTTGATCAGTAAATTAAATTTTTTACCGATTCAAAAATGAAAATTCACTGATTAAATCGGTAAAATTTTCACTGTTTTCTTCAGTTGCACACTTTTGCCTTATTAATCAGTGAATTTTACCTGATTCAAATTTAGAGAGTAATTTTAAAGTTTGACTTGCTTCGATCAAAAATTGAATATCTCTCTTAATTTTAAATACAGAGGTCTGTGACCAGTTCCATTCGATTTCTGGGATTCCTCTTTACTTAAATTAGTCAAAGAAATGGAAAACGAAACATTGGCTACGTGGTCTCTTTCCTATGCGTTCAACCCAAGTAAAAACTAGAAACTTTTGAAAATTTGAAGCTTCGATTCCTTCAATTGAAATTTCAATTGTCAAAAAAAGTGTAGGTAAATCTTTTTTTTTAAAAAAGCCGAAGAACCGAGTACTCCCTTTTCTAATACATCCTCACATATTTTTCATGTTTTTTGATAGCAATTTTTTTCAAGTTTGTTTAGGTGCTAGTAACTATTTCAAGCAAAAATAATTTTGAAAAAAATTTTTGAACTGTAAACAAAAATTTAGGGGGAAATTGCGATAGTTTCTTAAGAGTTGAAAATGTTTTGAGAAAAAAATCAGCTTTGAATAAAATGTTTAAAAAATTCTATATTTTCAGCGTACCTTACTTTTTTCTACGAGTATCTTTTATCATAAAGTAAAAAAGCGACCAAAAAATGTGAAAAATTGAGAAGTTTTTAACCTGATCGTCATCTCAAGCTATCGTCCATCAATAAATCGAATAGAATTTATTTAAAAAAAAAAAAAAACAATTTGATTGCGAAATCCAATTAATTCAACAAAACATCTTATTCATTCTCCTCAAAATTTTGAATTAAAACATAAATCAATCTGCTGAAAATCAACCCACGAGTAAGTCTAGGCACATATCTCACAAATATGATGTAGAATTATATCACCTTCGTTATTACCGATCTCTCTGCCAGTGCCTTTGAAATAATAAAAGGCATAGAAAAAAAAGGAAGACACACGCAACGAGGACGTGGTACCTGGCTCACGATAAAGATGAGATTTCTCATAAACTACGATGAGTATTTGGCGCGTGTAAAGGTGCACATTTCATGAGTATGGCTGTGTGGGCCGATTCTGCAATTGCGGAGCGGCACCGACGGCAGAAATATAACGCAGAGGAGAAAATAAAGAATTTCTTTATCACTATCTCGGCTTCCAATTCTCAATGCTGATAATACGACGATGACGGAGAGTGAACAAGGTGTACTGTGGGTATACCAGAAAGAGCTGCGGAAGGGCAGGGTAGGAAAAAAAAGTATACTACGTGAACGAATATAAGAATGTAGACAATATAGTACCTACATCGGATCTCCCGTGTGGTCTAAACTGAAATTAACCTAACCTTATATCCGTTTCGGTATTACCAAGCGTTGTACCTTGCTTCTTTGGTATACTACCTATCTCTACACCTTTCTTCTTCATACACACGTATATCTATTTTTTCCTCTTATTCTTTTTTTTTCACGACCGCAATTCAAACATTTTATTCCCACATTTTTTCTTTATCTGCGGTACGTAGCGTTTTTCGCAACCAACGTTCGGAATATTTCTAACTCCCTGTGGCATTCTGCTGCCGCCACCACCTTCGATCCAATTCCGCACCATTTTTGCCTTTCCTCTCCCGATGGTTTCGTTTTTCGGTGCTCGATACATATAAAAATGTATTTTTAGTTTTCCTCTCTTTTTTTCACGTATTCTATATTTTCTTTTCGTTCGTTGTCTTTTCTTTTTCAAAGTTCAAAGATGAGTATATCGGTTGTCTATCGTACATGCCGTCTCAGAGTCCCAATCTTATTCAGTCTGCTTGCCGTAAATTGGCTGGAGCATCGACCAGAGCGACCTCAGAAGCGAATTCTTTTCCACACAAGAGCTGCGACGGAGAAAAAGGTGGAAATGAGAAATTTTTGCGATTACCTATCAAACTGTAGTCGGTTTATTTCGACGTTCCAAAATGGCAATTGTTGGTTTATTGAATTTTAAAACAACCTCGTGTTGAAAATTGAGCCGCCACCGATACCAAGTTGAATTTTATAGCTACCTGTCGTAAAGATTACGTGTGTGTTCATTTGAACCGGAGGGGTAGAGAGAGGGTTTTAATTCATCACGCGCGCCAATTCATCGACATCCAAGACGCCGCGTGAAAGATTACGAAAAATGAAATAACTCGCGTACACGTTCGTAAAAACGATATTTTTCTCGGTATACACACGTGCGTTAAAATTTTCCAAAGTAAACATAGATGGGCGATAAAATTGTGTACGACAGAAAATTTAGCCATGCGAAAGTTATACTCGACATCGATGGTTGAAAAAACAATGAGTTTAAAACGTGGCGAATTTAATCAAAGTTGGGAATTGATGTGACGATGGAGCGAAGATGATGGAATGAAAATGTACGGTGCGAAGTGATGAAAATTTCGTTCAAATTTTTAGGTACTTGCTACGTATAGGATTACAGTGGAAAAAAATTGGTGAAATAAATAGAGAAAGAAAGCAAAAGGTAAATCTTTTTTCAAGGTATAAGAGCAAAATAGGGGAAAAAAAGTTGCTGATGTTGAGTCAGGGAAATTTTTTTCAAGTTTTTTTTTGCACAGTCGAGTCAAATTTTGATACTTGTCAAATCTACAATTCAGAATGGAAGATTACTACAAAAATTACAACTTTTTTTAATAGTATGTAATTGAACATGACAGGTTCAAAAATTTTTTGGAATTCAAGTTTTTCAGGTATTTCAATTTCGATATCAAAGTACATATTTTTATGCAAAAAAGTCATTCTGTCAGATGATTATTTACAAGTGTAAAGTTTGTAGGTACTTGAAATATTGGGAGAAAAAAAAATTAAAAAAGAACGAAATTGAAAAATCTAGAATTTGAAAAAAAAAACGAAAATGTTGAATTAATGAAAAAAAAAACTAATAAGGCATTAAAACTGATCAAAATAATTAAGTATAACTTCGGATTTCAGATTTGAAAAAATTTTTATTTTTATTTTTAGCATAGATACATTTTATACATCATCACTGTAAAAATTTAAAATTTTAAAAACTTACATATGAAACTTTTTTCGAATTTAGGTTGACAGAGTATATCTATAGAAATCATTCAAAAACGAACAAAATAGAACTTTCAAACAAAAGCTATGAATTCTTTGTCGAAAACTCAAACTTTAAAACTCCTAAAATCTGAAATGAAACTACATAATTTTTTTAAAAAATAGAATAACGAATGGAAAAAACTATGATAAGCAAACAATGACACAGGATTCCTTTTAAAGAAAAAAAAAACAAAGCAATTTCGACTTTTTTTTATTGCGGTTCCGAAAATTAATTTGATAAAAAAAAGTTCAAAGTTTGATTTCCAGATTAAACGAATCAAAAGCCTCAAAAAATTCGGTGAAAATTTTCATCATTTTTTTTATAAGTGTCGATTTTTCAGTTGATGAAAGAAAAACATGATATTTATTTTGGCATTTTTTTCTCGAAGAAAAAAAAACTTACTTATAACCTCAATTTAATCGAATGAAGGAGCCAAATACTCAGTGCCTTATTTCTTAATTCGAGATTTAATTTGATTATTTTTTGTGAATTTCAAAACTGGAAGTCCGCCAGCGTGAATCGAATTTCAATTTTACCTCGAAATCCAGAATTTTTTTCCAGAGAAGAGTTTGAGCTATATTCATAAATGATACTCGAGCTACTCAGCCAAGTAGGGAATTTTAGAGCTATCTTCCTAGAAATACCCGATGAAAAAATTTTAGATCAAATCGTATCAAATCATATCTGATTCAGATCAAATTTTATCAAAAAAGATAAAATTCCCGATGAAAATTTTTTAGATCAAATCGTATCAAATCATATCTGATTTAGATCAAATTTTATCAAAACAGATAAAATTTGATCTCAGAAATGTCCCAATCAAATTATATCTAATTACATCTGATTTTTTTTTTTAGATATGATTTGATCAAATTAGATGTCATTTGATCACATCATATCAAATTGGATCTGAACCTTCATAATTTTTTCAGATATGAATTGATACAATGAGATATGATTTGATGTCAAATCAAATCAAATCAAATCCTTTATTTTTGATAAAATTAGATTGGGACATTTTTGAGATATGATCAAATCTGAAATTTTTTCATCGGATAGTGAAGCCTTGGACACAATTTTTTTTCGAATCGAATACGTAATTAGAACTTCATGTATCAATTCATCATTACAAAATCACAAAACTAATCACTCAGAAAGCGGATTAAAAAATGCATTACTTAGCCAAGGAATACCACACTCCCCACCATCCGATAAAAAAACTGGAGAATTGAATTTATAACAGAAAAAAATCTGAAATAAAAAAATAAGGTTCCGATTAATTTACGAATTTCACTTTTTTTTTGTTTTAAATTTTCATTCAAAATCATTCAATGATGAAAAAAATTGTAGGCGCACTCAAAGGAGGCTCAGGGGTCTCAAGCCTCCCCTTAAGCTCGAAAAAAAGATTTTTCCATCGCAAAAATATTTAAAAAGCGCATTTTTTTGTTTTTAAAACAGTATTTTTTTCAAAAAATAAGGCTTTGAGTAATTTACGAATTTCAATTTTTTTTGTTTTAAATTTTCATTCAAAATCATTCAATGATGAAAAAAATTACAGACGCACCCAAAGAAGGCTCAGGAGTCTCGAGCCTCCCCTTAAGCTCGAAAATTGTTTTAAAAATAGTACTTTTTCAAAAAATTTTCGCCCTCCCTTCACTTGGACAGGATTTTAGTCGTATTATTTTAAATTTTGATGATTTTTGAACAATTTTTAAGTTAAAAATTACCAATTCCTCAATAAATTCCCGATTTGCCAGAAAAAAATAATAATTTTTGACTGAAAAATCAGTGAAAAATGACTAATTTGAAATTTTACCCCCTTCTCCCTGTTTTTCTCAAATTTTCTGCCCCCTCCCCCTTGATTAATTTTTGGGTGAGCCTATGAAAAAAAAAAATGTAAATATTATTTTAGCTGCAAAAACAATCACTTTTACATAATTTTCAAAATCAGTTCAACTTTTTTGGAATGATAATAATTATTGGTCGAAAAAAAAAAAACGAAAAAATTGATAGGAGCTGCATCCAGGTACTATTTTTGACCATATTTTTGCCGACAGTCGTGTCATTCACCTCGTCTTCGTTCATTCAGCTCTCTCTACGCTGGAAATTTCCGTCCCTTGGTATTTTCAACTTCGACGTACAGCTTCTTAATATTTTACTCTACGACATAAAAATGTAATCGCACTTGCAAAACTCTCCAAAAACCGAAGCCAATATCACTCGATAAATCCTCAAAATCCATCACGCTCTCTCATTCTTCGTACATTTCTCTCATACCTAAGAATATTTCACTGGCAAAGCACTCTTGTCACAGAGCCACGTACCAAGTCGTACAACTTTTACACACCTACGTATACTTGAAAACAGAATAAAGTCCAAATACCTAGGTACTTTACTGGTACATACGCGATCGCCAGAATAAAAACTTTAGTTTTGATAAGTTAAAAACAACCAACGTAAGCAACGGTAAGAAGATGAACTTTTAAAAAACAATATTAACCGTGCAACACTTGCGCGATAATGTTATTAAACTTTTAGCATCGGTGTTCTAGGTATTGTCAGTTATGCTCCTGTTTCTATTTTCGTTGGCGAAATTTCTTTTTGATGGAATTTTTTTGGTATCGCGATGTTTTATCTTCTCTCTGCCATTTATTTCGGGAAGCCAAGGAGCCACACCATACGCTCAACATAATATTTACAGTTCTTGAACATTGCTTTTATCGTCTCGATGAATTTTTCATATTTTTAAATAAATAATTTTTTCACCTCACCGTAACAGAATACTAAACTACGTCACATCAAAGATACCAAATCAACAGTGGAATTTTCCATTCGATTTTCAACATCCAAAAAACACAAGAACAACAGGTCGAAACATAAAGATTAGCTCAAAGGACAACTCTGCCTTTTCTCATTATCGAAAAAATAAAGGAGAAAATTTAAAACACACGAAACCATCAGAGACGATGGGTCGAAAGGAGTGAAAAAATAGACACGCAACACTTCGATACACATTCGATTCTATAGTAAAATGGGTAGGGAAAAATAGAAGCTAAGCATTTAACGTCCGTTCGAGATGCTTCGTTGAGTTTTAGATGTTTCGCAATGCGCTTTCAACTTTTCAAATGTCTACCTTTTGTACGGATTAAAAAAGTATTACGATGAAATAATTGACGGTTTCGATATTCTACGCGATAAGATCGTCCGCCGTATTTTTTACGCTATCGTCGCCTCTGAACCCCCTGACCCCGCAATGTCTTCATGACGACTGCAAAAGTTCTCCGACATCGTTGCTACTGTCATCGTCATTTCATAATCTACTATTTTTTCCTCTCGTTGTCGTAGCTGTTCGCTTTTCGAAAGCTTTTAAAATGGGTATTTTTTTATCGGTGACCGAGGAGGAAAAAAATAGACGGTATTGAGCGAGAATAACGAATTGAGGTGAACGTTTTTACGGTATTTTAATTGTGTTCCATGTATTATGCAGCTTAGAGAAGAAAAAAAATGATATCGTGGAGCTAGAGATCGTTCAATTGGTAAAGGATGTGATGTCAAACAATAAAGAAATATTTTTCACACTCGAATCGAATCGTTGACGTTTCGATTAATTATAAATTACATAGCTCGTGAGAAACAAACTCACCGCAAAATGTTTCAGACCAGCATCGTACTGTTACTTGTTGTGAGGAAAAATAGGTGTTAATAAAATTGCATAACCAAACCGCCGTAAATATGAGATTCTGTTGATGAGACAGGAATTCCAACTCGTTTGACTCGAAACAGAAAACACATACATGGAAAATGCATCAAAAAAGAACCCATGTGACTCAACAAAATTCGAAAATTGAACTTTAGCACCAAAAATTTTGGAGATGTGACCCTGCCGGAAAGAAGGGACCTTGTGTAAAAAAAAATTATGTCTCTTTTTTCACGTTTTTAGTCCAAATCATAAAAATAAAAACATCGGTTTTTTTACACGAGGTTCCTTCTATCCGGCAGGGTCACATATCCAAAATTTTTAGGTGCTAAAGTTAAATTTTCGAATTTTGTTGAATTTTTGAAATTTCAAATTACATACTTGAACAAACGAATGGCTTTTTCATCATTCAATTTCGAGCATTCGGGTGAAAGTTGGTTTTTTGTGGTGAAGGGTAGATTTTTGGGAGAGACCTCGCGCGGAAGAATTCTGGCAACTTTTTCGAAAATCACCCAAAAAGCAAAAACTAATACATTTTCGGAAACCTCTGGTCAAGCACTGAAGAATGGTTTTTTCATCATTCAATTTCGAGAATTTGGGTGAGAGATATTATTGATTTGCGCGGATTGTAGATTGAGAATAATGCTGGTTATTCGGTCGAGAATTTCTCAAAACGCAAAAAGTAATACATTTTCGGAATCCTCTCTTCAAGCACTGTGGAATGGTTTTTTCATCGTTCGATTTCGAGCATTTGGGTGAAAGTTGGTTTTTTGCGGTGAAAGGTAGATTTTTGGGAGAGACCTCGCGCGGAAGAATTCTGGCAACTTTTTCGAAAATCACCCAAAATGCAAAAACTATTACATTTTCGGAATCCTCCCGTCGAGACGAATCGAATGGTTTTTTTACGAATAAATTTGGAGCATTAGAACGAAAGTTGACTTTTTTTTCCGGTGCGGATGGTTGATAGATGGTCGGCGCCGCAGAAAAATGCCCGTAACTCGGCCAAAAATTGTTCAAAATACAAAAACCAATACATTTTTGGAATCCTCTCGTCATGAACAAACGAATGGTTTTTTTACCATCCCATTTCGAGCATTTGGACGGGAGATGGCTATTTTGCGGCCATGGTAGTTGATGAAGAAAAACGCCCGTAACTCGGCCAAAAATTGGTCAAAATGCAAAAACCAATACATTTTTGGAATCCTCTCGTCATGAACAAACGAATGGTTTTTTCATCATTCAATTTCGAGCATTCGGGTGAAAGTTGGAATTGAAATTTTTTACCACAAAAAATATAAAGTTCAAGCTTTACAAAGAGCAATTCATATTCGTAAAAAATTTCATTTCCGATTTTTAAATGGTAGATTTCTTTTTTGTACTTATCATGAAAGTTGAGCTTTATCCACTGAAGTTCAACATTGAGCTATTCAGAATAAAATTATCGATTTTTAATCTCCCATCAATTCTTTTTCAGACCCCGTAAACAGATTCTCCCCGCCCCCCGGTAAAACGTATCTCGAGATATAAGCCTTCAAAATTGGACAATTTCGCTAAAAATCGTAATCGCATAAAAATATTGAGGCCCACATCTCCGCCCCTTTGAGGGTTGGGAAAAAATAATCGTGGTTTTGTAAATAAAAAGGAGAACTCGTAAAAACAAAATTGAGCAAAATCGGAAGACCCGATTTCATTTTTGGTCCGTTTTAACATGGAATATCCCAGGTAGGTGTAGGTACTACATACATTTTAAATAAATCAATTTTCAACTGAATTTTTCGTCCTATTCTCTGACTTTTTTCATATTTTTTACAAATTTTTCTTGCCTTGCATGCTTCATTACTACAAAAAATTGATGAAATTTTTTACGAATATGAATTGCTCTTTGTAAAGCTTGAACTTTATATTTTTTGTGGTAAAAAATTTCAATTATTTCAATTTACCATTCACCCTTTTCCTCTCTTTACCCTTCTTTTTAATTTTATAAAATGAGATATTTTTTGAAAATTCATGTCATTTTTTTTCAAAATTTTTAAAATTTTCCAAGATAAAAATTTATTTCAACAAATCATTGTTTTGAAATAACTTTTTGAGTTCTTGCAAATTTTAAAGGCAAATTTTTTCAACTTTTTTACTAAAGGATACCACATCAGTATGAAAATGATATTCAAAAAAAAAAACTTGCATAAGATCTTATGAAAATGAAGATTTGTACTTGAAATCTCTGAAAACAGATCTGCTGAAAGAACAGGTTGTCTGAAAAAATTTCATAATAAAAAATCAGGATGTTATCAAGAAATTTTAGTGGAAGGGAATGAGAATTTTTCGATTTTTTTTTCAATATGAGGAAACAAATTAGGTAATTGAAACATTTTCAAATGAAACCGTTCCAAAAATCTGAAAAAAGGAAAGGAGGAAAATGGCTCAATCAATCTGATAATAAATAATTATTGATCATTCATTAAATCCTGGATGCTCAAAGTAATAATAGAAAATGAAAGTAAACCCGAATTCCAGATATTTACTTGGGTTAAAAATTTTAAAACTAGTATGTATCTATAATAAATTATTATGTATGCTGCGCTTTAAAATTTTCAAAAATTTGGATCAATTTTTCCGGAAATTTTGAAAATGAATGAACATTTTCCAGATTAAATCACGATGAGAAGATTTTTGAGCAACTAAAAATGAAATTTCGTTCCCCCCCCCTCTCAGTGGCGTCGTCAAGGGGGCCGAGGGAGCCTAGCCCTCATAAAAAAATGCTAGCCCTTGCTTGGCCAACATAAAATGTCTGTTGTAATTAAAAATTATACCCAAATTTTTCAGAGCTTCGCTCGGGCATGATTAAATTTACAGTTCTATGATCCATCTGAGGCAAAAAAAAAAAAAAAAATGCAAAAGAAGTCTCCTCAAAAAGTTTTCGACGCCATCGCGTCACTGGATATGTGCATTTTTATCCACTGAAAAAAATTACTCCCCACCAACCATACTTCGAAAAAAAAACAAAAAAAATTGTTCAACACACGACCCTTTTTTGTCCAATTTTCGATTCTGGCCACGCCACTACCCCCTTTTAAGATCATTAGAAGCCACTTCACAAAAAAAAACAACAAAAAAACTGGAAAACGTTCTTACTGCGGCCAATTTCAAAAACTTAGCATCAGTCATGAAAATATTCAAACCAACGAAATCCAGCAACACTTTTACCATCTTTCCACCACTCAGGCACCCTCTTCAATCCATATTCCGTCCAAAATCGATCCTCTCAAACCCACTCGTACTTCCAAAACCGTACAAATACTACAGAAACTCTAATCAAAGGGCAACAACACCCATATCTCGACCAATCCACCAACTCGTTCACACCGTCCAGACGACCACTCAATCATAAATATTTCCAAATCCAAACGAGCATACCAATTCCGGAATGCCAACACATATACACCTCGTAGATGCCACGAGTCTGTATAAATAAACCGATATATAAAATATAAATTAAATTATGATCGTTTCAAAGAACTCGCCTGCTCGCCCCGCGCACCTTCCCGCGCATTCGGCACCATCCAACAATTACAACGTGCCCTGAGTGCCAAACAGCGTTGAAACTTTTCAATTTTCATTCAACCTGCAAAACTACATACCATTTATATACGAGGTATACATTATACATTTACACACAATATCTTAACACACTCGCTGGCAGCCGCAGCAACGAAGCCAAACACAAGAACTTCATTCTAAAGTAATCAACTCGCGGTTCGTTTCCGCGCTAATAAAACATTATTATTTGACCTTTCGTTGACTCCTTTTTTTGCACATTTTCTCGTCTTTTCGTCTTGTTTTCACTCTTGTTCTGTATTTCTTTTGAGAATTTTCCTTCTTTTTGAATTCTTGTCTCAAAGCAACAGGCTTTCCTTGAAGAGGAAAAAAACTGTAATGGTTTCTCACATGCTAAGCGAACCATCATATCTTAATACCACATCGATCCCATTAACTTCGCCAGAGTACTCAGGCCCAGATAAAGTCGTAATAAAAGCCTCGTTGAATTCATTCGACTAGGAAAAAATACCCAAGAAACAAGGACAATTCTTCCAGCACATAGCAAAACTAAATCGCGCAAGTACGTAAAAAAAAAAGAAAGAAAAGTACAAAAAACTTATGCTGCGAAATAATAAGATAAAATAATTGGCGAAAAAGATAGACAGCGAAAGGACGCGGTGGATGGGGAGGGGGAAAAGCGAAGAGTAAATGCGAAGTATACACTATACAATTCGACGGTGCAAAATACGATACCGAAGAAAGGTCGTTTTCTTTTTCAAAGAGTCCGTTGTTCGAGTATTAAAAGGAAATTGCCTTTTTTCGAATTGTCAGAGTCGACAATGGAGGATGATCGAAAACGCCTCTTTATTTTACGGGCGCGCTTTTATCTGACAACTGACGTCGAATTGACGATTGGTTTAAGCCGAATTACTGTCTTGTATAGTTTTTTTTCTCTTTTTCTTTTTTCTTCTTTTTCGATCTGTCTCTATCTTTGTCTTACTGTGGCATATCTGTGCTTGGTGATGCTCTATATCTTGGAACTTGTGTCGTCGGCGTCGTCGTTGGTTTTGCTACAATTTTCTCGCTCTCATCACGCACTTTTTCTTCGCATATACATATTATCTTCTTTTTCTTCTTGCCTTTTTCTTTCTGTTCTACGGCTATTCTTCTACGTCACCGTGATCCTATTATTGTGAAGGTATATCGTCGGCTCGCAGCCATCTATTTTTCTTAAACAGCGCAGACCTATCGTATCAACAGATTTAGAGCTGATCTTTTCTTTATACCGCCGCATGGGATCGCGAAAACAGCGTCCGACGGACGTTCGGATAGGATACGAGGCGATGGCTAAAACTTGTCTTTTATTATTACCTCTTTTTTTCCCGATACTCTCTTTGGCTCTTTGTCGGTATCGGTGAATTTGGAGAGAAGGAAAATGACCTTTGTGGATGGAAAAAGCACTGCGTAGTAAGTTATCCTATTTTGCTGAATCCTAACGCCTAAGCTTTGGTATAGGTCAATAATTTCGTACGATTATAAGCCCATGTCGGGTTTTTTCGCAACTGCTGGTTTCGGGTGATTTTTGAAATCTCATCTTATAAGGTACATAACTGATGTTGATTTTTTTCAATTGGAATTTCATTTAGTATTTTATACTTCAACATTTAGATAAAATAAGACCGCAAAACTGTACCTAAAAATTTAAAATTTTTAAATGGAAAAAAAAAAACTAGTTCATCTCAGGCTTAAAAATTTGAAAATCAGCTTGGGACGATCCATGGGTGAAAATTTGTCCCAAAATAATTCCATGCTTCAAAATTGGAAAAACTCCAGTTTTGGGATATTGTGGGAATTTTCCCATGTCGTGGGAATTTTCGAACGAAAAAAAAAGAAAGGGAAAAGGAGAAAATTTGTGGGAAATTTAATCAAACATGGGGGAAAATGGGAAATTTGATCAAACATTGGAGGAAATTCGTCCGATGGAGGGGAATTGTGGGAAAAATACAAATTTCTATGAATTTTTCAGTATTTTTAGAAGAATTTTGCATCATTGTTGGTAAGTCAATTTTTGTCCATATTGTGGAAAATTTCAAGTGAAAAAAAGAGAGTGAAAGAAAGGGAAATTGTGGGAAATTTGTTCAATTGAACGAAAAAAAAAATAGAAAATTTTCAAATTTTCATCAATTTTTAGATATAAATATTTAAAAAACAAAAACATGAAATTTTAGGAATTTATGAGGGATAAAGTGAAGGGAAAAACATGGGGAGTTTATGATTTTCCTGAAGGAAATATGAAAAATTTTAGGATTGGATTAGGGAAAAAATGAAATTTCAATATCCCAACAATGAATCCTTCTCCTCCTTTAATTAATCAAAATTTTATTTCATTAAATTTATTATTTTTTCATTGCAGTTAAATGACATTTCATCAATTTTTATCATTAATAATAATAATTTTTTTAAATAATTCAACATTTTATAAAAGAAATATGGGAAATTTTAGGGTTGGATTAGGGGGAAAATGAAATTTCAATATCCCAACAATGAATCTTTCTCCTCCTTTAATTAATCAAAATTTCATTTCTTTAATTTTATTATTTTTTCATAATAGCATTTAAATGATAAGTATTTCATTAATTTTTAGATCTATTAATGTTAGGTATTTCATCAATTTTTATCATTAATAATAATAATAATGGTTTCTTCAAGGGTATGACAAAGTGAGTTGGTTGTTGCCAGATCTGATCATCTTCCTCCATTTCCCTTGTATTTTTTCCTATACAGTTAGCAGGAAGGTACCATTCTTACAAATTGTGCGCGCCAAGTATTTCTATTTCTTGTTTTCGAGATCTTCCAACAAAACCTTCCGATCTGCTCCAACTACTTCATTTCTTACTCAGTCCTTCCACAAGACCCCGAGTGGTTCGCAATAATACCAGATTTTAAGGGCAGATATTTTCTTTTCATTCTCCGAACTCATGGTCCATGTTTCACAAATAATACTTCATAATGGATCACACATTACATCACATTATCATTTCTCAGAGGTTGAGGTTAATTTTTTGATTATACCAATAAGTTGATAAATATTTTATTTCACATAGAGTCTAGAGGTATGGATGGGGTGATGATCTTGCCTAAAAAATGCCCCACAACCAAAAAATTACATTTTTTTGGGGGTGCATGGGTGTAATACTGGTCTGCTTCAAAAAATACCTCACAAAATACACTACAACCAAAAAAATTGATTTTTCATTGGGATATTTTCCATAGGAGTATGAGAAGAGCGATGATCTGGTCTAGAAAATACCCCACACAAAAGTATTCTGCAACCAAAAAAAACACTTTTTTATTGATGTATGAGGTGGGGTAACGATCTGCTCCACGAAACACCCGACAACCAAAAAATTCCAATTTCTATTGGGGCATGGGTGGGGTAATGATCTAATCAACAAAATACCCCACAAAATACTCCACAACCAAAAAATTATATGTTTGATGGAGTATGGATGAGGAATGAGGATCTGCCCCACAAAATATCCCCAAACCACAAAATTTCAATTTCTATTGGAGCATGGGTGGGGTAAAGATCTAATCACCAAAATACCCCAAAAATACAGCGTAACCAGAAAATTAGATTTTTTATTGGGTTGCAGGCGGGGTAATGTTGCACCCCACAAAATGCACAACAAAATACTCTACAACCAAAAAATTATATGTTTAATGAAGTATGGATGAGGTAATGATCTGCCCCACTTTTTGTAATTGGGGCATGGATGGGATAATGATCTGCTCCACAAAATACCCCAAAACCAAAATATTTCATTTTACATAGATGTATTGACAAGGTAATGATCTGTCCCAAAATTTTTATTGGGGCATGAGTGGAGGAATCATTTGCCCCACAAATTACCCCAAAACCGAAAAATTTTATTTTCTGTTAGGGTATTGGTGAGGCAATGATCTGCTCGATAGAATACACTACAACCAGAAAATTTGATATTTATTGGGGTATGGATGGTGAAATGATCTGGTCTACAAAATACCCCACAAAATACCCTTTAGCCAGAAAGTTTAATTTCTTATGGGGTTTGGGTGGAGTAATGATCTGTTCTATAAAATACCCCAAGATCAAAATATTTCATTTTTTATTGGGGTATGAGTAGGGTGGTGATTTTTATTGATGTACATATGAGGTGGAGTAATAATCTGCCCCATAAAATACCCTAATATCAAAACATTATATTTCAAATTGGGGCAGATCTGGCCAACAAAATACTCCACAAAAATACCTCATAACCAAAAAATAACATTTTTATTGGGGTATGGGTGGGGTGATGATCTAGCCTATAAAATACCCCACAAAAAAATACCCCAGAGGTAATCTGGCGTACAAAATATTTCACAAAATACACTACAACCGAAAATTTGATTTTTTTTTATAGGTTCTTTCATGGCTCAAAATTTGACTGATGTTTGGGATACCTCCATTGTAATCACATTTTCAAAACTATAGAATAGAGAAAGTACCTATACCTCGAGAAAAAAACTACCATCCCATTTCATTTCGACACAGCAGCTCGCTCAAAATGAAAAAAAAAATAAAGAAAATAAAATATACAGAAATGATGGATGTATTCAAAATTGCTGACATATCATAAGGAAAAACACTCCGACATCTGGTTCCTCTACTAATTCAATAGAAACATAATAAGATGTTTTCGATGTAAGATATTCCTCGCCCTTTCCTCGGTTCCCAAGCATCTTCAACAAACCCTCCCAATAATCTAAATTCATACTTCACTGCCATCTATGTACGAGTACCTATAGTAACATAAATACCAGCGAAAAAAATACTCTTCACAAATTTTTCTCCATCATAGGACACTTTTCCAGGGTAAACATTTTTTACCCCCTCGTTTCTAATACGAAAAATACACGTATACTGGCGGAGGCTCGAGTAAAATTATTCATCATTAAAACGTAATTTATTCGGCGGCGTTTTACGCGGCGCTGCGTCGTAAATTATACATATTCTTTTAACCTCTTTCACCGTACCGTAGGTAAATCAGAGTGGAGCTCTAAAGTCGCACGTTAAAATTCACTAAAAAGTACTTAACGGTATGGTATACGTATTTTCACGACGTCGTCATCGTCTTTATCTGTATATACTATATCCGCTTATATAAAAAAAAAGGAGAGCAAAAGACGAATATACTCGTAGGTGAAAAAAAAAAGAGAAGGAAGAACGAAATAGAAGCACAAAAATGAAATAAAAATACTCGCGTAAAAAGCGCAAGAAAGTTATAATAAAATTAAAGCTTCTCGGGTCGCGCAACCTCCTCATTACTTTTTACATACCCGGAAAAAAAGTCGAACTTTGGAGTCACTACGATACAGTGGAGCGAGAAGGGTAATATTAGAACGATTTTTATTAAGCTTCCATCTCCTTCTCTTTTACTCTCCTCGTACACGCCAATTCTACCACCTCTTGACCCGTCGTCGCCAAGCCTCCGTAGCGATATCACCGCCAACGTACTATAAATCATAATGTAATTTCGATGTCGCAATTCCAGCCGTATTCCGACTCCGGTGCTGATGGCCACCGCAAATTAATACCACAAGAGTCGAGAGGAACGGCAAATAGGACGAAATGTACTTTACCGAGTGCATTTTCTTTTGAATATGGCGCAGAAAGAGAGGAAGGGAGGAAAAAAGTAAGTCGACTTGCGAATAATTTTTCGCGAAAACCTGGGTTTTTATTCTCGAGTTCATAGTTTTTCTGTTCTTTACTTGTATTTAGTTCGTTTAGTGAAGCTATTTTTTCCTCCCTTTTTCGTCTCTCTGTTGATTGCTGAATAAGCTCATTGATATCGGTACGAACGACGTCATCGGAGCACTCTAAATTTAAATGCTGTGCGACCCATTTTTTTCAATTTGGGATAATTTACACAAATTTTAACGACTTTTCTAGCTTTTTCCCCGAATTATATGGGCCAGGAAAGCCCACAGTAGGCCTAAGAATTGAAAACTTGAAATTAGTACTCATTCGTATTATTTTTTCGTATGAATCAGAAATCACTCCATGGACTCGTTCACTGAAATCCTCTTTCTTTAACGAAAAATGATTTAAACTATTTTCAAGTGTAATTCAGGAAAATATAATAAAACAATAAAGACAATTTTCTAAAAAAATACACGAATTTTTCCAAAACTTTCATGCTTTTGGTGACGTTTAAATTAAAATTCGAAGAACATAAAAAAATCTCGAAAAAATTCAATCTTGAAAATTTTTGAGGAAGTAATGAAAATCTGATTTTGAAACATTTTTGATAAAATTGTATGTTGAAATATTGAGGGTTCAAGTTGAAATTTTTTAAATATAGACTTGAAATTTTTAGGATAAAATTATTAAAAAACTTGAAAAATTTTCGGTTTGAAAATTTTTTAAAGAAAATTGAAAAAGATCAACGGTTAGAAAAAAGTCGAAGTACATACCTATAATGCAACGTGGAATTTTGGTACAAGTATAATGTTGACTCTTCTATACAAATTTGGTGGAGGTGAAGGGTGATCTTTTTTCTGCAAAAGTCACCATTTCGAAAACAACTCTTGAAATATCAAAGAAAAATAACTTCAAAATATTTTTTGCAGTCTTTTACATGAAAATTTCAAAAAATATAGGTACCTATTACCATTTTTCAAGTTCAACTTTTTATTTGAAAAAAACATCACACAATAGTTCTATATTAATTGGCAACGGAAATTCCAATTTCTCGAATTTTGAGAAAAAGGTTGAACTTTTATGAAAAAGAAGGATTCCAAAATATGATAAAAAGTTCGACTTCTGATTGAAATTTCAAACAATTTTTGATCAAAAAATTCAAAGTATTCTGAATCAGAAAATTCAAACAATTTTTGATCAGAAAATCCAAACTACTCTAAATCAAAAAATTCAAACAATTTTTGACCAAAAAGTTCAAACTATTCTGAATCAAAAAATCCGAATTATTCTGAATCAAAAAATTCAAACTATTCTAAATTTAAAAAATCCAAACAATTTTTGATCAGAAAAGCCAAACTATTCTGAATCAAAAAAATTCAGACAATTTTTGACCAAAAAATTCGAACAATTTTTGACCAAAAAGTTCAAACAATTTTTGATCAGAAAATCCGAATTATTCTGAATCAAAAAATTCAAACTATTCTAAATTTAAAAAATCCAAACAATTTTTGATCAGAAAAGCCAAACTATTCTGAATCAAAAAAATTCAGACAATTTTTGACCAAAAAGTTCAAACAATTTTTGATCAGAAAATCCGAATTATTCTGAATCAAAAAATTCAAACTATTCTAAATTTAAAAAATCCAAACAATTTTTGATCAGAAAAGCCAAACTATTCTGAATCAAAAAAATTCAGACAATTTTTGACCAAAAAATTCGAACAAATTTTGACCAAAAAATTCGAACAATTTTTGACCAAAAAGTTCAAACAATTTTTGATCAGAAAATCCAAAATATTCTGAATCAAAAAATTCAGACAATTTTTGACCAAAAAGTTCAAACAATTTTTGACCAAAAAATTCAAACAATTTTTGACCAAAAAATTCAAACAATATTTGATAAAAAAATCAAACAATATTTGATAAAAAAATCTAACAATTTTTGATTAGAAAATCAAACTGTTCTGAATCAAAAATTCAAACAATTTTTGATCTAAAAATATTCAAACAACTTTTGATGAAAAAAACTCAATTCTGACAGAAAAATCAACTTGACTATTATCGATTTAAAAGACCTCAATTTCCCTCACTCAAGATATCCAAATTCATGTATTAAGGAATTTAAAAAAGTTCACCCTAGTAGAGTGAAGTCAAAAAATTTTCAATTTTTTTTATAATTTCACAGTAAAAGGAACAGAGAGATACTTTTGAGTTTTTAGATGATTCATCCTTCTGGATTTTCAAAAAATTTCATCAAAACTTTGCATTAATAACGACATTTTTTCAATTTTTCTGGGTTTTACGGACTTCTGAGAAAGTGGAAAACTGGACAGTGGACACCCTCATCTTGGATTGAAGCTCACCTAAGTGTGACGAGAATTCGATAGAAGAATAATATTCATCAGTTTTTCAACTGTTCATAAGAACGTTAAACTGTGAAAGGAAAGTTAAACCAGCACTGGGCACCAAATACTATTTTTGAAGAGAAAAACCTGATTTAGACTTGTTTTGAAACCAGTTTCATCCCAAATGTCTAAAATTGACCACTTTGGAAATAACATTTGCCTATTCACTTTTTCACACACTCGCAATTTTCCTTCACCCTGTAGCCTGAAAATAGCAAAATGTCCAAGATTTTTTTGTTGGGGGTGGGGGGAGGGCCACTGTATCTCTGTACCAATCTCTTTTCTTCTTCAGCTATTTCGAACCATCGAATCGTCCAAAGGATCTACGCAGACTGCACCACTTGAAGAGATACATTCATTACCTCGAAATTCCAACGACTACAAATCCATTATCGTCTAAATACGATATAAATGATCCAATCTTAACCACGATGTTTGATATATAGGGCACCATACATAAAATTCAGACCTTTCAGATGAAAGCCAACGATGAAAACTCGATCTAGACCAAAGCTCCAAACTGCATATTGCATGCTGGTTGAAAATAACCTCATCCGAACCGATTTACTTTCTGTCGAATGGATGAATTTACATGTAAATGTAACCACGAACGAGCACTTTAAGCGTCATTTTACGTACTTTTTGCCACCCATTCCTCTCTCATCGGTTGGCTGCAATTCTGCAACACCTCTGCCCCCATCCTGGCACCAACACTTATTTATAAACTACCCGTACCGTGAGCTAAGTACCCCCAACTCGAGCGTATCCTTACATCACGTTGAAATAATGAACGAACACGTTTCGAGGCTTCTTATATAATACGTACCAGCAACGTATAAAAGATAAGGTAAATAACAATTTCACGTTTTGCATATTTTTGCATATACTACACGCTTTCTGGCGTTTACCCAGCGCCAACGTTACCGCATCTGTACGCTAAACGCAGTGTACCAAGTACCAACATGTGAAAGATGAGTACACACGCCGCATATAGGTACCTTATACAAGTACACAGCGCCGGCATCGGGGTGGGCAAATGCTTACACCATATACCATCGCAGCAGAAATGTTTACGCATATACATGTCATCTTCTCGAGCTAAGATAAAACGAGTAAATATTCTAACGTTTTCTTAACAAGAAATTCGCACCTCTCCTGTACCCCCAGTCGTATCGTATTCCGTACTCCTGGCCTATTAAAACCTATACCTATTATAGCGTTGAAGACAAAACTTTCGCAGTAGGTATTCGCATACATTACGAACAAAGTGCGTATAGCTTGGAAAAAGCTGATGACCGTACTTACCCTTTTTGGTAGGCGGATAATGTGCCATCATCTTAACGACGAAGCCTTGTTCTTTGGCTTATCTGCACTGCCTCTTGTATGCAGCAAATTGATTGTCATAATCATTCTGAGGAGTTGGCATATTGGGTTTCAAACCTTGCTGAGCAAGAGATAGTTTCTGCAACAAAAGCAAAAAAAAACAAGAGATTAAAATTTTTACGAAAATTGGACGTTTTGCTTACTCAACATATTTTTCAAGTAACTATGGTATAATATAACATTGAGACGAGTAAAGACATTTTCAAAAAATATTGAAAGCTTTCGAGACATCAAACAAATTTGAGATTTCAAAAATTCTTCAAAATTTTTTGTACTTAATAATGGTTCCAACACTGAAAAAAATAAATGGAACTGTGGCCCCTGAAATATGGTACTCTGTACCATGAAATATAGGAATCGCCTATCAGTGTTGAAAATAGAGCTAAAACCTGTCTCGTGATGGTTATACCAAACTCCTGCATATATCTGTAACATTATTAGGAATGTTTTCTCTACTCAAAAGTATGGGACTGGTTCCCATACCATGGTACTGGATACTGGATACGTAGTGTAAGCAGTACAAGGTCGTTGCTATCCTTCTCACTGCAGGACATTAACGAATCCCTACGTGGATTTTCGCTGTACCTTGCAGTATAGGACTGAGTCCCATGCCAATGGCGATTCTCGTTAGAAGGATGTATTGAATACCACATTTTTAAAAATGGTTTTAACAGTAAAAAACGAATAAATTTACGCGGAATATTCTTGAATTAATTGATTTAATTATTAAAAATTGAATGAAAAAAAAATTAGTATGCGTTTCTTCAATCTCATTGTATTCTGAATATTTTGCAATCTTAATTTTTCGATTTTGGCATATTAAATTTTCCTGCCTTTACCGGGGATCGAACCTATAACCCTACAATTCCTAACTTTTCCTACTTCCTAACCCTAACCAATGCGGCTACAACCGTATGTATTGCTCTGACACGTTGAACACCCATTAATTTCCATAACACATGTTCTAGAATTCAAAGTGCCTAGGTGCTAATAAACGTATTATGTTGCATATTTTGGACATTTTTAGCAAATATTTTAATGTTTTAGAGCATATTTTCTCCATTTTATCATTTTTAGCGCATATTTTGGTAATTTCCAGTATTTCATTTTTGAAAATCTAAAAAATACACATTTTTAAAATATTTTTTCACACATGCGTTGAAAAAAAAAAGGTTTTTTTTTACTTCAAAGTTTAATTAAACAAATGGTTTGATCGATCATTTTTTAGTCGGCAAAATCAAAAAGGAAATTTTTGATTTTCAAAAAGTGAAAAAGGTGAATTTAGTTTTACAAATTCATTTTTAAAAAATCTAAGTTTTTGCTTTTATCGACTTTCTTTTGCAAGCACAAAATGTATGAAAGCAATAATGTTTCAAGAATAAATTGTAATTCTTTGAAAATTCTTGGTTTGGTCAGAAATTTGCAACTTGTCACAAAATCAAGATTTTTGAATTTTCCGACTGAAATAATTATTTTACCAACTCGAGATGGTAAAATTTGAAGTTCTGAATAAAAATACAAAAATTTATTTTTAAAATTTAAAAAATTGGCTTCTCGCTCTTTGATATTTTTCTGGTCATTCTGACTGTATCTGATATCAAGACAATTTTCAGCTTCTGACTTTCTTATATAATAAGTCAGGAAATTCTTTAAAAAATGGTACTTTGCATTACCTTGTATTGATATGAGAAGTGGAAAGAAAATGATGAAATATCTAACCAAGATTGCGTTCGTGGTACGTCACATCATTGGTTGACCGACCACCTCAGTAAGGGACTGAGTACCATACCAAGTTTCCATCCCATCGTGGTAGAGATTAACACAACATAGCAGAACTTTTCACATGCATAGCGGTTGTAGTACATCACAACCTTGTTGGGCCAGCTATCTCAGTATAGGACTCAGTACCATACCAGGTTTCCATCATGGTGTGGTAGAGATTAACACAACATAGGAAAACTTTTCACATACATATGGGTCTGACTCGCGCATTACAATGTTTTTGTTTTAATTAATGGGGTACTAGGTATCATATTTTCTTTATTTCATTACATTGTGCTCAAAGTATGAAATCTTGTTGTAGTAAGGGACTGAATACTACAAATCCAACTTAATTATGGTTACATCAAGCATTGGTTACCATAAATGGATGGAGGGAAATTATAACATTAATGCAGTCAGTCCCAGAAAAACCGTGGAGCAATGATCAGTGACTCATTCCCTTACTGCAAGGTACTCAATACATGAAATAGGAGACAGGGCCTCAGAAAAACAGTTCTATTTACATGATTTTACAGCGATTGGCCAAATTACTATGAAATACGGTACCTATTACCATGATTCCAAGTTGAAAGCATGTCATTTCCAAAATCATTTTTCTCAGTGAAAAATTATAATAATTCGCTGAACAGTAGGAAAAGACCAAAGCCAATAAAAATAAAAATAAAATAAAATTTATCCAAAAAAAATAATAACATGTCCCAATTCTCAAAATAGGTATTTATCATTTTTTTTGAATAAAATTTATTCTTTTTGGTAAAATTTATTCAGTTTTTTGACAAATTTTATCATTTTTTCTGATAATAAATATTATTTTTTAGAACAAATTTCACCTATTTTGTGAATTGAAACACGTTATTATTTTTTTGAATACATTTTATTATTTTTTGATTAAAATTTATTATTTTGGTAAAATTTATTTATTTTTTTTTTGATAAAATCTATCTTTTTTTTTTGATAAAATTTATTATTTTTGGGATAAAATGTATTCATTTTCGTAACTTCTGTTTTTTCCGTGTGGTGAAAATTACGCAGACCTGCATAAAAATGTGTATTTAATTTCAAATGGGGATATTGAAAGAAGTTTGGTGCTATTTACTGGGAATGGAAAAATAATGAAAAAATCCGAACATGTCAGGATTTTTCTCAATTTGAATTTATGGTTGAAAATATTTTCTATGTACTTTTTTATGGGCAGCTTTTGACATATGAAGTCTATTTTTCTGAGCAAAGGAATAGATCCACGAGAAAAAACGATGGAACCTAAATTGACGAGTTTGACTCCAAAGTGGTCTAACAGCAAAATTATCGTGATCTTCGAATTAGCGATGCCATCTACTGCTAAATGATGGTCTCTATACAGTAGTGCTCCCTTCTCATGATTCGAATAACAAAAAAAAATGGTGGAATGCACAATTTTTTCAATTTTTGTAAAATCTCTCAAGATTTTTTCTTTATTTTGTGATTATTATTGATGATTTTGAAATGAAAATTCATACACCCCCCGCATCTTTCACTATTTTGGCTCCAGAAATACGTCTAAAAATAGTATTTTTTTTTTTTTTCATTTTCAATGTTAATACATATAAGGAAATGATTGAAAAAAAATCGAAGTGGCCTAAAATCTTTTTCTTTCAACTTCCTTCAAGACTTTCTTGAAAATCGATGATTTAGACTAAGGTATGAAGAATACTAATGTCCATTTCCATTTCTTTACAGTACTCGGAATCACTTTATTGATGATTTGGGCTGTTTGGAGTTGAGTCTCCTCAATTCTTGTATGTAGAGCGTGAGAATTACTTTCTGTGAGGTCTACATAGTTTTTTGAAATGGATATGCCTCAAAGCTGAGGAGTTGAAAAGTGTAAAGTTTTCAAATGGAAAAACATAATGAGATTCTGTTGAACTTGAAAAAAATTTTAAATCAAGAAAAACTTTGAAATATTGAAAAAAATTGAAAAAAAATAAATGACTTCAATCAATTGTAAAGTAAGATTGGTTTTGAGAGGGGAAAAAACAAAAAATAAGGAAAAACTAGAAAAGTAATTTGACACATTGAAAAATAAGGAAAGAAATTTCAAAAAATATTGAGGCACTAACAATGGGCCAAAATTGATGATGTTATTATATTTACAATAGGAGGATTAACAGGAATTATTCTATCAAATTCAATTATTGATGTTAATCTTATTCATGATACTTATTTCGTAATTGCTCATTTTCATTATGAGTCGATTACCTCATCTCTGAAATAAGTGATCTTGAATTTTTAAAAGTATTTTTAAAAAATTGACGCGTGACCAATGAAAATAGGATAAAATTCCGCTAAAAACTATGAAAAAATTTTTTGTGAAGAATTTTTTAAAAATTTTGAGCACTGGCCAATTTTGGAGTGTTTTTAAACAGGTAATTGACATGATATTTACTTATCAAAATAAGTAAAAATTTCACGAGAAGCGCAAAGATATTGGTGAAAAATGTCATTCAAACTTTTTGAGTAATTTTTATCCTAAAATTAGGTTAACTTTATTTTTGAAAATTTTAAGCAGAGGCCAATTTTATGAGTATGTTTTTAAATAATTGATATTTAATCAATGAAAATAGCGTGTGACGTGTCGTTTGTTACGTTTTTGGAGGCACTAATTTTGAATATTCAGTTATTTTTTCGATTCGACCGTTCAGGGCTTCCCTATAGACTCCTCTCCATTTTGGGAATGCATGTCAAAAATGATAGTAGTGTGTGGCATATCGATTTCTACTAATTCGAAGGTGCTAAGTTGGAAAAAGCATTCAATTTTTTCATCTGTTCCCTCTGAAACCACCAATTAGCCCCCTTAACAGGATCAAAATTCAAAAAAATTAAAAATTAAGTGTCGTCTGTTAGGTTTTTGTAGTATTTATTTCGAATATTCAGATTTTTTTTTGATTAGACACTTTGGAGTTCCCCTAATCTTTTTCCAATTTTAGGAAACCGCGTTTAAGAAATTATTTTAGGTTTAAACCCCTCTCTCCCCCCTCACATGAGATTTAATTGAAGAAATATCCTCGGATTCGAATTCAGGATGTCTGAAAACATAAATCTCAATAGTCCACTCAAAAATTTCATAATTTTGGGGTTTCAACCCCATCCCTCGCTCTCTCAAGGAGTTAAACTGAAAAATATCCCTGGATTCGAATTTAGGAGGTCCAAAAACATCTATTTTGATATATCATTCAAAAATTTCAAAATTGTGGATTTTAACCCCCCTCCCCTAAAAGGGGTTAAATTGAGAAAATATTCTTATATTTGAATCCAGGAGGTCCAAAAACGTTGATATTTTGATATACCAGTCGAATTCTTTCAAAATTTTAGGTGGGTTTCAACCCCCTTTTCTACCCTCTCTTATTGGTTTTAGGGTCAAAATTCATCCAAAAATGAATTTAGCGTGTCAAAAAAAACTCTATTACCTTAGTTTCAGATTTTTAATGCATAGAAAATTTTCCTATTCCACTGTGCCCCAGTTACCTCTCTGTTCAAACATAAATATTTGAAAATTTGTCCTCAGTGAAAATTTTGGCACTTTGGTCATCAAATTTTGGTACTCTGATCTCTTAAAATTCATTAAAAAATAGCCAGACCTCTTCTTTTTCTCCACTGTGAAATTTTCACAATTTGAACTTCAATCAAATCTACACTCAATTTTTTGGATCTTACAAAATTTTTATATTTTTTGGCCATCTTATTATTTTTAGTAAAAAAATAGCTCAATTTTAAACGCATTCAGTAAAAAATAAGTATAGAAACCTAAATCTCAACTAATGTATATTTTTTCAATCGTTTTCTCGCAAGACTAAATATCATCTCATCCAACACATTTAACATCTCACACAATAACACCAAACGCTATTTCTCAATCTCGCCTCTCTTCTTCGATGCGAACCCCCATTCTCAACACATTCTTCCCATAAAGCTCGCTCGCCGACAACAATTACCGTAGCGAGTATTACCGGACAAGCTAGCTTTATTTTCAAGTACCCATTAAAGAGCTTCGAGAATCATTCTTAGGATATTTACACAACGAATTACCCTATTTCCGAATAAATCTGGATACCTTCACTTAGAAAGGATTACCCGGGCATTATTCGACGATCACCATTACCCCCGGATACCTTCCAATCAACCTGTCAACGAAAAATAATTGCGTATTGTTCGATTCCGGCAGCCTTGGCGAACATTTAGAATAGAATTTATCGAATACAATGACTCGAGAAATACAATTTACCGGCTCATTAAAACCGAATAAATACCCGACGATGCAGGGTAAGTGAAGATCTACGCCGCGGTGTAGATACTTCTCTATATTACGCTTGAAAACAGCCTATCGGGGTATTTTACGACGCGGTGTTGCTCCATTTTCCAAGTTTAATTTACAAAATTCGACAAATTTTCTTATAAATTGTACCGAAAACCTCTTCGGTTGCGTTCAAAATTCAAATAAATCTGTCTCGGTTGGAAAAAAAAATTCACGCGAGGGTATTTCAAATTCCTCCTCGACCTTCGTCTATTTATTTGACCATGAGAAAAAAAAACTTTCAAAGGCCATTTATCAACGCATATAAAATAATCTATTCGGATTCGTTCAAATGACGACGAAACTTGGAGCAAGTTTTTTTCTCCCATTTCATTCCACGGTTGAAAATTTTGCCAACGTATATAAATTTGTTTATCGTGTGCAGATTAACGATGACGTCTTTGCAAACAAAACGATCTTTTATGTGGTCACCTCTCTCCTCCATTCATTAGGATTCCTGCACAATGGACCACAAGAAACACCAAATGAGGGGTGAAGGTGAACTGGGCTCGGGGAGAGGACCACATTTTGCAAAAAAAAAACACGAGCTTTATTGTTTCAGAGGTGAGACGATGTTGAGAGAAAATTTTGCCTCGTCGGGTCGCAAAAACAACCAACGAAGTGGTCGTTTTTGGGGATATTTTTTGCGTTTCGGAGACTGGTGCATGTGTCGAAATAGTTGTCGAGAGGTTCATTTCGTGTACTTCTGCTCTTTTATGCTGCTCTACTCCTCTTTTTTTGATCCTTAGCAATGGAAGAATTATTCCTTTTACACTCGTCCCTCCCTGATGGCTCTTTAGTCGTTATAAATACTCGTTCGTGATGCTATATAGAAATAACGATCCAAAAACGAGCCACCTTCTTTATTAAATTTTCACATCACCCAACCAGAATCCTTCTCCTGTCTCCATTCGAATCCTATGCCCACGAGGGGGTTTGGTTAAAGCAAAAAAATCCCACATCGGTCTGGGAAAATTTATACAAAATATTCTACCTATGTAATAAACATTCGACGACAGCACTGAGGCAAAAAAAAATTTTTGCCAAGGTTTTCCCAACCTCGACCATTTTTTTCCTTCTTCAACCTCAGCAGCGTTTTCATTCATCACGATAAAACGCCTCTATGCCCATTCGCCAAACAAAACGATCAAACGAATACACCAACACAGAAATTTTGAAAATTCACCTCTAAAGCTAACAACTACGCATAGGATTTCGAACCAAAGAGAAAAAATTCAGAGAACGAAGCTACTAATTTGTTCGCAGAAATAATTTCAAAAATACGAATCGATTTCGGCGAACATCTGGCAATATTCCGTCAACTGGAATGGCATGCTTTAGTAACTTCTAATACCTCAATTAACGCGGAATTTTTTCTTTGTCCGAGCCTGCCAAGTTGGTGCGATCGGCAGAGAACCACGGTTTGAAAAAATTCGTACCATCGTGAAGATTTTTTCGGAAATTTTTTTATTTCTAGATTTTCGAACTGCTCGCTTCTTTCTCGCAGTTCTTCGACAATCGAATGTTTTCAATTAAAACGGGTTTGTTTGAATAAAGTTTTTTTTTTATGAACGAAGCAGGCTCTTTTTTAGTTATTCTTTCAACGTTTTTCTTTTCATCTCGCGTAAATATCTGCTCCGTAGCGTTTGATTCATTTTCAGAGAACAATTCCGGATACATTTCACTTTTTTGTGCTAATTGATAAGGTAACCGTTGGTATCGATCGTGCTGGCAGAACGAGAATTGGAAAACATCAAAGACATTGTTATCATTGGAACAAAATTATCCCGCGATTTGGAATACCATTGTGGGATGCCTCAAGCATCTTGCTGGTAAAAGAGCGAACATGCTTGGATGGAATATAAAATACTTGATGCGAACCACTTTTCCAAATAAATTTTTTTATAGGTTCCTTTGAATCAAACGAATTTTGAATTCGTTGCAATAGAAAAACAGCTGAACTTGAAAGTTTAAAGCTTCAGTGCATGAAATTCCGGAAAGGAGTAAAAATTAAATGCAGGTATGTCTTTTAGTTTTGAAAGTAGGACAATTTTAAAGTTTCTGAGTGAAGTTTTAGTGAAATGTGGCCCAAAAAAAAAATTGAAAAAAATCTCAAAGCTGATTACCATTCTTCAAAATATATTCTATAAATAAATTTCAAAATTTTGGTTCATTATAGATACCAAGATGAAATTTTTAGACGAAGGCGGAAGATGCACCCAAGATTTTTTTGGAGTCCTTAATTATGTCTGACGGTTAGTTTCAAAAAGTAGAACCAATGTTTGCCTTTTAGTTTTGAAATTGGCACAACAGGTATTAATAAAGTTTGAGGGTGGGTTTACAGCTAGAATGCATTGCAAAAAAAATATCTGAAAAAATTCTCAAAAATTTGTAACCTCTCTCGGTTCATACCATTTGAATTAGAAAATTTTTGGTTGCGTAAATGACGAAATGGGTACCTATTTTTTGAATATAAAATCGCATTTTCTTTTCATCTGTTCTCTCATTTCTTCCAACGCTAAAAATCTGGGGAAAATATATCATTAGGGTGTTTCGGGAGTCGACGTCCAAACTTTATTTTTGGATCAAAATAAAACTTGCGATGAACATGTTGCCTATTTTGAAAATTGAAGGGGCAAATACTGGTTCTAAAAAAATCACATAAAAATTTTTTTAACCCTGGGAATGAATGGTAGGTAGGTATTTCAAAAGCAGAGCAATTTTTCTCCTTATGACTTTTTGCCCAACTTTAAAATTAAAGGGGCTACAAAAAAATTGACCAAAAAAATTCTAAAGTAAAGAAATAATCAAGGGAATGGAAAGTACGTTGAAAATTTAACAGATTTTATTCTGAACACTTGTTACCTGACATTAAAAATGAAGGGACCACGAGCCATTCAAAATTAGTGGGGTTTGAAAAATTTTCAAATTTTCTCAATTTTGAATGGCTCGTGGTCCCTTCATTTTTAATGTCAGGCAACAAGTGTTCAGAATAAAATTTGTTAAATTTTCAACGTACTGTTCATTTCCTTGATTATTTTTTAGCTTTAGAATTTTTTTGGACAATTTTTTTGCAGCCCCTTCAATTTTGAAGTTAGTCAAAAATTCACAAGGAAAAAACTGTTCAGTTTTTAAAATACCGAGGTACAATAGCTCCACAATACTTACTACCTACAAATTTGATTAGAAAATATAATTATGAATCATTAACCAAATCGAATCAAAGCTGAATGCGAAAAAGGAAATTTATGCTGATAATTTCAACATTTAGCGACGCAAATACATTTCCGCTTTTCAAGGATATTTTCAGATTTTAGATTAGGTTGACCGGATACTCTCCGAACCCGATCACGGTTTTACGGATTACGCGAATAACCGATATCCAGGAGAAAGGAAGTCGGTACCCAGATAATTCAAATTCCCACTATAAATATAGATATTTATCAAATAACTTTCCCAAAACTATCAAGCGTACACTTTGCGAAAAATAATATTGAAGTTTATTCTCTCCCAAACATGGTTGATCGTTCATGTTGATGAAGACAAAATTATTTTTAAAAATATGATTATGAAAATAAACCAATTGTGTCAAATAGTTCGATTTACCTATAAACAGAATGGAGAAAATTATCGTGTTTCTGGTTCTTTTGCGATTGGCGATGACATTATCGGGTATGATTACAACACAATAAATTAATTAACATTATATCGCTTTTCTACCTTATGGTGTGCATTGGATTCAGAAGAACATTTTGCCATTTTTTTCAAATTACATCTGCTTTAAATCAACACAATTTGTCGTACAAACTCTTACAATGGGTCAAAAAAATCCAAATTTAATTTGGGAGAGTTATTAAAAAAATCGATTGACCGATTTTTGTTTTTTTTTTTCAAAAAATTTATCACACCTGTGTAATTTTAAAAAACATTTAAAATCATAAATTAATCATAGGTTGACATTGAAGAATTATACAAGTAGTTTGTTGAATCTATTTTTTTGAAAGTAGAAAATTTACCAACTTTCAATTTTTTTCAGCTCGCTCTTTATTTTTCTGAATACCCTGTCTCATGAATTAACGAACTGGATCAATTGAATTAGAGGAAAAATATTTTTGAAATTTTTTAAGCAATTTTGTATCGAATTGTTTATTAAAAGAATTTACTACACCTAAAGTATTTATGATTCGGTGGTTCAAATTCAATACAAATGATCGAATTCATAATTACTGACGAATCCGTTTTTAAACATCCGCTCTCATTAATTAAAAGTTTGATCAATTGTACTCAATTTGAATTACTTTCTTTACCTACTTAAGTACCTATTTCAAATTTTTTTCAACGTACAAAATTTTTCAAAAAAAAAACATATTATCCTTGATTGAATTGATTTTTTACTATTTTTTGTAGTTAATTACGTATAATCCCAGATCGAATCTATCATAGGCGTACCCAGGGACGGGGGCTCAGGGGGCTCGAGCCCCCCCTTAAGCCCGGAAAAAATAATTTTTTGCTTCAAAAATGAGAAAAAAGTCAATTTTTTTGCTCTTCAAAGTATATTTTTTCAAAAAATTTTCGCCCTCGTTTCGCTCGGGCAGTATTTTAATACGTTTCTTTCAAAACTTGACACGTTTTGATTGATTTTTCAGTCAAAAATCACTAAATTCTCAATAAATTCTCTGTTTGTCAGAAAAAATTGACGATTTTTGATTGAAATATCAGTGAAAAATGACTCAATTTGAAATTTGACCCCCTCCTCATTTTTTCTCAAATTCTCAGCCCCTCCCTTAATTAATTTCTGGGTGCGCCTATGGAATCAATATGATGTTAATATACAATTGAATAAACGTTTGGCAAATAGGAAGGTACCTATATAAGATAGATGACTCGATGCGGAGTTTGCAGTTCAAATTGAATACAAATAATTCAATTTTAATTAATGGGAGAAGGTGTTCAAAAAAATTGATTCGTCTTGGATTACTTGAAAATTGATGGGTTGAATTTTCAATCAACAAGAATGTTTTTTTTGAAAAAAATCAAACATTTTTTTCAAAAATAAAAATATTGTCGTTTTAAATTTTTATCATAATGGGAAATTTAGCAAAAAAATGAATACAATTCTAAAAACAATTTTTTTCCAAACAAACGAGAAGGTGCATTAAAAAAAATTGATTCGATCCGGGTTACTCGAAAGAAAATCATCGGATCTCTACCTACATATCATTTTTCAAAAAGTTGTTGATTAATAGGAGGGGATATTAAAAAAAAAAAATCGAATCGAATCGAATCGGTCAAAAATTGGTGGAAGTATTGAAGAAATTTAATTCAACCTTCGAAATTTAAAAAAAAAATCAAAAATATTAATTCCTGAACCAAATTTGTTGATCAATGGGAAGAGTATTTAAAAAGTTGGTTGAATAATGGAGGAGGGTGTAAAGAAAAATTGATTCGATTCGATTCGATCTATGTAAGTTGGAAAAAGTTCAAGTAATGTATTTAATAAAACATTTCGGTAATGGTTATTCCAAAAGCATTCGAATTGAATACGAGCATTGTGAGGGTTCTTCTATTATCTATTTTTAAAAATTATGAGAGTATTGGAGCTCCGTGACGATTTTTGAAAATTATGAGGTTATTTCGACACCATGGTAATTTTTAAAAAATCATGGGAGGGTATCCAGAAAAAAATTAATCTGAGATTCAAATTGAAAACTAAGTCAAAAGGGGGAGAGGGTATTAAAAATAAGTTGATTCAACTGGGGATACTCTTCAATGAAAATTGAATTTCTGTAACTTGAAAGAAGTACCTTTCATAAGTCAAAGAAAAAAAGAATTCGTGACTTTCGATGAGTTTTAGAGTTTTATCCATCCATTTATTTTTTCTCTAGGCCAGGAATTCATCAAGTATTCAATAGATGATTATTCGCTAAATCCTCAATACGACGCCACTGTAGACCAAGTAAAATCATTTTACAACTTTCTGCAAGTTCTTGATATACAAACGATCACAACGTTTTTTGAAGAGTGGATTTCGCAAAATAAAACGATTAACACACCCTCAACAGCCATTAAATCGGAAAACGTAGCAATATATTTTTCTAAATTTATACCTAACGAAGTCATTGTACCTATACCAAATCTGTTCAAAATTGAAGCCGTGTTCAAGGAATACTTTGAAGTGAGTAATACAATTGAAACACAGCATTTCTAAGGGTAGATAGGTAATTAGGAAGTAGATACTTACATTACATATCTATCCACCGCTCCTTATTGAAATTTCACGTTTCAAAACTTCATATTCTCATTGATTTATTTTCCATTTAGATTATTGCGCGTTAGGTACTTTTTTCCCCATATTTTTCAATTTTCTCAGAAAGTAATACGTCATGTAATTATCAACTACCAACAGTTTACATTCAGAAAAAGACCAAAAGATTTACAGATAGAAGGCCACATAAAATTTATTCGTCCCGGAAATACTTCATCGTCGTGTGAAATTGCCTTCAATTTCAATTTTACGTTGTCAGTTGTCAAATTCATGATTCGGAATATGGAAAATGCCGAAAATATTGGAAATAAAGAAATCAATTTGACTTCGGTCCAGTTTGAAAAGAAAAACTTTACGGTAAATATCAGGATTTAATTCATTACCATTCATTTCTTGTGATTTCACCATTTATACATAGGTGCTCAACTCACATTTCAGCAAATCGAATTAGACGAAAAATCGTGTGTTGGTATCAACGAAACACAACGTCAGTCCACCTTTAATTACGTGTTACAAGCAATGGAAAACATTATAGTAGAACGAATCAAACTCGCAAAAAAATCTATATTTCAATCAATGTCCAACATTTGGTTTTATTCCGACACAAATTCCTACAAAAATGACAAAAAATATTCTCTATTTGTCACGGAATGCAGCGCTGTCATGTCTCCTCGGGTGTTCGACTACAATGAAGTGATTATTTACGGATTGAATAATATCTACAAAGCGAGTATGGAGTACTATCCCGAAGGAGAAACCGTTTATGAAATTCGGTTACAAGACAATATTGCCAAAATTCGATGGAATTTTGCGTCTGTGATGAAGATGCATTTAAATTTCGACGTAAGGAGATTACGTTTATGGGGAACATATGAATCAATGGACGACATGACGGTAGAGAACTCTGTCATAATGCAGATAGAAAATAATGATTACGCATTAGTCGATGAGAAAATCCTAGATTCGCTCCAAATACTTCTTGTGGATGGAATTATGCGAACGATTCAAAGTAACTACTCATCTTTTTTTTTTTTTCAATTTTCAGAACAGGGGGCTAATAGGGAGGCTCAGAAGAGTCGGTTGAAAAAACCAGGTACATAGTCGAAATCAGCGCCTTAAAGTTGGTAGAAATCGATGTGCTACTTAATTTTTTTTGATTTTTTGGAATTTTGGTCTAAATTGAGGACTCCAGTACCCCCTAGGGGTCTAGAGATTCCGTCTTGAAAATTTATTGGTTGAGAAGAGAGTAAGAAGGAATGCTTACTGTATTTTTTTCATATTTTTAAATGGTAGCTTTCATCTTTTGCTCTTATCATGAAATTTGAGCTTCCATCACCGAAGTTCAAATTTGAGCTTTTTAAAATGTGATTATCGATTTTAAATCTCGTATCAATTCTCTTTCAGACCCCGCAAACAGTTTTCACCCAAGTACTACCTATCTCGAGATATGGACCTTCAAAGGGCAATTTCGCTAAAAATCGTAATTGTATAAAATTTCGAGACCCGACCCCGTTCCCTTGACGGTCTAGAAGGGAAATGATCGAGGTTTTGTGAATAGATCACCAAGGGGAACTTGTAAATTGGAGGACCCAACCGTATGAATGTATTTTTAGTGAGAAAAAAAAATGGAAAATATGGAATTAATGAGAAAGGCATAATTTTAAAGTACATACCTACTAAAACGGCCGATTTATCCGTTTTTCGGACGCCACATGTAAACCACCACTCGAAAAAATGAAAAAAATTCTGAATAGTGTAAAATAGAGTGAGAAACATGGAAATATTTTTGTTTCATACCCCGCGGTAAAACGGTGCTCCTAGGGCGGTTTGAAAATTTCAAGGTCAAATGTTAGGCCATTAGAATGGTCGAAAAAATCTGAAAAAAATCCAGGATACTCCCCCCTAGTACCTCTACCTACGTACCAAGTTTGAGAAAAATCGGTTGAAAACTCGAGGAGAAAGAATTTTTTAGAGTTTTTAGCTTGAAAATGGCATATTTTGAGGCCCCTGCCCCCGAGGAGCGTGATAAAAATTCGTTTTTGCGCTCTAAAACCATCTTCTACATAGGCATCAGGCTATTTTTTGAAGTATATAAGTCTTGGGAATTTTCCCACCCAGTGGAAACGAATTTCTCAATATTTCCCAAGCAGCCACAAATGCTCAAAACCAAGGAAAATACAAATTCTGAAATGATATTTTTTTAAAAACTTTGGCCTCGTTACGTTCGGCCTTATTGCATTTTTTCCTTCCATGGCTTTTTAGTTTTACAATAATCAAAATCTTGCGAAGTGATTTTATTCGTATTTTTTCTCAAAATTATTAATTTTATTAGGTCAGTTTTTTGTAGGTACTTGGGACTTAATTATTTTCGATTTATAAAAACCAAATTTTTCAAAAGATTTTGTCTTACTGCGTTCGGTATTTTTACATTTTTTCCTTTTAAATTTATAATTTTCAAGTGGGCAATTTTCAATACGAATATACGTGAAAAATGCCTTTATTTGGTTGGACATTAAAAAATCCAATTTTCTCAAATAGTGCAAAAAAAGGCTCTTTGTACTCCCCTCCCCACCCGCCTCAAAAACTGTTGTTTTTTCGTCTTTGTCCTCATTTTGCACCCACCCCAAAAAAAAGCTTCCGCAACCACTGGTTCTGACCCCCCCCCAGACGATTTTGGCTACGCCGGTGATCCTCTCCCTTTCAAAAGTTTCCCACCCAGTAAAAATGCTTAAATAATGGCCTGAGGCAAGTCGAATGGCATAAAAATTTTGTCAAAGTTCCACCAAGGACTAAATGAGCCCCTTACCACACCAGACCTGTAGGTATATGTATTAGGGTGGGCCGAAACAACAATTTTTCAAAATTAATTTATATCTTCCGATCGCGCATTGACATTGAAACTTTCAAAAATTGGCAAAAATTCAATATATTCAAAAATTTTAGAAAATTTTGAAAAAATTTGAAATTCATTTAAATTGGTTTTAAAGCTTATCTAGTGACTATTCAAACCAGAAAGAAGAATTTTTTGAAAAAAATCACGCTTTACGCCTTTTTTAAATTTCTGCTATTTCTTCACATGAAGGAAAATCAAAAAAAATATATATAAAACTTTGATTAAATTTTGAATTTTTGCTAATTTTTGAAAACTTTAACGCCAATGCACGATCGGAAGATAAGAATCGATTTTGAATATTTTTTTTTTTTATTCTTCAAGTCTCATCAGCCGACAACTTTTGCGGGGTATGTTTTTGAAAATCGGAAATAGTGTTTTTTCGGCCCACCCTAATATGTATTAGATTTATTTCGTGTTTTAAATATCGCAAACTGATTAATTAGTACAAATAATTTTGTAGATATAAAATATGATGGGGCTACAGACTTCACCAATGCCATGCAAAAAGTACTGAGATCATTCGATACAAACATGCATTTATTTGTCAATTTCGAAAAGCTAAAGGACACGCGTTCTCATCTCAACATGATTTCATTTTTCGGAATTGAAATAGAAGCTTTTCATTTAGGAAATATTACTTGGTTACAGTCCAATAATTCGAAGGTAATGCATTATATATTTTTCTGACTATATTCTGTATAATATGAATATATTTCACATGTATTTATTTCTGCCTACTAGATTGGTATTGGTAGACTCATTTACCGGAAAATAAATGGTCAAGCTAATTTTTCACATCCTGTAAGAAAAGATGATATTTTACTCGCAACCGCGCCAGCTTCTGCAAAAGTGTACATTAAAGAAGCAATTTTCGAAATTTCACTAGAATACAATTTAAATTCGACAAATGAAGTTTCTAAAACGCAAATCAACGACGGTGATTTCAAAAATGCAGATGCAACAATCACGGTAAGAATCTGTCATAGCCGAGTGTGCAGCCAACTAGAGGCGTATCCGAGGAGCGACAAAAGACCTATGACTAAATCTACACGAAAGAGGCTTCAGGCACGAAATTAAAAATACCCTGCGAACGACTGAATCGTTTTTTTTTTCAATTGTATGATTCAAGTGGTCCACTTTCTTTTTTCTAAGTTCGAAATTTTTTATTTCTTCTCAGAGTTCGAATTTTTTCTCGATTATTTTTTTCCAAATTAATTTTTTTTTCAGAGTTCGAATTTTTTCTCGACTACTTTTTTTCAAAATTAAATTTTTTTCAGAGTTCGAATTTTTTCTCGACTACTTTTTCTCAAAATTAATTTTTTTTCATAGAGTCCGAATTTTTTCTCGACTAGTTTTTCTCAAAATTAAAATTTTTTTCAGAGTTCGAATCTTTTCTCGATCATTTTTTTCCAAATTGAAATTTTTTTCCACAGTTTGAATTGTTTCTCCATCATTAATTGAAATTTTTTCGGAGTTCGAATTTTAATTTTGAGAAAAAATTCAAACTCTGAAAAAATTTTAATTTGGAAAAAAATTATTGAGAAAAAATTTCGAACTGTGAAAAAAAATTTAATTTTGAAAAAAAGTAGTCGAGAAAAAATTTGAACTTTGGAAAAAAATTTCGAACTCGGAAAAAATTTCAATAAATGTAGAAAAAATTCAAACTCAGGAAAAAAATTTAATTTGGAAAAAAATAATCGAGAAAAAATTTGAACTCGGAAAAAAATTCAATAAATGTAGAAAAAATTCAAACTCAGGAAAAAAATTTAATTTGGAAAAAAATAATCGAGAAAAAATTCGAACTGTGAAAAAAATTTTAATTTTGAAAAAAAGTAGTCGAGAAAAAATTCGAACTCTGAGAAGAAATAAAAAATTTCGAACTTGGAAAAAAGCAAGTGGACCACTTGAATCATACAGTTGAAAAAAAAAAAAACGATTCAGTCGTTCGCAGGGTATTTTTAATTTCGTGTCTGAAGCCTCTTTCGGGTAGATTTAGTCATAGGTCTGGCACTCTCAAAATGATTTTTCAAAATCATGCCATTTTTCAAATTTTCTTTACTTGGGCCTTTTTTAAAAATTTTATTTTCTGACAAGGCCGTTACAGTCTTCTACTACTTTTGCCCCTTCGCGAAAAAAAATCTTGGGTACACCTGTGCAGTAAACTTTTACGATACCTATGTATAGATATCGAGAAAATTCAACATGAGTTGTGATTTGATTCCAGATCACATCGATTCATTACAGAATACGCAGGGAAGAACGTATAGACATTGGAAAACTGGTTTTAAAGTATTTCGTCGAAACAATCAGAGATCAAATTTTTGATGTTACAAAATCGACATTTCGTGCGATATTTGACATTTGTTTATTAAACAACACTACCGCCAAAGCCGGTCGTTCAAACATCTTTGCAATCCGTGACTGTTGGCACTATACAATTGACAGCCAATATGGCGCTACAGTGCCAGTTGATATGATCATAGCCGGATTTTGGAACTTCGAATCTATCAACGTACAATATAATAACAAAAAATTAATAATCAATGGTATGCAGTTGGAAAATGCCACCGTCACCACGAATATAAAACAATTTGGTAGCATAGTAAACCTGATCGTGACAAATTACAGCATGAGTTACTTTTCACTAACCATAAATCATGCAGACAATGATATTGCAGTAAAAATTCCACCTAAAGTGGAAATAACCTCGGTTGATTCGTATTTTCCCAATATTTTATCATCATCTCAAACCACACTCGGTATAATGAATCAAATTGAATCAACTATCGCATCATTTTATAGAAAATCGATTTACGAATATTTAGCACCAGATTCGAACTATCGAGAGAAATTTCGAAACTTCACAAACGAAATCATGATGAAAACAATACGCGAAGATACGCCATCAAAGTATGACATATCGTCACAATTCACAAGCCACATCATTCAAAAACTTAATGAGAAAGGTCCATTTTTAGATTTCACGCAATATTTTCATGAAAACAACGCGTCAATTTTCTCAACTAGCGATTACATTTCAATGGTGACTGGACGTCGAAGTGAAACTCGAGAAGGCAAAATTTTTATTCAAAAAGGATATGGGCGCAGCGCCATCAGGTGGCCTTTTATTCAAGAGGAAATATGCATTTTCGATCATTTTCAGGTAGGCATCTGAGACACAAATTCAAACAAATTTACGAAGCATTCTTTCGCCCACCTTATTTATCCGTAACCGAAACAATTTTATTTTATAGAATACAAATAGCACCGTAGAACAGGTAATCACGAATGGAACTGCTGATATGGGTTTCCAACCCACACTGTCCGTTTGGGTAGAGTTTGCAGTCACAAGCAATCGAATAATGGATACCTTTGGTAACTACTACAATGAAAACGAGCGAATCTACATTGACGATAAAAATATGATGGTAAGTTATACGACTAAGCAATAAAATAGAAGTCGCTACTCACTACTGGGACAGGCAGGTTGTAGTCGAAACAAATAATTACATATCCATAGAGGCGGGTTATGATGCAAAAAGTTTTTTTTAAAAAAAAAACTGACTCCAAAGCTGAGAAAAATTGAGCTGGAAGTTTTTTCTCATACCCTCTCCCCCTCCTTAAAAAGTTATTAAAAGTGCAAACAATAGATTTTTTTAAAAAATGCATGTTTGAAGAAAAAATCCTAAAAAAAATGAACGCGTTTTTTGTTTTAAAGCAAAAATCTTAGAACATGGATATGTCAATAAGAATAAGATGCATTAATTGTTTTTTCAGTTGGAGCGTTAGTAGGAGAGTACATGAAGGCATTTTCTCAAGTTAATGTGTTAACTCTGTTGCACAGATAAAAAGACCCTTTTTGGTTACCATGAAGGTGGTGGAACACACTCAAATTTTTGATTCAACATAATGTCATTATGTCTAACTATCTTACTAATGTTTTCAAGTCTTGATTCAAAAACATCACACTAAAAACTTACTTAAACTACTTGAAGCCTCCGTCTAAAAAACAACCATACTTAGTCCATTTTCACGAAAATTTTTCTATTACAGTTTCTGAAATAAAATTTCATGAGAAAACCTATAGCGTTATTCATTTCGAATTACAAAAAAGACATTCACCTTTTTCCTGTGTTTCTAAATTAACAGTTTTCGAGCTTTTTGTTTAAAGAACAACCATAGTCCATCAGGTTGACGCTGATTGGTTGTAAATAACCAATCAGAGCCAAGCTGGGGGACTGCAAACAAAAAGCTCAAAAACTTGGAAGACTTCTTGTGATTAAAATTGCATGGGAAAATTTTCAATTTCCATTTTTGAGAACTGCAGGAAAATTTGAACGGTCAAACTTGCACTATAGTCCCTTAATCCACATTTCAAAATTAAATAACATTCACCGAACCTAATTTTTAGTCGTAGAAACGTTATGAGCATATTATTTCCCTCTCTGGTAAAATTTCATTTATGGACTATGGTTGTTTTTTAGATGGAGGCTTCACTTGATACAACATAATATCATTATGTGCTAATCTGAATTCTGAAATCATTTTTTTCAACTTTCTTCAAGGCTGACATAATGACTTTTAAAATTCACGATTATTACATTTCTTGGCATTTAGATTACTCAACTTTTTAATTTCTCCACTTTTTGATTGCTCAAATTCTCAACTTTTTTGATTTCTTGGCTTTTTGATTTCTCAATTTTTCATTCTTTTCAATTTACCGGGTTTTTGATTCTTCAACTTTTCAATTCATTGACTTTCTAATTTATCAAATTGACTTTCCGATTTATCGAATCGACTCCAATTTATCAAAATGACTCTCTATATTATCAAAATGACTTCCCAATTGACTTCCCAATTTATCGAATCAACTTTCCGGTTTATCGAATCAACTCCAATTTATCAAATCGACTTCCTGATTTATCAAATTAACTCCAATTTATCAAAATGACTCTCTGTTTTATCGAATCAACTTTTTAATTTATTAAATCGACTTTCCGATTTATTGAGGACTTTTCAACGGACTTTTCAACGGATTTTTTGACCGACGACTGAAATAATTTTTTCCGATTTTCTCCGAGTCTAAAGCTAGGTTTATACTGAGCATAAGCATAAACATAAGACATAACCTTGAGCATAAGAACGGTTTTAAAATTTTGCGCATACAAAGTTTATTTGTGAAACATAAACATAAACATAAAAGTTGACTTAATTTCAACTCTTATGCTTATGTTTATGTCTTAAATTAGTGTTTATGTCCAGTATAAACCTAGCTTAACATAATGTTATTATGTCCTAATCAAAAAACGTTACGTTACGTTACGTTATGTTACACCTCCAGCGTTACGTTACGCTTTCAAAATTTTACCCCCCAGCCCTAAAGACATATCCATGGCAAAACAGTCTCTCAACTACGCTTCTTGAATGGTCAAGAAAAATTGTTCAAATATTGGTGAAAATAGCATAAGAATGTCAAAAATGAAGTAGGTAGGTGGTCAAAAACTACGATAATTTCTACAAAATGTTTTGAAAAACTTGAAAATTAAATCAAAATTACCCGAAATGTGATCAAAATCGAATGAAAGGATATTTGTAATCTAGAAAGGAACGGGGACAAACAGAGAAACGTACCTTCCCACTTTTTTTTTAGTTTGCACTTCTAGAGAGCATCGAGCTCAATATTAAAATACCAAAACCACTGCATCGAAGCCTACAGCATTGTACTCTTAGTTATATTCACCCCATGGTGGGTATTTTTGTTTCGGTGAAAAATTCTATTATCGGTTGAAACAAATCCGTTATCAAGATATAATTTATCTGACGCAATGTATAAATAATAAGTACGTTATTTTCAGGACATATGGTTAGAATATAATGCCACAACCACTTTTGAGCCCGACAACGAAACAATGACTACAGAAATCGCTCTAATGACAAGCTCTTTCATACGCAATTGTTTGAAAAAAAATTCTTCTTTTCGAAGTTTCTGCGAATCCACATTCAATTCTAAGCAGTTCATCGTAATATCAAACATCGTCGATTACCCATCGCGGCCTTTTTCCATTTATCACATCAAGCTATTTGGATTGCATAATTTCGAATCACTTCGTATGAATTTTTCTTCAATGTTTGTTACAGAGTTTGAAACAACCACTGCAAACTTAACAGCTCGTATTATTTGGAGTTATTATTTGAACGATATCGTTTCACGAAAACCAAAAATATTGGATATGCTGATCAGGAATATTACATTGTGTGGAAAAATATTAAACAAAAAACTATTATTTTTCAATGATCGATCACAAATACGATTCTCAGTTGAAGAGAATTCAAAGTTGATGAATATGTTGAAAGAAACAATTGGACCGATCATTCTTCGTACAATTCAACAGATGATTCAAGATAAATATAATGAGATTCGTGGGAACTGATTGGAATACCTGATGTAAATCTGGATACCTACTCTCTTAATTTGAATCAGTCAAAAATGCCTGAATTGACTGATGAAATAGTGAAAATCAAGTCACTGATAATCAGTCAAATTCCACTGATTCCCCAGTTAATCAGCGTTATTTTACTGCTAATCAGTGAAAAATTACCCATTCAAATAGTGGATTTTGATTGTTGAATCAGTGAAAATTAGTTGACTGATTGAAATCAGTAAAAATTTACTGATTCAAATCAGTGGATTTTCATTATTGAAACAGTGAAAAAAAATTCACCGATTGAATCAGTAATTAATTAACGATTGAATCAGTGAAATTTTATTTTTACTGATGCAGTAGTGAAATTTCACTGATTGAAAAGTACTTTTTTTTACTAATTCCTACATTGACTTGATTTTGTCGATTTTAATCAGTCATTTTTGACTGATTCAAATTAAGAGAGTACTCTCTAAATCTGAATCAGTCAAAAAACTGAAAATTCACTGATTAACAGCGAAAAGTGTGCAACTTTAATCAGTGAAATTGGACTGTCAATCAGTGAAAAATTACTGATTCAATTAGTGAATTTTCATTTTTGAATCAGTAATCTTTTTTCAACTACTGAAATGAATCACTAAAAATTAAAATTTACTAATTCAATCAGTGAATAATTACTGATTCCATCAGTGATTACTCACTGATTCAATCAGTAAATTAAAATTTTTACTGATTCGATCAGTAAATTACAATTTTTACCGATTCAAAAATGAAAATTCACTGATTAAATCGGTAAAATTTTCACTGATTTCTTCAGTTGCACACTTTTGTCTTATTAATCAGTGAATTTTGACTAATTCAAGTTTAGAGAGTTTTTTCAACTACTGAAATGAATCACTAAAAATTATAATTACTGATTCAATCGGTAAATTAAAATCTTTACTGATTCGATCAGCAAATTAAAATTTTTACCGATTCAAAAATGAAAATTCACTGATTAAATCGGTAAAATTTTCACTGATTTCTCTAGTTGCACACTTTTATACTCATTTTTCCATCGAATTTTTACCGCCCTTTTATTTTTTCTTCGAATTCTCAGTCCCTCCTTCATCCTCATTTAACTTCTGACACATATTTCGCGTCTTCGCGAATCAAATATTTTCAATTTTTCACATATTACAAGAGAATTTTCATTGGTTTTATCGACTCCTTCGTACCATCGTGTTGTCTCTTTTCTCTAGCAGGAGGTACATTATGTACATCGTACTCGTTCTAAAAAGTAAGCACATCACATATGCTGTATTCGAATACCACGTTGGATAATGGATGGAAAATTAACTAAAAACTATGCTAGCAAAATGATGGATGGCACGTTGTTCCCTTAACGACGACGAGACATCGACAAAGGCAAAGGCTGGTCAGGTTGTGCGGAGTATCGATGGCTAATAACGCGTGTACGTAAACGTATCATCACATCTTTGAGCTGTAATGTGAGTTCGACAACTTCCGAATCTCTTCAATGTCATACAATTCGTCGTCGTCCCATCTTTAAAGCTTTTTTCATGGGTAGTTTTTTTTTTCATACATTTCTTTATTGAAACAATAAAACAAGGCAAAGAAAGTTTCATTTATGCTTATTTTCTTATCGCCTACGTACCTGTAATTCGATTAAAACTGTATTGTACAAATATCTGAGTAAATTTAGATACTGCGTACCTATATTTTGGGTATTATTCATATGGATGAATGAGTACATCAGATTATCATTTTACGACACGTCATAAAACATTATTATTTTGCGAGAGTATGTAATGTATTGGCATCTTCGATCAATTTTTCCACTTTTCAAACCGCGAGATGTGTATTTCTATACTTCGATAACCAATGGGATTTGGTATTCAGAGGTAAATCAGTTTTCAAATTCGAATGGTTCGAAATTATTCGATTCAAGTAACATGGAATAATTATAAAATGACGAGTGAAATTTGATAAAATGTCAACAACGTTGCTTGTGTGAAACATTGCAGATAAGTATTTGAAAATATGTCATTAAAACTGTGGAAAGAATCGAAAAATTAGATCGTTGTGAAAAATGTGCAGAAAGAATTTGAAAGTATAGGTACCAAAAAATTTATTTTCGTAGTTATCCTGTTCAAGAATGAGAGAGAAAATTGGGTATTCAAATCAAGTTAGGCATAAAGTGGTTGAAAAAAAAAGAAGGTAAAACCTCAAAATTTTCTTCAGCTTAGGTTGCAAAAATTTTCTCTTGAAAATGACTCAAATTGCAAAAAAGCATCTAAAGCGTCGAATTTTCACAAAAAATGAATGAAAATGATTTGAAATTAATAAAAGTAGGAAATAATTCAATTAAGAATAATATTGTTTTAGATTGACTTTTATTGAAATATGTGTTCAGCAAAAATTCAAAATTTTAAAAAAATTAATTTTAGAGCTTAATTGTTGACCACATAGACCGAAAAACACTTTTTTTTTGAAAAAAAAAAAATCAGCGTTTTATAACTTTTTTTATTTTTGTTCACAATGTGAAAAAAATGAAGAAATGGAAAAAATTTTTAAAAAGTGTAAAACTTGAATTATTTATTTGTAAAAATATTGAATTTTTGCCAATTTTTGAAAATTTTAATGCCGATACACGATCGAAAAATATGAATCGATTTCGATTTTTTTTTCATTCTTCAAGTCTCATCAGCCAACAACTTTTGCGGGGGGGGATACGTTTTTGAAAATCTAAAAAAATGTTTTTTTGGCTCACCCTTATAATGCACATACAATCTGAAAAGAAAAAAACGAAAAAAACAGTCAATGGAAAATATGATTTTCTTCAAAGTTTTCTACCTTAATATATGTTAACTGCTCAAAATTTTTCACAAAAATTATCAAATACTTACTTAGGTACCTATACTTATTGCAAAATTGTGTACAATTAAGTAAATGATTTGTAAGAAAAATACGAAATAAAATGAGTAAAATTTCCGAAAATTGCGAAAATAATTTTTAAACGTATCAAAGAACAAAAATTTCTGGTAAAATTGGTACTATAAAAAACAGCAAATCCGATTTTTCAAAAAATCGGGGACGTATTTTCGAGAGAATCGATAACTATTTTTTTTTTTTTGAGTCGAAGAGCTAAAATAATGATCGGTTCGTGTCGTGTTTTTCTCGAATCATTTTTTCCGAGGATCCAGAGGGAGAGAGGTTAGGCTTTTGAAAAAGTGCCTCCGGCTCTAACTCTAGCTCCGCTCTGGATCTTTGTTGTTTTTTTTTTGTCGTAAAATTAACCCTTTCTATGAGGAACGTATTCCAACACGAGGTATAATTTTGAGCTAAAATAAGAATAAATCCAAAATATCACAGAAGAAGTCCATAACCAAACTTTCGAGCGTTTTAAGTTCATTTCTCGAATTTAGTGAGCTTTTAAATTATCACAGTTACCTCATAGCCCAACAAAAAATAACAATTTAGATAATTTTACCTGATGAACGAAAAAAATCTGATTTCGACTTCCCAAATCGATTAGAAGCAGTATCGAGACGTTTCAGATCCTTTTAAAATTTTTGAAATTTTTCAGTACTGGAGAAAAGCTCATAAAAATGGTTTTTGATTGCTAGCTCAATGTCACCAATACGAATAAGGACCATCTTCATGGTTTTTTTTTTCAGCGCTGGAAAATTCCAAAATTTTCTAAACGTTCTGAAACATCTTGAAACCGTTTTAAATTAATGGTGAGGGGGGAGGTCGAAAACAGGACCCACACACTTTTTTTTGTTAGTTAGATCAAATTTCCATATTTTTCAGGATGCTAATGATTTTTGAATTCCAAAAATTTGCCATAATTCGAGAAATGAACTTTCACAATTGAAATTTTGGATGTGATGGTCTTTCTGTACTTTTAATTCACTTTTGTTTTAGTTCAGAATTTTACTTCTATTGGGTATCTCTCTTGCAAGGCAAAATTTATCTCAAAATTTACATTTTCAACAATTTGAGTCAATATGAGGTTGAATTCGTCCGTGTCATTTCCAAATTAGTCAAATTTCAGACTAATTTCGAGTAGATTGATGAGAAAAATTAGAACCAAATTCAAGAAATTTCTCAACTAATCATTGATAAAAAAAAAAAATCAAAAAAGGTTTAGATTTTGAATTTGTTTTACCTGAATACCTGGAAAATTCCGACAGAAACTAAAAACTGAAAAATCGTTATTTTTCACTTCATCTCTTGATGAATTTTTTCCCTGGTCCTCACCTTCCTTCCCCCTCCGGAACACATTCATTTCAGAAATTCAAGCAAAAAATGAAAAAATATTTCACAAAAAATCTAGTGTCCAAATAATTTTATTGATCAATTTTTTCATAAAGGGTATGGCCGGGTTAGGGGTGAATTTGGCCCTTGCTCCGATTTTCACTTTAACCCCCTTAAGTGGTGCCCCCTGATGTAAAAATATTCTAGAAAAATTTTTGACCCCCCAACCCCCTCCCTTTCGGAGATATGGCCATTTTATTGGCTGATTTTCAAGAATTTTTAATTCCAACGGAAGTGAACGAAATTTTCTGTTCTTTGGCACAAAGTTACATCTAGTAGAGGTGTATTTGTGATAATTTTTTCAAAAATTTTGGTGCACTTCTTCATGTTTTTTCGGCTATTTGAAGTTTTCAATCGTAAAAAACACCATATAATCGAAGAGCGACCACCCTGGAAAAATTACTAAAAAACGTATTTTTTTACGTAGAATTTCGCTGTGCATTCGGTTTTGGCCGATTCTTTGAACTAAGGGCCGAAAAATGCGAGAAACCGTACAGAAACGTTGTTATTTTAGCAGATTTTTCAAATTTTTAGCGTTTCATACAGAAAGAAAAGGTCAAATGAACAAACCAATACCATATTCGTGTTCAGCAGGTCAAAATACCCCGATAGACACCCTTTTTGCAAGCGTTTTGCTTGAATTTTCAAAATTTACTTTTTTCACTGATTTTTCATGGTAAAAAAGCTGGAAAATGGTGAATTTCGAGACCTCGAGTGAAACAATCGCGAAAAGAGTGTTAATCGGGGTATTTTGATCCACTGAACACGAATATGGGATTGGTTTTTTCATTTGACCTTTTCTTCCTTGAAAATTCACCATTTTCAAGTTTAAATCGGGTCTTTTGAGCAATAAAATTGAAATGCAAAGTAATTAATAATGCAATATTCTTATTCTACGACCCAAAATTAGTCAGAAATTAAGACGAGGAGGATTCGTGGAAAAATTTTTTTCCACCACTACAGTAAGTGGCTGTAGTTTCTCTAACGTAAGTGCGATACATAGCAATTTGGCATACGTATGTAATGTGACTCTATCTAAAATCGGAAAAATTCAATTTCTGACTAATTTTGGGTCGTAGAATAAGAATATTGCATTATTAATTACTTTGCATTTCAATTTTATTGCTCAAAAGACCCGATTTAAACTTGAAAATGGTGAATTTTCAGGGAAGAAAAGGTCAAATGAAAAAACCAATCCCTTATTCGTGTTCAGTGGATCAAAATACCCCGATTAACACTCTTTTCGCGATTGTTTCACTCGAGGTCTCGAAATTCACCATTTTCCAGCTTTTTTACCATGAAAAATCAGTGAAAAAAGTAAATTTTGAAAATTCAAGCAAAACGCTTGCAAAAAGGGTGTCTATCGGGGTATTTTGACCTGCTGAACACGAATATGGTATTGGTTTGTTCATTTGACCTTTTCTTTCTGTATGAAACGCTAAAAATTTGAAAAATCTGCTAAAATAACAACGTTTCTGTACGGTTTCTCGCATTTTTCGGCCCTTAGTTCAAAGAATCGGCCAAAACCGAATGCACAGCGAAATTCTACGTAAAAAAATACGTTTTTTAGTAATTTTTCCAGGGTGGTCGCTCTTCGATTATATGGTGTTTTTACGATTGAAAACTTCAAATAGCCGAAAAACATGAAGAAGTGCACCAAAATTTTTGAAAAAATTATCACAAATACACCTCTACTAGATGTAACTTTGTGCCAAAGAACAGAAAATTTCGTTCACTTCCGTTGGAATTAAAAATTCTTGAAAATCAGCCAATAAAATGGCCATATCTCCGAAAGAGAGGGGGTTGGGGGGTCAAAAATTTTTCTAGAATGTTTTTACATCAGGGGGCACCACTTAAGGGGGTTAAAGTGAAAATCGGAGCAAGGGCCAAATTCACCCCTAACCCGGCCATACCCTTTCTTAAAATTTGATTTTTTTTTTCCTCCCTCAAAAATTGTTGTAGCGTTGCAGGTCTACCTATTTTATTTATTTATTTTTTATTTTTAGTGATTTTGCCAATCTATCCTATTCCCAGCCAGTTTTCATCATGACGATTGCCTATTTTAATTCTACCAAACAAATTTAAATAATTTTTTCAAATAATTTTTCGGTTATTTTAATTTACACCAGATGCCATTTCAACTAGTTTTATTGTATTTTCGCCAATTTTTCAATTACTTCGTCGTATTTTAACAGTGCACGCAACGATTACAACAATTTCCAAGTAATTTTCTTTCATTTTCAAATGAAATCACTTATGGAAAAGAGGCTAAGGGTATGAAAAATAAACCTACTGGATATTTAAAATAAAAACCCGACACCCAAATCTGAAATAAAAACCTAACACGAGTTCAACTAACTCCTTAAATTGGTATATATTTTCCAGCAAACCCCTCAGGGGAAAAAAATACCGTTTAATAGAATTTTCAATACGACTTCATTCACCACGTGCGCCATTTACCATCTCACCATAGGCCCGAAAAAGCTTACCATTACGAACCCCTCCGTCGACGCTTTCTCCTGCCATCTTCAGTCACCACACGCGTTTAATTTCCAGCCGTAATTTCGTCGTACAGCTCTATAGAGCCTTTAAAAGAGACCGAACGAGGCAGGGGTGCACCAAAAAGCAAAGAAGTTGGCTATTCATACTCGCGTAGTTAAAGACGCCGACCAAATAAAAAAATTCCTTCGACGTATAATTATTATTACGTTTACGACGACGTAGACTCGTACAGCAGAAATATTTGATTACGATATCGTCGCCATATCCGAGAGCATCGTCAAAGACCCTAAAAATAAGCGCGTATTGCGAGAATCCGCCGCTACGACGAAACGTACAACTCGTATTTATACAATTTACCTACCGGACAAAGAAGATCGTCGACGTCGTCGAAAACCGCGTAGGTATTTCTATATTCGCTTCGCTTCTTTTCACAAATCCATTTTAATAACCTGTCATCGTCGAAGTAAGATACGGCAGATTTTCAGGCGTGAAATAAATTATGAAAAAAAATAACGCAACGCGTTCGTAATGTCGAAAAATCGCGCCCCCCTCGTGAAAAAAAAAGCCAGAAGAAGAAAGATACTTCACCGCCGGCGTTACACAAACACTCCGAAACGCGATTTTCAACTGGTAAAAAGGGTACGAGGATGGGAAGCTGAGGAAAGCTCGGGGTACCAAAGCTCACGGATCTGGTGCGGGTTACGCGTCAAAATGATACACGTCATAACATAACTCGGGCGCGCGAAACTTTTGAAAATATTAATTTTTCACTTCGTTCGCGGAATATAATTTAACGTACGGAGCTGCGCGAGGGGCAGCGGAGGAGTCCGCGAAAACGACGAAATTGCAGATGCCTTACACGCGTTTACTATTTAATTACGAACAAACCGAGCGAAGCTTTTTGAAAAGCGACCCGACCTCGGGTACCTCGACGGTTCTTCGTGTTTGGCAAATATGTAGTACGATGAGTCGAGCAGATAGGCTGAAAAGTTCTGTGCAAAATGTGATAGCCTTGTTTGCGAGCCGAAGACGAGGCAGGTATTGTGATATTTTCGTAGCTCGGAGAATTAATCTCGTCAGAATTTCTAAACGTTTCGAAGACGTGTTTCAGATGTCGAATTTACCAAATCGATATATCGTTTTTACAGAGGTGATGACCGAAATCATTCTAGGGTATTGATGGTTCGATTAATTTACAGTTGTGGTTCTAAACAATTGTGTTTTGGGTCGAGACCCCCGAGAGTTTAAATTTTTTTCCGATTTCTATCGGTTAGGATTTCGAAAATTTTATGAAAAAGAAAACGTAAAATAATTTTATAGTATTTTGGAAATTTTTTGAAAAATTTTTCTATGTCAGTGCAGCCAGTTACAAATTGTGACGTTCAATACTGTGGAATTTACTTAATAAAAAATTTAATCCTTGATCAACGTAAATTCCACAGTGTTTAACGTCACAATTTGTAACTGGCTGCACTGACATACAAAATTTTTCAAAAAATTTCCAAAATACTCATACTACTTACTGGTGATTGAAAAAAAATACAAAATATTTTTCGGCGAAAAAATAATCAATTTAAAGTCGATATATAAATTCCGTACTTTGGAATTTTACGATTCGCTGTTGGCTGCACTGGTGTATAAAATTTTCAAATTTTTTCTTCAATATTTACTTTCAGTTGTTAAAAAAATTTTCGTTCAATTTCCCGATGAAAAAAAAATCATTCCAGCTTCGTGAAAATTTCGTATTATTGGAATATTGCAATCCGCAACTTTTCAACCCCCTGGTAGCGCTCTGAGTTTTGACCGGAGAAGGATGGCGATGGTTCAGGGAGACGTAGAAACTCAAATCGCAACTTTTAAGTGCTACGACAGCCTCTCACGCAATTTTTTTGACTAAAAAAACACAAAAAACAGCGTTTTTTTCAAAAGGAGGTGCACTTTGAGCCTCCCCTGTTCCCCTCTACTTGTCCCTTGGGTGCTCAAATTTTTTTTGGGAGGTCTCCCACTCAAAGTAAGCAACTCCACCAAATTTGGTCGAAATCCAAGATATATATATTTTTTTCACTCCATCCTAATGTACAGTACCTATCTTACTCAATTTTTTCCCATTTCCCTCACACATCAAATTTAATGCTCTCGAGTCTCGACCATATTTCATTCAGCCCAGGTACAGAAAACGCGACCGAATAATTTTATAATTTTGGCGAATGTAATTTCGCTCGCGATAAATTTCTCGGTCGAAATCGATGATAAATCTCGACACGAACATTTTGGCCGGGTATACATAACTACCCGTTTATGAAGCCAGCTCAGACTGTATACCGGGCGAAGGACAGGCGAGCAGAAGGGAGCTGAAGGCGAGATGACCTAGTCGACGCGGTATTAGGTGATTGATGACGTTCGAATACAATTATACAGGCGAGAAGGCCTCTGGCGAAAACGTTAAATAAGATTTATTATTAAAGGTATCCTCAGCCCATCCTCGTCCATTCCTCCGATGTGACGCAACGTTTCGTGGAATAAGGTCAGGATCGCGAGGAGGGTGTTCTTCGATTTAGGTGTTGTTTTTTATGGGATACGATTTTACGCGTCGAAGGATAAACGCGCGGTTATTCTCGCTTGTATTTTGCGGTATGGTTAATAGCGTGTGGTATTATTTGCCCGTGTCCGAGCAGCGAGAGGAAAATGATGGAAAATGGCGAGCGAGGGGGTGGATTGTACTTGAACGTGTCGGTATATCGCGATAAGTAGGTATTTTTTATGGAAATTTTTCACGATTTTTTGGTTTCGGATTTTTAGAAAGAAAAAGAAACAAGAGATTATTGATAACCGTGACCTTGACTGTAACCACTTATCAGCAATTGACCTGAATATGGCCAAAAGTTGTATTCTTAAACATAATCTGTAACCACAAATTTTTGAAATTTCAAATCTGTAACTGTAACCATCAACTTGTATTTTTGGGATGAATTAATATCAATTTACGATCAAAGCAAAAGTCAATTAATTAAATTATGTTTTTCATTGGAATTTTCCAAAAAAAAACTATTTTCATTGAAAATAGTGATCTACTTTTTTTTAAAAAAAAAAAAAAGATTTCTCAATAAAATTAAAATTTTTGAATCTGACAATACGTCATTTTCCTTTAAATTGAGTTTTGTCACCTACATAATTGAGGGGCTTGGTTCCAAAACTCACTTTTGCCATCAAGGTACTTTTTGAGAAAACCACGAAAAACGATTTCAAGGTGCGCGTTTTGGGTTTCGATGCCAAAAATGGTCTAGATTGATGAAGTTGGTGTATATGAAGAGGCCTATGTGAAAAAAATCCAAAAGTAGTCGGCCATTGTGCTTTAAAGTTACAATTGCATATGGCAAAAGTGAGTTTTGATTCCAACTCATGATTTTTGCAAATTTTCATTACATTACGACGTTTAAAATTTGTTTTCATGACCTACGAACAAGTTTTTACCCTAAAGGTAGTAGTGATACGTTTTGTAGAAAGGGACCTAAGAGGTTTTTTTCCTCCTTTTTTTGAAACTACAACACAGTCCAGTACGGAAATACGCCCCTTTGCCATTATAAATCATTTATAATACCGTTAGAACATTGTAACTTTGTTAACCAGATAATATCATTCGTTTTTGCCGGTTAGAAATACATTTAAAAACAGTTGGCATCAAAACTCACTTTTGCCAATGGCAAAAGTGAGTTTTGGAACTGAAGTCACTTTTCGATCGCGGATTCTCGCGGAATCGACTCATTAACGTGAAAACGGAGACTGTAGGGTTGTAGAGCGTGAGAAACTGTATCCGAATCCGCAATAAAAACGAAAATGATTTTTGTGGCAAAAGTGAGTTTTGGAACCAAGCCCCTCAATTATTGTGTCATAATTTTCCTCTATTTTCATCCAAAAATGAGTACATTTTGATAAAAAGAGAAGCGAAAGGTGTTCAAATTTATGAATATGTACAATGTACATTCCAGGAAAACTTAAGTATATTTTATGAAAAACAAAAGTCCAGAATCAATTTTAAAAAAGTTGGTGTCAAAACTCACTTTTGTCAGCAAGGCCGTGCAGAGGACCTGGAGAAAGATTTGAATAGCAAAAAGAGGTCTTACACAATGGGCAAGGTTAAAAATTCAAAATTTTGATTTTTGAGTTTCAATACTGCACAACGAAGTAGACTGTGGAACCGATAAAATAAAAGGGTATGATTTATCAGCACGACAAAAGAGGCTGAATCAACGACAAAAAGTAGGGGGTTCGAACGACAGAAAATGCGTTCGAACAGACGTAAGAAAAGCACAACTAAAATATATATTGCACGACTAATTAATATATTAAAAGACAGATAGAACATCTCACGTCATAGTTATTCTCACGACAAAAAAACATTTGTGAACGGCGAAAGTAATTTTTGAACGACAAAAACTGAAAATACCAGTATAAAATTTGAAATAGGTACTCTACATTGATTAATATGATAAAGGAAGTAAGTACCTAGGTATAATTAGAAAACGTCTAAATTTTCATTGAAAATTTAAAAATTTACCAAAATTTGAGAAAATAACTATAGCACTTGAAATTTCAGATTAGGGGTTCTTTAATAATGTACTTTCGAATTATTTTTCTTTACACTCAAAATTATTCATCGAGTTTGGATACCTCCCTTCTTTACTCAAAGTTTTAAAATTCGCTTTTTCCATCAAGGTATTTTGACCAGTTGAACCTGAATTTCAAATTGGATTACTTTCCATCAATCGGCTGGTAATCTTCATTCATAAATATTCGAGCTTTTGCCCTATTACCGTTCAATATTAATTCAAATTTGTCGTTGATAACATCATTTCTGTCGTTGATGGAATTGTCGTGATTAATAAACAACAACAGTCGTGGTAACAACCTTTTTTTAGTCGTTACAAAATTGACCGTTCCAACCGCCTAATTTGTCGTTAACACCACTATTTACTGTCGTAACACTTGGCTGTCGTTCAAACCTCCTTTTTTGTCGTTCGATTATATATTTCCCAAAATAAAATAAAAAATTTAAATCGCTTGATATCTTTCAATCGCTCAGTCTTCAATTCTTGAAAAATTGTGAACAATTCAAAAATAGAAATTTTCGATTTTTTTTTTCAAAAGTTTTATAAAAATTCAAAATTTAATAGTACCAATGATGACCTACAAAACGCTGTCTATGCAAATTAAAATTTCAATTCCTTCAAATTTTTCATTTCGAACAATTATTTTAAAATCCTCGAGTAAAATAATCGCAAAAACTCTGTAAATAATTGGTGAAAAAATGAAATTAAAATATGAAATCTCGAAAAAAATTACTAGAACATTGAGCCAGGAGGTACATTGAAATCGAGTATATTTTGAAAGAGCATTTTGCCCTTTCTATTTCTGAAAAAGGCAACATATCAATCCCATATTTATTCTCGACGGTATCCATTTACGTTATATCCACATTTATCTAGTGGACATCTACTCTGCCGAAATCTCATACGTGTTGAATTTCATATTTTCGAATTTTGACTCCCATCAAGGGGTCTAATATGAGAGTTCAGAGGGGCCGGATTAAAAAACCAAGTACATATTCGTAATCAGCGCCTTCGAATTAGTAGAATTCAATGTTGTATATTTAGCTTGATATTTATTGAAAATTAATGGAATAATTTTTATTTTTATTTTTTTCCGTGTACTTGCATCTGAAAGGTGGATTGTGAAGAGGTGTTGATGAGGAAAGAAATGAAGGAAAATTTCTGGAACATGGCAAACTTCTGGTCTTTTCCAAAATTCGACATTATATTTTTCAAATTTGAAAAAATTAAAAAAACTATTTTGAATTTTGAAATCCATGCATTTTACCACAAATGCAAAATGTTTGAATGTGTGGCAAATTTTGTGGATGGGAATTTTCCATCAAAATTACCAATTCTACAGTTCGGAAAACCCCATAAAACTGTGGTTAATTTTATGGATAATAATTATCCATGCATTTCACCACACATGCAAAAGGTTTGAACATGTGGCAAATTTTGTAGATAGGAATTTTCCATCAAAATTTCCGTTTGTAGAGGAGGTTGAGGAAACCCATAAAACTGTGATTAATTTTATGGATATTAATTATCCGTACATTTCACCACAAATGAAAAATGTTTGAACATGTGGCAAATTTTGTGGATAAGAATTATCCATCAAAATTACCAATTCTACAGTTCGGAGAAACCCATAAAACTGTGGTTAATTTTATGGATAATAATTATCCATACATTTCACCACAAATGAAAAATGTTTGAACATGTGGTAAATTTTGTGGATAGGAATTATCCATCAAAATTACCAATTCTACAGTTCGGAGAAACCCATAAAACTGTGGTTAATTTTATGGATAATAATTATCCAATATCCATACATTTCACCACACATGTAAAAGGTTTGAAAATTTGGCAAATTTTATGGATAGAAATTTTCCATCAAAATTATCGTTTGTAAAGGTTGGGGAAACCCATAATAATGTGGTCAATTTTATGGATAATAATTATCCGTACATTTCACCACAAATGAAAAATGTTTGAACATGTGGCAAATTTTGTGGATAGGAATTTTCCATCAAAATTACCGTTGGTAGGGTTCGGTGAAACCCGGATAATAATTATCCATGTATTTCACCACAAATGAAAAACGTTTGAACATGTGGCAAATTTTTGCCAAAGTTAACGGGCACGAATCTAATATGTTACTCGACTTGGAATTTTGATACAATTTTTTCCAGAATTATAGGCACAAATGTAATGGCATGTTCGATTTTGAATTTTGATAGATTTTTGTCAAAGTTTCAAATTCGAATCTAACGGGATACTTATTTGATTTAAAGTTATGATTGATTTATGACACAATTTTTCATTTTTAAAAAGTGATGCATTATGGTTGTTTTTCAAAAAAGAATCTTCGAGTTGAAAAGAAATTCACGGTAGCCCGCTCTCTCATTCTGAATTATTGAAAAGTCACAGCTGAGTAACCAGAATTGCAGCACAGGAAAAACTAGCAAAATTCGCTGATTTTCCGTAAATTTTCACTCGCTCTTGAACTGAATTTTCAGCTTATGTCATAAATTGCACTGGCTTCTCACTGAATTTTCACTGATTTTTCAGTAATTTTTCTCCTGATTTGTTTTCTGTGAACATTTTTCACTGATTTTTTCCTGTGCAGCAATTCTGATTATTGCTCAGTAATGTTCGATCATTTTATTCATTCCAAACTGATTTTTGAATTCTTCAGCCTGGGATGAACTAGAGGTGAATTATTTCAATATTCATCCCATTCTTTTTCCCATTTTTTTTCAGCTCGGGAAGAGCTTGGGACGAATTTTCATTCCAGTATTCGTCCCAGTCTGATTTTCGAATTTTTAAGCCTCGAATAAAATTTGATCGTATTTTCATCCTTGTATTCATCCCACATTCTCCTGATCTTTTTTTTCAAGGGTTCGTTGATTTTTTCAACCTGGGATGAATGTGAGGATCAATTTTTATCCCAATATTCGCATCCCGAACTTTAATTCAGTTTTAAGTCTGGTATGAACTTGAGACGAATTCTCATCCAGAAATTCATCCCAAACTGATTTTCAAATTTTTAAGCCCGAAATAAATTGGAGATGAATTTTTCACCAAATATTAATCGCACATTTATTTCAATCTATTTTTGATTTCTTTTCAGCTTGGGATAAGTTTGGAATGAATTTTCATTCAAATATTCAAATTTTCTTAGCATTCGTTATTTTCACAAAGAAAAATCCCATCACACCCAGCTCGAAAAAACATCATCACGTCATCAAATCCACCACAACTCCGCGAAGAAAAAAATAACACGCTCGTGTAAAAAATTCCACGCGCAATCTCTCCCCTCGCTATTAAATTTTCGCACTCGTACCGCATCAAATAAATTCGTACATCGCGCGCGTTAAAAAGTAATAAAATAAAAACGAACCTTAGCGGAAACACGCGCGCTAGATGGGTAAAAAACCCCACACTAAATCATTTCATTCGGTTCATCCAGCCCCAGCATAGAGCAAACGGTTATACACAGCCGAATTAGACCGAGAGAAATCAACCCAGGCTCCGCGTACATCGTACGGTAGACTAAATTTTACAAACCGTCGAGAAAACAAGAATCCTCTTCAGCATAAAAAAAATATATCTACATACTTCACTCGTGTCGTCCATAAATACGCGATAAAAAAAAATACAAGAAATAAAAACTCCTTTACGGATCAAAAAAGCGAAAAAAAAATTATATATACTACATAGTTTATCCCACATACCACGCAGGAAAAAGAATTAAAAGATTAAACCTCATAACTCGTTCGTCTATCTCATACGCAGTCGTATAAAACGTAGCAAAGAAAACGACTCGCGACATCGCATCGTCAAAAGCCTCCGCTCCGAACTGAGCACACCAAACAAGCTATATCTAAGGGTAGAAAAAAATTGCAGTATATAAGCAGTTGAAAAAAGTCTTATCTAAGAAGATTATTTCATAAATATTTCCTCCTGCGCGCCAATAAACGGCATTCGAACTGGAAATCTCAGGCAGAGCGTATAAATATCGCGCTCTGTACTATACGACGATGTCCTTTAAACTTTTTGGCTCTTCGCAGATCGTTGTTTATTGTTACTGCTTCCGCATTGTCTGCGTAATTTGTTTTTTTTTTCTTATTCGTTTTCTTCTTTCTCTCATTCTCTGTGTTTTCTTCGTCGTCTGTGTTTTATTTTTCTTCTGTGTAGTTCATCGCAGTCGTTGGTGGTCTACTAGTACCTATTCTTTTTTTTTTTGTAGACCCCATTCAAATCTGGGAGTAAGTAGGTACTTCATTTTTCATCATGAAAAAAAAAACGGGATTTTGCAAAACACCAAATCTAGTTGCTTCATAAAGGCACAATCACACTATGACATGACACTGATTTTCCAGCAATTTTCTCTGCTCCGACTTAATTTTTTAACCCACAAAGAAGGTATCCACATTCGAAGAAAATTTTGAACTGACACAAAAATAAATTAGAAGTATATCACAAAAAAGGCCCAAATTCAAAATTTTAGGTAAGTAAGTACCTACTGAAGTTCATTTCTAAAATTTTGACGAATTCCTGAAATTTCAAAATTACCGCATCATTCTGCAAAATATGAAAATTTAAAATCTAATTTGACGAAAAAAAAAAAGGGAATATGGCATGCACCTTATTTTTGACCTCCCAAATCGATGGGTAGCAGTTTCAAGCCTTTGCACCTCAGAAAAATCAACAAAAATGTTTATCATGAACTTCTCTCCTACTCTTTTTTTTTTTTGTAAAAAAAAATCAGTGAAAATTATCGATAATCACCGAGAAGCAGACAAAATTGCAGCACAGGAGAAAATCAGTGAATAAATGTTCACTGAAAATAAATCTGTGAGAAAAAGCACTGGAAAATCAGGAAAAATTCGCTGAAGTCAGTGAATTTTTTGAATTTAGCTGAAAAATCAGTGAAAATTCGCTGAAAATCAGTGAATTCCTTGGTTTTTCTTGTTCTGCAATTCTGACTATTCATCAGTGACTTTTCACTGATTCAGAATGTTGAATTGAAAATTATGCTTCAAGCGATAAAATAATCCAATAGGTCACCAATATGGGTAATTCAGGTATTTATAGGCTGAATTTCACGGGAATAATGTTTATGAGCTTTTTTATAGTGCTGGAAAATTTCGAAATTTTGTGGAGGCTCTGAAACGTTTTGAAACTGTTTTAAATCAATTTGAAAGGTCGAAAACAAGGAAAATGCCAAATTTCAGATTTTTTAGGCATCGTATCCAAAATTTTCCAAAAAAGTGAATTCAGTGACTTATGAAGGTGAAAAAAGAAACCGCTTTTCTTGAATTTTGTATTTTTCCAGAACTTTGAAACTCAGAAATTTTTACTCGTAGATGTCATTTTTTCCGGGCATCAAGATGACTCAAATTTAATTCTGAAAACTTTTCAACCCTCCTCCTTGGATCTCCTCTACTCATTGAAACAGTGGCGCAACCAAGGGGGGGGGGCTAAGGGGCTAAAGCCCCCCCAAAACCTCGGGTCGATTTAAGGTAGTGGTTTTAAAAATGTATCGAACAGAGGCGTAGCCGGGGGGAGGGGTTCGGACCCCCCCTTGAGGTCAAGAATTTTTATGAAAAATGTATTTTTTAGACTTTAAAAAATCTAATTTTATCAAAGCTTCGCCCTCGCTTCGCTCGGGCATTAACAAAATCATTACAAAATGTCTTTTTTAGTCATTAAATATCCAATTTTTTCGAAGCTTCGCCCTCGCTGCGCTCGGGCGTAAATTGAATCGCTATTATATGAACTATTTAAGACTAAAGTGCAAAAAAAGGCTCATTTTTACCCCTCCCTCTTCCCCTCCCCCTAAAAATTACTCGTTTTTCAAGTCTCTGTACTCATTTTGCAGCCACCCAAAAAAAAGCTTCCGACCCAGACCCCCCTTTCGGACTCTTCTGGCTACGCCACTGGTGTCGAAAATCAGCACATTTTCAAAATTACTGCCCTAAATCGACCAAAACGAATTTTAAGATGAGACTGAGGAGGTGGTATGGATGGAAAAAACTCGAATTTACACGATTCTCTCTTCATTTTACCCAAATGAGGTGTTCCTCTTTGAAAAATTCACTGTCATTTGTTTTTTAATGCTCTTTGTACTCTGTTGTTTTGAATAAAATTCACGTTTATAATTTAAAGGGGAAAAAACCTCAATATTCTATAAAAATAGATTAACACCCCCCCTCCTGGAACCATGTCGAGAAAATTTGGGTCCCAGGGGGATAATCTAAACGCGAAAAAAGGTCTTTCAGGAAATTTTAAACATCTATATTCGATGTAATTAGGAAAATTTACCCCTTTATTTCAAGGTCCCTCACCCATGGTAAGCCTTAATGAGCTCCTTGAAAAAACGGGGGTTCGGGGGAACCCCCTCTCTACGCAGGTCTACGCCCCTTACTTTTCTCATGAATTCTAGCCCCCTCCAAAAAAAAGTTCTGGTTGCGCCACTGCATTGAAACCCTGGGATTTGAACTTATTGCAGAAAATATTTCAGATAAATAGGAAAAACTTTTTTCCTGAGAAAATTTCTTCAACTTCGAAGAATAAATACATAACTGATGTGTGGATACCTGACCTGCTACTTACCATATCATGCGAATGAAAATTCGAGGTTTACAGACTGGGAATTTGAAAATCCCTCCCCCCAAAAAAACACACACACACACACACGCAACCGTATTTCAAATTCATGAATTCAAGCCATTGCATTCCTTTTAGCTTGCTCTAATAAATTGAAAATTGAAAAGGGTGAAATATGAATTATTTTGAAATATCAATATGTTAAGCTCAAACGCTGTAAAATCTAAAATTTTTGAAAAAAAAGAAGGAACTTCAAAATTGAAAATTCATTGCTTTTCCCTCCCTTGAGGTTTTCCAAAATTTTACCAATAATTTCAAATTCTTTTCCATTCCTCCCATTTTTTTTCCAGCACTGAAATAAACTCTTCAGAAAGAGAGAAATTTTTTTTGGAAAAATCACGATGTAATGGACAAAGAAATGTATTTTACAGATATAAATTATTTTGTAAATCGTGATGAACAAAAATGAAAGCTAAAAAATCAGACAAAAGAAGCGATAATCATAATAAAATGAGCAAAACTGCAATTTTGTACGGAATTTTCCTGTTTTTTTTTTTTTTGATTTCTAACAAGAAAATTCTGAAATTTATCAAGTTTTTTTATCAAGAAAAACCCAACTATACAGTTTTGTGTCATTTTTTTTATTTTTTAAAAAAATTCTAAAAAAATTTCAAAAGTGAATTTGATGAAAAAAAATGACCAAAAGTGACCTTCTGATAAAAAATTGACTGAAATCATTTTCTCTGTTTTTTTTTTTTTTTTCGTAATTCAGATCAAATTTTAAAATTTGAAGTGCAATAAGGAAATTTATCAAATTCGTTAAAATTTGAAAAAATGAACTTCAGCACCTGAAATTGTTCAATATGGGCTTTTTGAATGATATTTCTTCGATTTATTCTAATTCCATTTCAAAATTTCAATTCAATATTGAACCCCCCCCCAGCAGAATCTGATAAGACAAGATTTGTCAACGAAATCATTATAACAATACAAAAACAGTATTCACATAATCATCCTCAAAGATTGAAATTTCATCGCCAAGAATTTCCAGAGTATCTGCAGAATGAGAAAAGGAGGGGCTCGTAGGACCTTATGGTCTGACGCGAATACAACATTATGAGCTGATACCGATTCGACGCGACGTAATACGATTTTCGCCCAGGAAGAAGAGAAGGAGGAAAAAATTCCATTTCACCAACTCGACTCCTTTCTTATCCCACCTCGAACGGTCAACCGTTGTTATATACGTTCATTAGATAATGGAATTTGGCCGGGCCTTTTGAAAATAACGTAATTTGTCTGCTTCGGCCGATATCCTTTACTATTTACACGGTAATCGAAAAGTGTACCTATCTACGCCACGCCGATATCGTACGAACTGGCACGACGATTTAGTTTTCTTTATGCGTACAGCCCTGCGAGAAACGTCGTCCTTTTGGCTCGAGCTCGTATACTATACAGAAGGCCAGCCGCGTCGAATAAGGTCGAAAATTTTACGCCTACGAAACCCCTCTCATTGCCCAGTTATAAAAGGCGAGAGGACTTGAAACAGAATTCGAACCAATAACGGAGATAACGAAACCGAAAATTTCATCTTTCAAATTGAAAAGGAAATTTTCACTTTGGAATCGAATACATATGTGTGTACATGGTAAGGAAGGGAGGTAGGGGAGATGGTAACTAATTCGAGCCTACATTTCCCTAGCGATATTATTGACGAGCTTTTTCGAAAATCAAATCAAATATGCGAATTCTGGAGATCTCTTTAAAAAATGAGATCAGCTAAAATGAATTATAATAAGTAAGCACTCGAAAATTTCTTCGGAAAAAGTACCTAACGAGATTATTTGACTGGCAAAGCACTTACTACTTCTTTAAAAGCACTTATGGATGTACAATAAACAATAAAATAGGTATGATGGAAAATTTCAAAATAATATTTGATTTTTATACAGATATTTTACTTATTCCTGCGATGAACACACGACTTATTTATTTTATTGTGATTTTCCATTCAAAGACAAATTGCGGTATACTTTTTAAAAGGTTTCAAAATGACATTAATGAAATTGGTTTTGAAATAACACAAATGCATAGAAATCAAAACGCATAGAAATACTCGTAAGTAAAATCAAAGTACACATAAGTCGTAAGCAAGGAAATGCGAAATTACGAGTAAAAGAAGAAAACATCTTTTCTCAAAAAACTAAAAATATTGCTTCAAAATGTTCAAGAATTGAACATGATTTTTTTTCTTTCACGATTATTTTTCGAAAAATATTTGTCCTCGCTACACTTACGATTAATTTGAACAAAATATTCTAAAATGATCCATTGTTTCAAAAAAACGCATGTTATAGATTTTCCTTCGCTCAAGCGACAGTTTCTAAAAATATTTCTGACACTTCATACGAAAAAACTTCCAACGACCTTACACCTTCGAGCAGATCTCAAATGACACAAGAAGATTGAAATATTTTTTCTATGAAAATTATCAACGCACTTTTCATTTTAATCAATTTTATAATAAATTATTCTTAATAGTTTATCACATTTCGATAAATTTTCAATATGAAAAAAAATCTCAACCATGCAAAATGAAACAGCCATCAAACAGAAATTATTCAAAAATTGAAAATAGAAGAGTTTTTATCGTAAAAACTGCTCAAAAACACGTCAAAAATCGACAAAATAATGAGTACATCCCATTTGAAATGTAGCAAAAATTGATAAAAAAAAATTACATGAAATCTACATAAAGATAAACCTTTTGAAACATTTTTTCATGAAATTTCGAAATATCGTTTCATAAAACAATTGGAATTGTTCTTTTGAACTTTGGCGCAGTTTTTAATTCAGTTACTAATTTTAACAATGCAATCAACATTCTCAAAAATTTTCGTACTTATCGGGAAGACTTTGTTATTCATAATTTTTTGATCAATTCCAATGGATGGATTCTGTTCAAAAACAAGAATTTCTACATTTCAATGACTATGCTACAACGTAAGTTCAATTCTAAACCAATTTTACAATTGCTTAAAAAAAATTAGGGATTCGTGAAATCATTTTTGAGTCAATTCTTTGTTATCAAGAAAATCGCGTTAAAAATTTATGAGACATACCAATTCAAAACAAAACCCTCCCAATTTTATGGATATTCTTGCCATTTTTAGGTAATTCCTTCCACCCCCCCCCCCCCAAAAAAAAACATTTTTTATCCTTTGTTTAAAAAATTCGAAAAAAGGAAAATGACAAAAATTCTTATTTTTTTGCAGTAAAATTATGGTTAAAATTATTCTTATTTTCTTGATTAATTTCGAAGATATTCAGAATCATAATATTGACAATAATTCAAATGAATTTCTGTATCAAAAATTGTCAACACATTCTAAACATTTGGTATATCATTTATAACTGGTTTTTATGTAATTTTCTCATCAGTTGAATGATTTTTTCGATGACTGGAATAATTTGCGTGTTTATTTTTCAAAATTCATTATCGATTTCTAAATTTTAATAATTTTTACAATACTTAAAAAAACAAATTTTTACCATTTCAATTCTTTTTAATATTACATATAACAATCTGAACAATTTTAAACCAGTTTTTAGTTTTTATGATAGGTCTATTTTAAAGTTTATAAAAAGAGCCTTTCACGATAAAATGGTGAAATCTGTACATTCACCAATTGGGTCAAAAGGTCGAAACTCATCCAAAATATTGGTCTTGATGTAAAACCTCTCCAAAAAATTTTTTGGCCATATCTTCGGAGAGGATGATTCGAAAATTTTAAAAATTTCACAGAATTGGTGGGTAGTTGTATAAGTACGTAAGCATTTTTCAATTTTTTCGTATATTTGAAGGGGTTGGAGGGTTTGAAAATTTCAAAAACTCGTAGAAAAAATCGGGGGGCCGATGGCTGAAATTTTTTTCAAGTTGGCATGGGAGGGGATGTGATCAAAAAAATGAAATCTAGGAAAAATCGTATTATGGACGAGGGTTTCGCTGTATTTCTGAAGGGTAATACCAACTTTTTAAAAAATTCCAGTCAAAGCCTCGAGCCACCTCCGATTTTTTCCCGAATTTTTCAAATTTTTAACCCTCCTCCACCCATATGCGAAAAAATGAAAAATTCTCAAATATACAGCTAGAGCCTCCTACCAACTAAGTATTTTTTATGAAAACTTCAAAATTTTCGAGCCATCCCCAAAAATATGAATTTTTGAATTTTGGGCATATATTAGGCACTCATACTGGGGTCAAGATGGGGGTTCGAGCCGTGAAATTTTTGGAGAGGTTTTACATCAAGAAATATTCTGTATGAATTTCAGCCTAATCGATGAAAGTGCAAATTTCATCAGCTTACCCGGAAAAGCTCTTTGGAACAATTTTGACATCATTTTGAGAATTTTAAACATTTTCATTCTTCATAATTTCTGTTCTCATTTTCACGCTTCCTTTAAAATTGCGTTTTCGATTTGAGGTAAATTTTCAAATAAAACAAAAATGATCGCAAGGAGAAATGTATGGCCCGAAAGATGGAAAAATTTATTTAAAAAAGAAGAAAATTCGGTCCAATAACAATGTTTCAAGGAGTAACGACCGATTATACGTAATTCGCTTCGGGTTGTATTCAGCCAGGACACTCCTGCCCCAACCTCATTCCTTACAACCACATTTAAAACTACCAACTCGCTGTAAGAAATATACTTCCTGCTCGAACCGAAACAGTCCACGAAAATTCAACATCAGAAGAAAATCTAAGAGAGGGAATCGTGACGACGAAACTTTTCCTAATTCTTCAATTCTCAATACGTATCGAGACTTCACTGTATCGCAGCAGCCAAATTCATCAAAACTTTCTTCCATTCGCCGCCAAAATTTCGTTCAGTATGTGTATCTATATCACATACCCAGTAACTTTTCCTGTCCTCCTCTGCCTTCAACTCTAGGTACGTTCATTTTCCAAAAATTCATTCGTAAACATACAAAAAACTACACAAACGTATCGCTGAAAAAAAAAAGACAGGGAAAACATATCGAGTATGAGCTCGACCAATTTAACAATAATTCCATACGTCGTGTCTACTGCTGTCGTCATCGTCGTCGCATCGAAGTCTGTGCAGCTCACTCGGAACATATTGAACCGATCTCGACTTTCATTAGCAATCCGAAAACTAATCTTCAAGTACCATAAATCAAAAAACTCCGCCTTTGTGCAGGAATAAAATGAAAACTACACGATCCCTGCTTCCAATACCTAATCCAAAGTTGAAATTTTCAATTACCCTTCCATCAGTAATAATGAAATTTTCCAATTTTCTAGGTTTTCGAATTCCAGAGTCGAGTACCTTGTAATAACGCGCCCACTAGACAAAAAATAAACGTCTAAATGATGTTGATATTTCATCGAAAGCCGGCCCGTACCCGTCACCTCAACAACACGTGGTACATATTGCAAGGTCGGCTCTTACGTATAAACTTCAAGTCAGAAGCTGGCGCGCTTTAAAAAGCGCGTAATATACGGTCTCCGGATGATGTATACCATAAATTTGCACACACGCTCGCCAATATACGTATTACGTATATGCACGTTAACTCGACGCCTAGAATACAAAATAGACGTAATGGAAAACTATTGTAAATTTATCCGTAGTACACACAGTCAATAAGCCGAACGCTTATTCGGACCTTTTAAAGGGATACCTATACCTAAACCTATACACTTTAGGTACATGCATAGGACGTTTGGGTAGCATGTAAATTGTAAATTTGAAGCAAATGCAATGGAAAATTTGATTTTTTCGGATATTTTGGGATTTTTTATTTCCTGCTTTGAAGGTCTCGTTGCCATGGTCATGCTCTATTTGAATATTCAGGCAGATTCCTGGTTCCATTTTTTATTTCTCAATACTTTGCGTTTCTTTTTCGTGAAAAAAATTTTGAAATGATAGACAAACTGAGAAATTGATTTTTTTTTCAATTAAAACATATGTACCTAGCTAGTAGGGTGGGCCGAAAAAACAATATTTAAGATTTTCAAAAACATACCCCTGGCAAAAGTTGTCGTTGAAGAATAAAAAAAAAAAAAATCAAAATTGATTCATATCTTCCGATCGCGCATTGGCGTTAAAAGTTTTCAAAAATTGGTAAAAATTCAAAATTTTAAAACTTTTGAAAAAACTAAAAATTGATTAAAATCAATTCTAGAGCTTATTTAGTGACCACATAGACCGAAAAACACTTTTTTTTTTTTGAAAAAAATCAACGTTTTATAATTTTTTTTTGATTTTTCTTCATAAGAAGAAATAGCAGAACTTTAAAAAAGGTGTAAACGTAAAGCATGATTTTTTTTTTTCAACAAGATGCTTTTTTGGTTTTAATAGTCACTAGATAAGCTCTAAAACCAATTTAAATAAAGGGTCTGGCCGAATAAGGGGTGAATTTGGCCCCAGGCTGGATTTTCGTTTTAATCCCCCCAAAAGGTACCCCTTGATGTAAAAAAAATCTGGAAAAATTTTTGACCCCCCACCCCCCTCAATTTCGGAGTTATGGCCATTTTATTACCCGATTTTCAAGAATTTTTAATTCCAACGGAAGTGAACGAAATTTTCTGTTCTTTGGCATAAAGTTACATCTCGTAGAGATGTATTTATGGAAATTTTTTCAAAAATTTCCATGCACATCTTCATGGTTTTTCGGCCATTTGAAGTTTTCAATCGCAAAAAACACCATGTAATCGAAGAGGTACCACTCTGGAAAAATTACTAAAAAACGTGTTTTTTAACGTAGATTCACGTCACGTATTCAGTTTTGGCGATATCGATGCAGCAAGGGCCGAAAATCGTGAAAAACTGTACAAAAATGTTGGGTTTTTAAGCATTTTTTTCAAATTTTGAGCATTTTGTGTGGAGAGAATTGACTAAACGAAAAAACTAACGCCGAATTCGTGTTCAGCGGGTCAAAATACCCCCATAAACACCCTTTTCGCGATCGTTTCATTTGAAGTCTCGAAATTGTTTTTCTCCACCGATTTTTCATGACGAAATAATCTGAAAAAGTGAATTTCGAAACCTTGAGCAAAATAATCGCGAAAAGGGTGTTAATCGGGGTATTTTGACCTGCTGAACACGAATATGAGATTGGTTTTTCCATCCGGTCATTTCTTTCTTGAGAATCCGCCATTTTCAAGTTTTAATCAAGTCTTTGAGCAAAAACCTGAAAATGGCGGATTCTCAGGAAAGAAATGACCGGATGGAAAAACTAATCCCATATTCGTGTTCAGCAGGTCAAAATACCCCGATTAACACCCTTTTCGCAATTATTTTGCTCAAGGTCTCGAAATTCACTTTTTCAGATTATTTCGTCATGAAAAATCGGTGGAGAAAACAATTTCGAGACTTCAAATGAAACGATCGCGAAAAGGGTGTTTATGGGGGTATTTTGACCCGCTGAACACGAATTCGGCGTTAGTTTTTTCGTTTAGTCAATTCTCTCCACACAAAATGCTCAAAATTTGAAAAAAATGCTTAAAAACCCAACATTTTTGTACAGTTTTTCACGATTTTCGGCCCTTGCTGCATCGATATCGCCAAAACTGAATACGTGACGTGAATCTACGTTTAAAAACACGTTTTTTAGTAATTTTTCCAGAGTGGTACCTCTTCGATTACATGGTGTTTTTTGCGATTGAAAACTTCAAATGACCGAAAAACCATGAAGATGTGCATGAAAATTTTTGAAAAAATTTCCATAAATACATCTCTACGAGATGTAACTTTATGCCAAAGAACAGAAAATTTCGTTCACTTCCGTTGGAATTAAAAATTCTTGAAAATCGGGTAATAAAATGGCCATAACTCCGAAATTGAGGGGGGTGGGGGGTCAAAAATTTTCCCAGATTTTTTTTACATCAAGGGGTACCTTTTGGGGGGATTAAAACGAAAATCCAGCCTGGGGCCAAATTCACCCCTTATTCGGCCAGACCCTTTCGAATTTTTTCAACATTTTCTAAAATTTTGAAAAAAATATTGAATTTTTGCCAATTTTTGAAAATTTTAATGCCAATACGCGATTAGAAGATGAATGAATTAATTTTGAAAAAATCGTTTTGTTCTTCAAATCTCAAAAGCCAACAACTTTTGCGGGGGTGGAGGGGGAAGGTTTTTAAAAATCGAAAAAATTATTTTTTGGCCCATCCTACTAGCTAGCTTTATTTAGCTTTAAAATTGCTTCAATCCTTTGATAATCTTTCAAATTTCACCTTTTTGCGAAAAAAAAAAACAAAACAAAAATGTGATTTTTCACAAAGTTCTGGAAAGAATAAGCTGTAACCGGTTTATTTAGCTTTAATGAAAAATTGATTTTTTTTTTCAATTAAAACTTAGCTAGCTTTATTTAGCTTTAAAATTACTTCAATCCTTTGGTAATATTCAAACTTTTTGGCCTTAAAACCCTTACTTCTCTCTCAAATTTCACTGTTTTGCGAAAAAAATCGATTTTTTTCAAAAATTTTTGGAAAGAATGAGCTGTAACTTTCAACTTTTTTTCTAAAAGAGATTGAGGTCTGCGGTTTGCGGTATTGGATTTGCCGCAAAATTTTCCATAAAATTAGAGTCCACAAAAATTTCAATGTTTTATAATGCTTGCCCTCGAAAAATTAGTTTTTTGGCCCCCCACTCCCAAAACAAACTTTGGAAGACAGATGTCTAGAAACAGAATCTCAGTTTGAGAACCCAGAAACGGAGTAAAAAAATTTTGTCGACCTTTGTTATAAGAAAAAAAAGTCATTAGAAACTTTTTCAAGGTATCTCTCATTTAAAAAACCATGCTATCAAAATCATTATGAGAAATTTCAAAATTTTGGAAAAAAAGTTCTTGATTTTTAAAGCCCTGTAACCATTTGTTGAAAAATGTGAGGAAAATCCAACAGATTTCATTAAAAAAAATTTTGCATGGGAAATTGAACAAGTCGACATGATTTTTGTGTTTGGGTAAAGGGTACCGATTGCCAATTTAGGTTGCTTTGATATTTATGTAACTAATGAAGAGAAAAATCATTTTTTTGACCAAAGTTTGCTTTTGGGGTGGAGGGGTCGAAAAAGATTTTTCTATGCAATAAACGCGAGCATAAGAAAAATAATTGAAAATTTTTTTTGTACATTCTTATACTTAGACAATCGAATGGAACGACTCGCAGACTTTTATCTCTTTTTTGAAAAAAAGTTCCAGCTCATTCTTTCCAAAATTTTGTGAAAAAATCTATTTTTTCTGTGTCTTGTCATAAAAAAAATGAAATTTCTGAGAAAACTAAGCGTTCCAAAGCCATAATGACATTGACAAAATTTGTAGAGAATTAAATTCCCTATCGGATAAAACCGGTGAAATTTTTCTGTGGGGCATGGTTTTTAAGATATTTCTGAGTCAAGCTGAATCCTGGCAGTAAAAATTGAGAAATAAAACGAAAATTTATTTTCTTATTTTTGATTACCTCCACTATAATGTTCAACTTTACTCAGAAATATCTTGAAAACAATTCCTCCGAGACAAATCTCACCGGTTTTATCCTTTTATCTGATAGGAAATTTAATTCTCTACAGCTTTGTCATGGTCAGTATGGTTTTGATTTGAAACGCTTAGTTTTCTCCAATATTTTACTTTTTCGTTGGCACAGAATTTTGAAAAAAATGAGCTGTAACTTTTTTTCTAAAAGAGATAAAGCTCTGCGATTTGTTCCATTCGATTTTCCAGGAAAATTTCAACCAAATTGGGCAAAAAATTTCAATTTTTTTCTTATGCTCGTGCTTTATTGCTCTCGAAAAATCTCATTTTTCGACTTCCCCCCCAAGCAAACTTTGGAAGCCAGAAATGAGTGAGGTGATGTATTTCGATACCTAGAATTAGAATTATTTTATCATTAGAACTGAAACACAGTTCAAAATAATTTTTTGTCGACTTGTGTTATTTCTTTATTTTTCCATTTTTGCTTTCAGATGTCATAATAGTCCAGTGGCAGATCGTATTTTTTTGAAAATAAACTGCAAAAGGTGGTAGAAGTGTGAAATTTGGTATGATGAACAAGAATATCATAAGGAATTTTTTCAGCCCGGGAGGCAATCGCCGAACCCCATACGAGGGAAGAGAGGGCGGTTTTGAGGGGGTTTCAACCCCCAATTTTTGAAATTGGTCTATCGGCCTTTCTTTGATATAATTTTCATATGATTGAACCCCGCTGAGTTCAAAAATGTCGTTACTTTCAAAATCCGAAGGAGGTAAGTCCCTCCAGGTTGGGCAAAATTGAAAAAATGTGATTTTTAGGCACTTTTGAGGGAAAATGCAAAAACACAAGTTGAAAAATCTCAAATTGAAGGGACTCATCTCCATCGGATTTCAAAAGTAATAACATTTTTGAACTCGGCGGGGTTCAATCATATGAAAATGACACCAAAGAAAGACCTATAGACCAATTTCAAAAATTGGGAGTTGAAACCCTCCCTTAAAACCGCCTTCTCTTCCCTCATACGGGGTTTGGCGATTGCCTCCCGGGCTCAAAAAATTCCTTATGATATCCTTGTTCATCTTACCAAATTTCACCCCTCTACCACCTTCTGCAATTTACTTGCAATCTGCCACTGGACTACTACGCGATTCACTTAGGAGATCGGAAAAAGTATGGAATAATCTGATTCTCTCGATACAACAGCAAACTTGACCTTTTACTGATATTTTTTCAATTTTCTCGAGTAATCCGACGATTAACTCTCCTTTTACCTTCGATTCTCCCCTTACATCTTTTTTCCATCGTAACCAGCTCGATTACACATTTTAAGGGACATAATCGCGCAGTAATTTCGTCGAGGACACCGGGAAACGACTCTAGAGAAAAATCACACCGGTAATAAAAAAACATTACGAAACTCCATTTACGTAGCCTGTCTCTGGATTCAGCAACGACACATCCAACCACGTTCCATTTACCAATTAGGTACTAATTAATTTGCGCGAAATTGCGAGCTTAGGCAGCCAATGGCTGTAGATCGAGTTAACTATCCGCTATATATTGGAAAAAGGTTGCACGACCACAAGGATATCGCCTTTTTGTAATGTTAACTGGCAGGGTACGAGCAAAAACGAGCCACATACTGTTTACGTTAACGTCAGTATGAGGAATCAATGGCTGCGAAGGAGGGTGGTAAAGGAGAAATACAGAGATGATGCGGATCAGAGGAGAGAAAATCAAGAAATGGTAATATAGTATCCCAGCTATCCACCGAGCATCGGTTCGTAATTCGGTTAGCTTCGGTATTTTATTTGTAGAGAAGTTTTTTTTCCCTTTTCGTTTCGCTGCGGTAAAACCGTATTCTTCTTCTTTATTTCGCTGGCTCTTTCGGTCGTTTTTCGACGATGGTGGCGGTGTTTTTGGAAAATCAGTAAACATTAGTTCTCGCCGACCAAGTAAGTGGAAAATTCGTTTTAATAGAATTAAGCGCGGCAAAGGTTTCGGAGTTCGTTCGGCGTGGCGGTGTCTTTCTTGCCCTCCTTTGTGCTGTGTATCGAAAGCGCGTGTTTTGAATTTTAAGAGTTTAACTAAGTCATATTATGGTTTTACGTAGTGGAAAAAAATGTTACCGATGCGTATTAAGCCGGAGCTGATCGGATGACGAGGCCGGGGGGTACCGATGCAGACGTGAAAAGATCTTTACCGTCGGTTTAAATTGGTATATATTTATGAGCTGGGGTTTTGCGAGATATTCTTTTCCTCTTCTTTTTTTTTTCGGTGCCCCGTAAAGACATTCCGACGATCTTTTAAAATCATTTATTCGTTTCGATGGTCAACGAGATGTAGAGACGACGATACCTTTTTTAGATGAGGTTTTTTCTACCTCTCTCGAGGTGAAAATTTGGTAAAAATTCTCGGCGTGTTTGGGATATCGAAACGGTCGCGTATCGGTATAAAAATGTATCGCTGGATAGATAAAAAGCGAAGGAGTAGAAGAGGTTTCGGCATGGGATTCGTATTCGAGAATTCTCTATTAAGCGAAGTCGAGGAAAGAGAGCTTATGGTCTGAAAATGAGAACACGTAGTCGCGATCGAGGCTTTTTTGCCTTTTTTTTCAAAGGTATCGAAGGATACTGATGCGTATTTTTGGTTGGCTGTATTTTAGTATAATGTACGATAAAAGAATGGGCCCGAGGAAAGGTGGAAATTGTCATTTTAAAAACACGTTCGAAGTATCAAGGATTCCAGTTGGGTGAGAAAACGTGTGACCTGCGGTTCGAATTTGCTTGTATGAGAATAATACGAGAAGGGTGAGAGGAGGGATTTGAGGTAGGAATATAGATAGAAATCCCGACGTAGTCGTTGTTAAAGCCTTCGATGTGATCTAGTACCGGAAAATTCTCTTTTGACCGGAAAGCGGAAGTGTTTTTGGAAATGCGTCTCTTTATAAAAACCTTTTTAAATATTTGATAAAATTTTTCAATTTCCTCGTCTGGTCGTTGCAGTCGATGATCGTTTATTTTTCTGGCTGGTGTCGTCGGAACGGCGTCGTAAATTGGGAGTAAATTTTATTGCGTCGTAGGATGCTGCGAATAATGTAAGTTGAGGGTATCTGTTTCAAATTCAGATGGAATTTTAGATCAGGGCTGAACGAGTTGTTGGTTGGATTTTTGAAATATCTAGACTGATATAGGTACGAAAAAGTGAAGAAAACGGCGATGCTGTGGGAAATAAATTATGCAGAAACCAGAAACACACGAGAGAATATTGAAAACGAACTGCTTCGTCCGTCAGGGTGTCTGACAAAATTTATTGAGGAAAAATATGGAGTGTGCTTGAACTTTTTTTTTTTTTTTGAATTTTATGGACTACCTCTTCCCATCCTGCCTAAAAAAATTACGAAAATTTTCAAACAAATAGATGTAGGCAATTGAAAAAAAATCACAATAAACTAGGCTGAAATTTTTACAAAAAAAAAAATCAAAAAATATTAGAAGATGATTCATTTTCCGGATTCAAATCAAAATTTTTTAGTTCCAGTCACAAGTTTTTTTAATTTTTGAGGAACAAAAAATCCAAAAATTTAAATTGATATTTTCTCTTTTCGATTCGAAGTACAATTTTATCCCTACTTTAAGCTCATACCAAAAATTTTCCAAAAAATTATCATCGATCCAATTTTTTCTTCACTGCCCCTACATTTTCAGACAAAAATTTCAAATTTAGAGTAAAAAATGAATAAAAAGACCAAATGAGTTTCTCTCTCATCCCCTCCCCCCTCCTTATGGATCCGGCTGTATACTTACCAATTAATGATGATGAAATTATTATTTTTCAACATTTTCATCACTGAGGCACCAAAATGTTTATATTTTTGACTAAAATGTTTTGTGCTTAGTCAAATTTTTCAATATGTAATTTTTCAGCGTGTAAAATAATTTTCTGTAGAAAGAATTTATTTTTCAAAGTTCATTTTTTAATGAATATTTTCACAATTTTCAAGTTTTACAAAAGTCATTGATAAAAATTTTCAGTCCTACACTTTTTAAAAATTTTTCATTCGTTTTGACGGAGAATTTCTCCAGCATCGTCGTATTCTAAAAACGAAGGAAGAAACAACTAAACAGAGATATTAGGTTCATGATTCAAGTACGTATAAAAAAGATAGGTAAATGTGTTGAAAAATTTGATTTTTTTATGCAAATTGTTAATTTACTTCAAGTTTTGGTTTTTTAATGGGAATTTTCAATTGAAGGCGGTTCCAGTCAATTTTGAATTTTTCAAGAGAAATGTTGAAAAAATTGCAAAGAATTTCAATTTCTTTTTCAAAAGTTGTCGATGGTTTGCAAAATTTTTGGTGCTAACAGTAGATAAATTAAAACTACATATTTTGGAACAGGTATGGAACTGAAATTCAGCACAATTTCAGTTTTTAGTTTCAGTTTTTTTTTTTCAGATTTCCATCATTGGAATTTTTTCGAGCCGAAAATTCAACAATTTCTTCACAATTTATTACCCCTTTCTCTCCACATACTGGAAAAAATGACCAAAAAAATACACGACTTATATTTAGAAATTCCACGAAAGCCCCACTAATCTTTTCAGTTTGAGGCTCGCCCAGTGAATAAAAAATCGAAGAAAAATGAAGCATCAATTATTTTGCTCAGAAACATGCATGTGTTGAATCCGAACGAAGCGTGGGTGAAAATTTTTCTACAGAAAACCCTTCGGAAAATTTACGATCTTTGGGGAAGTGGTCGATTAGAACGTGATGAACGAAATCGATTCAAAAAATATGCCGATATTCGAATTTTACGCTCTCAAATTAGTGAGAATCGATATGCCACACGATATTTTCATTTTTCAACATACTTTTCCCCAAAACTAGGAGCCTGGGGAGATATTGAAAGGTTAAATAAAAAAAAATGGAAAGTATTCGAACTCGCAGTGCTTTCAAATACACGTTATTTTTAATTTTTTTTTTTTTGAATTTTGAATTTTTGTAGGGGATTAATAAAGGGGTTCAGCGGGGTCGGATGAAAAAACTGAGTAAGTATATTCAAATTCAACGCACTCGAATTGGAAGAAATCGATTAATTAGGAGCCTACATTTTTAGAAAATTTTTTGTCAAAATTATGGGCCTTTGTACTCCTTAGAATTGTAGAGATCTTATCTTTAAAATTTATTGGTTAGGAAAAAAAAGATGAAAAGGGCTACTCATTGTAATTTCTCCCGATTTTTAAATGATAGCTTTCATATTTATACTCTTTATGAAAGTTGAGCTTTCACAATCAAAATTCAATTTTAAGATTTTCAAAATGAGGTTGTAGTTTTTAGTTCTCTTTCGGATCCAACACACAGTTTTCCTTCAAGTATAACCTATCTCGAGTTATGAACCTTCATAAAAAAATCGAAATTGCCTAAAAAAATTATAAGCCTCCCTCCAGTTCCCTTGGGGTTAGAAGAGAAATGATAGTGGATTTGAAAAGTTAATTTTGTGTAAAAAGAACTTCTCTAAAAAAAACTTATATTCTCGGTGAAAATACCTACGACTTCTCCAAAATTTTGTCAAAATTAGGAAAAAAACGACTCCAACAACATTTTTGTAAAAATAAAATTTTTCAACGTTTATCGATAGTTGACTAAAATTTTTGAATGATCACGTAAGGTGAATCTCAAAACTTCGATTCAATCAATGAAAATGTAGCTTCATTCATTTATATGGTAGCTGTGTTTATATTTCCAAACCAAACTTCGTTTTTCCCACTTGCTCATGAATTTTCTAATAAAAAATCTGCGAACATTTAATCTTATCATAACTTTGAACACTTTCCAACTATTTCTAATAATAATTCCATGAAATATTAATTGTAATATTTTATATTCATTCAAATATTTTCCAATTCGTTATTCCTTCAAGTAGTTCTCAGGATTGAAAAAAAAACGACATAGCCCTACTCAATATCTGAGCACAATCATCTCATAATTAACAAAAAATGATAAAAACTAAAAAAAATAGACATTAATGATTTCTGCTAAAAGAAATTAAAATCGATACGTAAATATACCATCAGATTGAATCGACCGATATCGAGCTCGGTAAAAAAAAAGTGAGGTGACGCATAGCACTATTTTCTAGATAGCTAGAGGTACATAAAAATATACGTATAATTAAAACGATAAACGGAATAGTGCGAATGAAAATTCCATAAAGTGAATCATGTACATGTACAGCATCAAAAAACATCGACTTCAATTTCTCAGGCACACTCACACGAACACACATAAAAATCAACACCAACGAACTTGAAAGATATGATTTCCGTTGAAATTTGATTACATTATCAACTTTGCAATTACTTGGCAAGTGTTACACCGAATAAATGAATCATTACTTATTGGTTCAGATACATACAACTAGGTAAATTGGAATTTTGTGCTTTCACGTGTGCATCGATCAGTGCCGGTTCTTCCGTTCGAAAGAAAAATATTCATAATGCAGTTAAATTTCAGCTTTTCGATTCGAAAATCCAAGTGCATATATTCCTAAGTGAAAAGTGATAATTATTTTTAGAAGTGACATACAAGAATGAATACCGAGCAAATTTGAATTTGAATTAGTTTTTATTGAAATTCATAAATATTACGTCGCGTCGCGTTAACTCATTTTTTAACGTTTCAAAGTTGCAAAATGAAGAAACCAGGACCACTGGATGGATTTAAAAGCTGTTACCTAAGATATTTCTGCCCGTATCTGAATTTTCCCATTTGTTTGATTGGTTCGTTCCTCAATATATTAAATATCCTGGTATTCAGGCATAAAACAATGGCTTCGCCGATGAGCACCATATTCTTGCATTTGAGCATTGTCGAGTTGGCAGCGTTACTGTTCAATATTCCATTAACATGGCATACTTGTGCTGAAGAAAATGATGAACATCAACATCGTTATTACTGGGAAGTGTACCATTATGTTGGTAGATGCTCGACATCTGTGTTTTACTACATATCAGTATGGTTGACCGTGATGCTGACGACTTGGCGATATTTGGCGATCGTGCATCCATTCGGTGAGCGTACGTGGTGTAATGCGAAGGCCACACGGATTGGGGTGATCGCAGGATACGTTTTTGGTGTGGTACTTAGTATACCGGGGTGTGTTTCAATGCATGTTAAACAAGAAGATATGGTTAACTATACGCTGCAATTCAACGAAACTGGTTTTGCTTATAAGCTCCACTTCATTTTATATGGGACTGTGTTGAAACTACTGCCATCGGCTTTATTATCAATTCTTAGTTATAGGTGAGTCTGAAAATTAATTGTTCAATATCTGAATGTAATTTTGCTAATGCAAAGAAGTAAGTACTAGCAACGATTTATGCAATATGCAGATGCACATATCTTTATTTAAAAAAAAAAAACAATTTTTCATTTCAAAAAAATAGCGAGAAAGAAAATTGAAAGTTTTCCATTGTATGCATCAGTTCATCTTTCAAGGTCAATCTTAGCAGGAAAAAAAATCAAGAACAAAATTCACATTTAACTCTACGATATTTCATGGGCATGAAAGAAAGATTTGAATCACGTATATATTGTGCAGAAAAACTAATTTTATTGAACGACAAGAGTTAAATTGCACTAAGTAGATTTTTTTTGGATGGGCTCATTCTGATAAGATGATGAAATTGATCACTATGACCAAAATTCCATAAAAAAATATTGACTTTTTTTCTTTGAGATAGTTGAGACCTAAAGACATCTCAACGGAATTTTTCAGGATGGGCTTATACTGATAATATTATGAAATTGATCACTGACCAGCAATTGATCAAAAATAATGACAAATGCTACCTACTCGAGACCTAAAGACATTTCATCTGAATTTTTGAAACCTTACCCCCACCCCTTTTAAGAACTAAAAATTCAATTAGGGATATTTTCAGAATAAGAGGGGAGAAAATTTATAAATTTTCACAGATTACACAGGTCGAAACCCAGGGTGTCCACTGTATCTCAGAAATATTTTTCCCTGGCTTTTCCATGTTTCCCAGACCAATTTTTAGAAATTTTTCAGACCTTTTAAATATAATATTCCTAAAGGATGGAGGAGGAGGCAATTTTTTCGTGTGTCCAACAATTTTTTTAAAAAAATCACATCCTCTTAACGAAATTCAACTTGAATATTCAGTTTTGAAAATTTTTTTGATGCCACCTCCCTCCTTCCTCCTCTCTCGCAATTCGGTATAAAAATTTGAGACCTTGATTTTATAACAGAAAAAGTTTTAAATGAAAAGCACAGTCTCGAAATCCAAAATTGTAATTCTCTTCACAATTCAATCCTCCACCCCCTCCTCCCAAAAAAGTACCTCAAATTTATTACTTTCTTTTTGGCTTGGAAAAGTAAATAATAAATTGATAAGCAGTAAAGTATTAAATATTTTGATGAAAAAATTGTAATGTGTTGAGCCCGAGCGAAGCGAGGGCAAAAATTTTTGCAAAAGAAGACCTCAAAAGTTGAAAATTCATCACTCCACGTCCTAGTTAAGTTTCCCAAAATGTGACCGGAATACACAAATTCTCTTTTGTTTCCTTTTCTTCGTTTCAAAATTGTGATCAGAGGCATTATGATAGCCCTACTCCGTTTTCATTACATTTAACCAAAAAAGTACGTGTTCAAAATATCCCCGAATGAGTGAGTAATTTTTTTTTTGAAAATTTGACATTGATAGACAAGAATATGTGTTCATTTAAATATCTGTTTTCTTTGTACATATAATTATGATCAACAAAAAATAATGTTGAATATAAAAATTAATAGGCAAAATAATTTGGCCCAAGCGGAAAGAGGGAAAATTTTTTTGAAAAAATTTTAATGAAACGAATCCAGAAACTTCAGAAAATTGATTTTTTCTAGATTTATACAAAATTCCAGCGGAAATGCCAAAAATTTCAAAATTCCTTGACTTTTCCCGGTTTTCCCGAGAATGGACACCCTGGGCACGATTTTTGTTTCTGGTTCCGATTGCCAAATTTAGGTTGCTTTTGTGCAACTGATGAAGGGAAAAATATTTTTCTTGGCCAAAGTTTGCTTTGGAGGGGGGGAGGGACAAAAAACTGATTTTTCAAGGGCAATAAGCCTGAGAATTACAAAAAAATTGAAAAAAAGTTTTGAACTAACCTTATAAAAAATTTTAAGACGAATCCAATACCGCTAACCGCAAATCTCCATCTCTTTTAGAAAAAAAGCTACAGCTCATTCTTTCCAAAATTCTGTGAAAAAATCGCATTTTTTGTACCTTTCTCGCGGAAAAATCAAATGTGATTTGTTCACAAAATTTTGGAACGAATGAGCTGTAACTTTTTTTTCTAAAAGAGATGAAGATCCGCGGTTTGCGGTATTGGATTCGCCATGAAATTTTAAATCCCTACTTTTCTCGCAAATTCAACTTTTTCGCGAGAAAGGCCCAAAAAATGCGTTTTTTTCACAGAACTTTGGAAAGAATGAGCTGTAACTTTTCAACTTTTTTCTAAAAGAGATTGAGGTCTGCAGTTTGCGGCATTGGATTTGCCAAAAAAAAATTCTATAAGATTAGAGTCCACAAAATGTTTTTTCAATTTTTTTTTGTAATGATCAGGCTTTTATTGCCCTCGTAAAATCAGTTTTTTGGTCTTCCAGCGCCCCCCCTCAAGCAAACTTTGGAAACCAGGATTGATTAAGTTCCAGGAATTTTGTTCTGCCTCAGGGTTCCGAATGATTCATTTCTCACAATTTATTTAATTGTTGCAATTTTCACAAACCCGAAAAAATAATGTTTAAGGTAAAATCAGACTATTTTCGACGGAATTTCGAGGAAAATGTGAGCGTTTTATAAAGATAAAATTACATTCAAATAAAGCGAATGACAAATGTGCCGATCACATACAAATTTTGAAAACCATCATAAACTTCGAAATGTCTTTCAAAAATTTTAGCTCTAATATAGTTTTTTTTTTTTCAGATTAATTAAGACGCTATTAGAGATAAAAGATAAACGTGTAAACATGTCCCTAAATTGCACAGAAGCTGACCAAAGAATTTCCAATATCAAACAGCAGACAGATTTTACAACGAAAATGTTGTTAGGAATCCTGTTGGCATTTTTAATTTCAGAAGTTCCTTCCGGAATACTTGGTTTATGTAGTATAATCAAAGGAATAGATTTTCGTAACAATTATTTTTCTCCAGCTATCCACGTTTTCACAACGATAAGGCTGTTTAGCATCTCGATTTCATTCTTTGTGTACTATAATTTGAGTCAACAATTTCGAAATACTTTTAAAACCATGGTAAATTGTTATAAATATCGGATCGTAAATAAAGAAAAACGAAGCACTGATATTACACTAGAGACTTTGGCAGGGACACGGTAATGGTATATTCTTGAAAAGAAATTCCTCTTTGGATGGGTATTTGATTTTTGAAAATAATAACCTGATATCTACTAATAAAGAAAACAACTTTGGATGGACATCTATCAATCTTTTAAGTTGAAAGAGAAAATTCCTTTATATCAAAATGAGACATTTGAAGAAATTGAGGCCAATCCTTGTGAGTTTAAAGGTTCACCGAATAATTGGAGTTGAAATAAAATTACTTCTTATGTTCCTAATAGAAATCAGTGATTTCCTTGTACCTAATTTGTTTCAAATTATATCTTGAATGACCTCAAATAATGGATAAGTATTGTATATAAATGTATAGCAATTTGTTGAACTATGATTCCTATTTATGCAAAAATTCTGTAAATAAACTAATAAACAAAAGAATGCATGTTGCTTCAAACAAGCATCATAAGATTTGTTCAATTTTCACAAGAATAATTTTATCCATGTGTATTAAAATATTTCGAGCTTATCATTTCGTCATGAAAAAAATCTTGCAAAAGTCAAAACTATGAAAAAAATACTGAAAAATTCAAAAAAAATCAATATAAAAGAGGAAGAACCACCTACCCCATCCCAATCATTACTTTCTGGATTGAACTCCCACCAAAAACACCTCTCCAAAAAAAAAATCAACCCTTTTTTCCCTTCCTTCATCGTAAACCACACGAACACTCACTCCCAAAATAAACAATTCAGGTCTACACGCTTTTGGCGTAATATTTCACAAGAAATTTTCTTCTGCATCGAAAACTGCGAAACAATTTATTTCTTTCGCTTTCATTAACAATACGGATTTTTCAAGTGTTAGATAAATACAAATTAGTTATATCGAAAGCCTCTTTCGTTGCTTAATTCCGAACTCCGGCTTTATCCCGAATTCATCTCGCGCCATCTGCACGATTTTTCATTACGTGATTCCTCGTCCATATTTTAATTTTTTCCTCTTTCAAATTCTGATGCAAATCAACCGCCTTTCTTCTGTATACCAATCTTCCTGCGTCGAATTTAATTACGACTCTCAATCGCAAAGGGACGTATCGATATCGCAAAAGACGATGAATATCTGGCAGAGAAAAGGGGAAAGAAGCCAGTTGTAACACCGAATGCGGATGTTTTTTCCAACAATACGCGAGTACTCGTTCGACAACTTGATTTAGTTAATTTTTTCCAAGAAAACCTGACGCATCATTATCGACAATAGCACAACATCATTTCAATTATAACTTCGTCGAAGAGAATTACGTTTAAAGGAAACTTGTTTCTAAGTACAACGTGTAAGATTAATTAATCGAATAGACGTAAAACTGCAGCCGAGCAGACAGCAACAGCGAATTCTGTACAGTTTCGTCATCGTCGCGTGAAAACTTCTTTAGTAAGACATGATTACCTAAAAGTCTTACGGAGGATAAATGGAGCAAGTAAAAGGTACATGCATCGAGCGTAAAGAAGCGTAAAAAAACACCCAACCAACATGGTATTAGCTTCGTAAAAACTTGATCAATTTGCCATTTCACCATTTTCACCTCTTCTAAGCAGCTTCACAGACATTGTGATGTAAAAACTTGACGAAATGTTGATCAAGTTTCAAATTACCTAAATAATTAGAGCATTTCAAAGGGCTTCGCACGTTCAGGTACCTTGTGCAAGATTTTCTTCGACTCTTTCTTTATTTTCATCATTACATAGGTACTTCGAAGGTTAAATTTGTGCTGTTAATTTAGGCAGTTTTCTGCATTTCAATTATTAATTATTTTTTCAATATTCTCAATAAAGAAATACAGATACATCTTGTAAGGTATTTTGTATTGCATGGTAATTTTTTTCAGATTTTGTAGCAATGATTAATTGTTCTCTGAAAAAAAATTATAGCTCCCAACATAGGTGTGTATTATAAGAGATTTTGGACTTTATTAGGATAACGCCAAAAATCTGCTGGGCAGCTTCGAAAAAAATGGGCAATTTCGAAAAAAAAAAAAAAAAGCTGAAAACAGCTTCCCTTTCAGTATTAAAATATTGAATAAATGAATGAAAAAATATCAGGTTTTGGAAGCATTTTTTCTGAAAAATTTTTGTCTTTGTTTCGCTGTGACTCAGAAAATTTGTATAACTGATTTTTAAAATGATGGAACGAACCTTCAACTTTCTTCTAGTCCGGGCAACTGAATATTTTCAAGAAGAAAAAATTGTCTTTTACATTTATCAGGGAACTTGGTGACAATCTTCAATGAAATTTTCAAAGAACTTGAATTTTTTGGAAGGATAGCAGCTCATAATAGAATGATTTTTTTAGGGAAATCGAAAAAGTAGCAAGAAAAGAGAAAGGATTTTCATGAAGAAATTTCAGCTTTTGGGTGCCGTTTTCTGCAAAAAATTTTGCTCTTGCCTCGCTTGAGCTCTAAAAATGATGACATTCCATTCCAAATAATTGAATATTTTGAGGCAAAAAGTTTGTCCTTATTCTCAATCGAGGTGATCTCGGATGGAATTTTCAAAAATTGCTCAATTTTTACTGACGGGAGATGATCACTGAAAAATTATTTTTTTATAAGTCAAAAAGAGGAAAAAAATTTTAAAACTTGAATTTTCCAATTTGGACAGCTCAAAAAAATCTTGATGGCCGTTGAAATTTCATTGATTCTTTTGTAACTTTGTTCCGGCTATTTTTTCAGTGAATTTTCACTGATTCAAATTTAGAGAATGTTACTTTGATGAGATTTTATAATTTTCCCATTTTTTTGGTCAAAATTTTAAAAATCTAATTTCAAGAGAAAAATAAACCACCCTATTGAAAAAAATGAAAATTATCAAATATTACAAAATACATTTTTTCAACCATTCCCACGTTTTCCTTATCCAACCTTTTTCGACATCCTTTTTAGATAGGTCAAAAATCTATTTTTATAGCTTGTTATAACGGGGAAAAAATCAAAATAGAGAAGCCTTCGTCAACTCTTCCTTTCCATTTTCTCCCAGTCGTGTTATACTTGTCCTATGAGTACGTTCTTAGGTAGGGTACATCCAATCTCGACGTGTCATTTCCGCTTATTCGATTTTCCGATAGAACAATTCAACTTAGTGAGCCTACTTTCTTCGTTATTTCGACGACTAAAAAAGAAAAGAAAACGGAGACGAAGACGATGAGAAAAAAAAACGAAACGAAAAAATTCTTCAAAACTGATTCATCTCGTCGCCAATTATTTTTATCCATGCGCCTATATCGTCCCGACGCGTCATATGCTTCGTTCAAAAATCGACGATGCGAGAAAGAGAAGAAAGCAGGAGAGAGAAACAAACAACAGGAGAAAAATAGATGATACAATTGCGACGACTTCTCGAACATGTAACTTTATGGAGGAAAAAACACTCTAGTCGGTAATTAGATTTTTGATTTTTTTCTTTTCATTTCGCTCTTCCTCGTCCGAATTTTCGACAATATTTTCGCCTGACCGAAGTCAATTTCCGGCTGGTTCCCTTGGATGTTGTAAAATCGTCGTATTCGGCGGAGTCGAAGTGAAAATACCAAAAATGTAGTTTAGAATGGAGAAATCTGTAGGATAATCAAATAGGTCGCCGCGAGATTTGTGAGATTGAATCGAGTGTATTGATCATTTTGGTAGTTGGGGCATTTGAAGGAAGTGAAATTTTCAAAAATTTCATTTTGGTCGTTTTATCGATCAAAAATTTAAATTCAAAATCAGAGCTAGCAAGAGCAAATGAGAGCCCAAATGTCAAAATTTTCAGAACCTTCCTTTTATCAAAAAAAAAAAAAAAAAAAAAAAATAGTAATAATAAAATATGTAGGTAGAAATTTTCAGTTTTTCTTCACGTTCTTGAAGTACCTATTAAAAGTTGTACTCAATTTTTTGGTCAACAATTTTGAAATTTACCCATTTTTTTAAATTCCCAATTTTTTGAGATTTCAATTTTATTAAAAGATTTATAATTTTTTTCAGTTTTCAAAATTTTTTTTAATTATTTAAATTTTAAAAAATTCTCAATGTTTTTGAAAAATTCCAATTTTTTAAAAATTTTTGTCAAATTGATTTTTGATAATGACTGAAATTGATTAAAAATTCTATGTTTTTTCAATACTTTAGCAAGGTTCTTAATTTTTTTTATGCACCGTTTGCATTTTTTTTCTCGCAGTTCTTGATCGAAATTATCGGAGAGCACTATGACTCAAGATGGAAAAAATTCACTGAAAAAGTCACATAATCGTATCAAAATCTATTTTCATTTCGTTAATAATGTTAAGAGAGATTGGATACCACGTTGACTATAATGGAGCATACACGTTTATCCATCAGTACCCAACAAAATCTCTTAATACATCGTGAATGATCTTTTTAAACTTGCCAGATTCTGGGGCAATCTATTCGGTCTATATGGTACTTTATAGCTCTGCTGAAAGGTTCACTCTCGTCTCTAATACTTAAAAGAACCCAGATCCGAGGAAATTTTAGGTTTCACGTATAACCGCGTCGTAAATAGTATTTAACGCGAAAATATACCTATTTACCTACTTATAATGCAGCTTATCTCGGCAAAGAATAGGATTCATTAGCCTACGACGAAGACATCGGCGGTTTACGGAAGAACCAGACACAAGCATAGCGAAGTGATTTGATGAAGGAAGAGCGACGATACGATGCAGGTGTTAAAATACTACATAGAATACCATCGGATGAGATTTTTCTTCCTTATTGTTAACCGAAGAAAATTTTAATGTGCCAGGTTTTCTCGCGGGATTTAGGAGAAAAGCTTAGCTCGAGATTATTAAGGATTAATACGAACGAAAGTTGCGTTAGAGAAGCAGGTTTTTAGCGTGTTCAATGGCGGAATCGTTCGTATTCGGGTAAGGTAGCTTGGGTATAAAAAAATATGGAAAAGGTAATGGGAGATTTTCGTGGAATTAACTGGTTCGAATGGAAGAGTTATGGGTTGGTGTGGATTCTCCGATGAGTTGATTGAAATTAATCTGGATGATTCTTGGTGTGCTTCGATTTAGAGGTTTGGAGTTTTTGATTTGGTTCTGAGTGAGGAGGGGGAGTGAAAATCGATTTTTTAGGGCTGATTCATGTCAATTCAGTCATTTTTTGAAGTTTGGGTTTTAAATTTTTCTTTAAAAATTTCACTTGAGAGGTTTTTCCATTTTGAAGATTTGATAACGTTGAATTTTATAGAAATATCCAAATTTCGAGGTTTTGTACCACAAACTTGGTGATACTTGGAGGATTTTGGCTCAAGCTGTTACAAACAGAATTCAAAGAAGACTCATAATTGTTCATAATCCATTTTCCAAGTTCAAAATTGAGCTTTTCAACAAAAAGTTCAATTTTTGATGATACCTGCAGCAAAATTCAGGGATATAAAATGGAAAAATCTGAAAAAAAAATCATCCCTACAGTTTCATGAAAAAAATATCTACTTATTCAAATGTGAATTTCGTAACATTTTCGATGGAATCTTGACCCTGAAGAATTCCAAAAATTGAGGCAAAATTCAAATAAATTCAGATTTATTGTTTCTTTTATTTTTCGAGTTGCAGAATTCGAAGATCGACTTGATATTTGGATTTGACTTTTCTATTTCTCTTCTCAAGAGTCCAACTTCGGATCAAACAATTGAAAAAAAAAAGGAAAAACTCAAAAGATACGTATATTGTTCATCATTCATGTTCCTGATGAAGCTATAAGCTCAAAAAAAAAACTTTTTTCTGATTTAGACCCTCTACCGCTCCTTCTCTCATCCTCACCTCGTTAGAGCATCTTTCCCTTAACGATGTTTTCAAGTCCAACGAATTTTTGTTATCTAAAATCACTACTTTTCGGGACGTACAAAAATGACTCAACTTTGATCATCAACATTTCAGATTCCTTCTCTCCCACAAAACAACTTCAAAAACTTGAATTAATCAAAAAAAAATTTTAATCATTTTTTAAAAATTTAATCTAAAAACAACATTTTAAATTTTTTTAAAAAATGAAACGAATTATGGTCAAGTGTCTGTCCACCAAATTGCTACATAAAATAAATATTTTTTTAAAAAACGGACCCAAAATTTTGAATTTTTTTACAATTTGTTGCCACCACATACCTCTCAAAACAAAATAAATTGATGAATTTAATCGAAGTCCCGGAAATTTTTCTAACTTGCTTCGTTAAACAGAAAATCAATAAGGAGAAAGATTTTGAATTGATGATTTTACTCAGAGAAATAAATTTACATATTGAGGCTCAAATCAATTGAGAACGTAAATTTTAACGAAAAGAGATATTCAAAAGCTGAAATTGTATTATTTTTCCATGATTTCACTTTTTAATTGGAGAAATTAATCTATCACTTTTACTTTCTTATTCTTTCCGATATTGACCAAATCATTTTTTTTATTACCATTTTGACTACTTGTTAACCCTTAATGTCGCAGCGTCCGCTATAGCGAACACATGTTTTAAAAAATTATTTCAGCCTCAGAAGCTGAGTTGAGTGATTTCTCAAGTCATACATCTTAAATACCATACTTCGAGAATATTATATCCAAATTTCAGAATTTTATCTCAACTTTTGATAGTTTTACGAAATTTTCAATTTTATTTTTTTTTCAATATTTCTCTCATATCAAACTACTCAGAAAAATAATTTTTTTAAAAATAGAAAGAAATTGAATTTCAAAAATATGTTGCATGTGTTTTTTAGCAGAAAGTTGTCCCTTTTAGATGCACTATTGACAATTTCAAAATAAGGAATAAAGCTTGTCAGAATTGAAGCTCAAAGTTCATGTCCGCTATAACGGACATTGCGAACTGTACAGAGAGGTTGACTTGGTTACTAATGTTCGCTATAGCGGACACTGCGAATGATGATGAAAGCATATTGAGACCACCTTAACACTTGTACTCAATACTCAAATGAACTGAGTACTGAGTACAGGCTTCGAATTTTCACATAATTGAGTATTGAGTAAATATACTTGATTGGATCAAGTATTGAGTACAATACTCAACATTCATGATACCTACTCAACACTTATCTTTTTGAGTATTCAATACAGTCATTTTTACCTACTCACAATTCGAAATACTCAATACTTAATTACTGAGTACTGTATTCAATATTCTGAGTATGTGTACTAAGAATTTTTAAGTAAGTATATGGAGTGAGTATGTGCTGAGTAGTGAGGAGATGGCGGTACTTTTTGCCCTATTTATGTACCTCCTCCATGACATATTTTTAAAGTATCTCACCATTTGAGTTATCTACCTCAATTACCTTAAACTCAATCACCCCAAAAAAATATTTGAGCATTTTACTCAAAATTTGAGTATAAGATACTTGACTCATATTTTTCAAGTATTACACTCAAATTTTGTTTCCTTAATTCTGCAATGGAAAATCTTGAATTGAAATTGAGAATCTGCTTCCAAGCAATTACTCAGTACTCAAATGATGAAAATTACTGAAGTAGTACTAGCAGGGGGGTGTGGTGGGAGTAATTTTTTAAATTACGTTTGACGTAAATCTTTACAATTTTTGGATCTTTTTACAATTTTTTGTGGCATAAGATTTTGTTTATGAGTAAATGACCAAACCCTCCTCCCCTCCCTCCCAGAAAACCAGTTTATTGTACATAATACACTAATGAAAACAAGAAATACTGCACTGCTCATCCTTCGCAGTGTCCGTTATAGCGAACATAAGTGAACATGGCAGGTTTGCTGGGCACTTCGCAACGTCCGCTATGGCGGACATGCTGTAATTTCACCCCAAAGGGGCGGAAAATTTTGAAAAAAATATTTTTGGGATCTATGGACCCAAAATGAATGGATAATATTAAAAAAATGGTTTTCCCATCATTTCCGCGAACTTGCGAATTTAAGGGTTAAATACCAGATCCGTTTACTAGAAATTCATAACGAAAAAAATTTGAAGGCAATGTGGAGGACAGATCTCTATTGTATTGGGAGAAGGGGAGAGGAGAGGGAGAAGATCGTAACAGGATTTTTGAATTAAACAGCAAAATGCAAAAAGAAGACAATTTAAATTTTTTCATTTTTTGGATCGAATCCTCTTTTTGGAAAGCAATAGAGTGGCCGCAGCAAAAATTCAACTAATATTCCAACTCAGCGTCACAAAAAATTCAATAAACAACACACCATAAAATGTAATTTTGATTTTCAAAATACTTTGCTCGAAATTTTGGGGCATCATTCTTCCTACAAATTTACGATTCCGTCAAGATAATTATCAAGTTTCCATTACTTATTCCATATTTCTTTAAAATTATTTGTTCAAGTATGCAAGCCAACTTTCTCCAAATATTGCCAATTTTATGATGCAAGATATCAAATTTGGATATTGTAATGAAAAATCACAACAAAAAAACAACTTTCCTTGGAATCCAACAATAGGACTAAACTCCTAACTTAGATTTGGAAAAATCTCATGAAAAATTTCGTGCAACATTTGAAGACACACGTTCGAAAAATAGTTGAATTGAAACAAAAGAACCCCAAATGAAGTTCTCGGATTTCTGCGATATCCAGCGTCATTTTTACGTAGGTACAAATCAAAAGCTCGATATCATCTCGATTGAAAACCAAATCGGAAAGTTCCATCGACGTCATGGCGATTGTCGTCATAATCGCGAGAAATATTTACAATTCGTATTTACACGCGAATTAATCGTATTTCCTCGTCGAAATTCATCTTTCGCTGCGTACTTTTCGCTCCTACTCCATTGTTAAACTCGGATCGGACCCGGGTATGGTGGATTATGTATAATGAAAGGACGAATGAAGGAGGCTCACGCGAGACTTCGGGTCGAGAATACAATATACCCGAAGAGAACGAATGGTGGGCTCGGTGCGGTGGATGGCGGCGACGCAAAAGACGTTGCATGGCTTTTTACATATAAACGGTTGGGAAGTAATTTCGGCGAGAGGTATAAGACAGTTATGTGATAATTTCCTTTTCGTTTGAAATTCGCGCAGCAGTTATACAGTAATATAGTATCACGGTAAGGCACAAAGCTTTTGGCATTTTATTTGAAGTACGTTACAAAGCTATTGTTAAAGTTATGTTAACATTAAGAGAAGAAGACGAAGACGACGGCGAAGAAGACGTGGGTCCGGAATGTTAGCAAAATATAGCTGTAGTGTATACGGGTCTACTCTTCTATACTTTACGGTGCGTTGTATAGGTCCCTGCGAACCTTCGCTCGTTCAGCTGGGCGTCGAGTTTCAGTGGTAATCAGTACGTATCGCGTTTGGCATGGTAGGCTCGTTTGTGTGAAATATTCATATATTCATTAGGGAGACGAATCGGTGAGATGGTGGTCGAATGAGGAGAATGCTTCTTGAATTTAAAAATGAATATCTTACAAAGGGAGATATCTCGAATGGAAGTGAAATTTTGAATTGAAACAGAAATAAATTGAAAGGAAATCGTAAATGAATTTTATACACAAAATTTTAGATGCTGAAGTTAATTTTTTGAATTTTCGAAATTTCAAAATTACTCCATCTTCCTGAGAAATATGAAAGTTTGATGTAATCAGCAAAAAAGGCTACTAAAATTTGGTATGTACCCAATTTTTTACCCCTCAAATCGATTGGGAGCGGTTTCAAACAGTTTCAGACCATTTAGGAAAATTAAAAACTTTTTGAGCAATGAAAAAAAAAAAAAACCCGCATAGAAATGGTCCAAATGAACTTCACAACCTATAACGGCGAATTAACCTTATTTTGGTGACTTATTTGATCAATATTAAAGCACCATATATCCAAATTTGTAACTTCTAGGAAGGTCAAATTACTTTTTTGGTAGAAAGAAACAAATTTATTATTTTATTTGATTTAAAAATGTTAAAAGAAATTGCAAAATTGCATTAGTTTCATCATAATTTGAACAAATTGAATACGAAACATAAAAAATATTAAGGAGCTAAATTATATAGGCGAGTTCTGCGCCAGGAGGCAAGACAACTCTGCATTCAATTCATCAAAAAAAGTTATATTCGAGTAAAATATTTCCAACTTTGACATGGTGTCTACTGGATTGAGAAAATGAAAATTCATGCTATTTTCATGATTTTCATGCTGGATAGACACCATGATATTGTAAAATAATTACGGGAAATTACTTTAAATTTTAGGGAATGTTTTGCTAAATATTTCAGTAATTACGGTAAATTACAGTTAATATTTCGGTAATTACGGCAAATTACAGTTGATATTTCGGTAATTACGGTAAATTACAGTTGATATTTCGGTAATTACGGTAAATTACAGTAAATGTTTCGGTAATTACGGTAAATTACAGTAAATGTTTCGGTGATTACGGTAAATTACAGTTGATATTTCGGTAATTACGGTAAATTACAGTTGATATTTCGGTAATTACGGTAAATTACAGTAGATATTTCGGTAATTACGGTAAATTACAGTAAATGTTTCGGTAATTACGGTAAATTACAGTAAATGTTTCGGTAATTACGGTTAATTACAGTAAATGTTTCAGTAATTACAGTAAATTACAGTAAATATTTCAGTTATTACGGTAAATTACAGTTAATATTTCGGTAATGACGGTAAATTACAGTAAAAATATTTCGGTAATTTCGGTAACTTATCGTAAGTAATTCAGTAATTACCTACTGTAAATTATCCTAAGTATTTCAATAATTACGGTAAATTACCGTAAGTATTTCAGTAAATACTGTAACTTACCGTAAGTATTCAAGTAATTACGGTAAATTACAGTTAATATTTTAGTAATGACGGTAAATTACAGTAAAAATATTTTGGTAATTACAGTAAATTACAGTAAATATTTCAGTAATTACGGTAACTTATCGTAAGTATTTCAGTAATTACGGTAAATTATCCCGAGTATTTCAATAATTGCGATAAATTACCGTAAATATTTCAATAATAACTGTAAATTACCGTGAATATTTCAGCAATAACAATGAATTATAATTTTCTTCAATAAAAATTTAAAAAAAAAAAAGTTAAAATGATTTAAATGCAAGTCTTCAGTTTAAAAATTGAGAGGAAAATTAAAATTCATGCTTTTTGTGGAAAATGATCGAAATGCATCCTATTTTCATGTTTTTCATGATTTTCTTGTCCGGTAGACACCATGATTTGAAGATGTTGGTTTTCTTTTGTATTTTTTTAGGACAATAAGACAATTTTGAGGAGCCAAAAATCAACTTAATTTTGGGAAGTTGAATTTCGCATTTGAAATTTTTGGTGTGGGATTTTTTATGATGCACTTTTAAATTAGTTTCGCTTAAGCTCAAGATTTTACTTCCAGTTCCTTATGAGATTACTATTTTCTCTATTTTTGTACCCCAAGGTTATTTACCTATAAATAAGAAAAAAGTGAAAAATTTGACAGAAAAAGATCCAAAAATCCGAACAAACCGAACGTCATAACGAAACGAGAAAACAAAAACTGATAATTTGAAATCAACCTTCGCAAATTGTCTTCCAAATCTCAAATCGAACTCGCTGACCTGCTCGCATATTCATCTAAGTACCCCTACTATAATTCCTCGGTTAAAAGAATAAAGATGACCTACATAGTCTATTTTCGCATCTCCAAACACGCGTCGCTATTTTCTTCTCGGACGACGACAATGAACGCGGCACCGTACCAGCAGTACACTAAAATTAGGAATCACTTCGAATGAGAACGAACAGTCCGAGTGGAAATTATTCGCCAGTAATAGGATAACGAAGGCGGCAAAAGCGCCGAACAAGGAAACAGACAGAGATGGAAAGAGACGGAAGAACGCGAAGTAGGCAAATGTTTAAGGAATGCCTGGAGTTTATTATTTAACTTTGCCATTAAAGTTTTCCAAGTTGTAAACTACTTCTCGCCCGCGTCCAGATACGGCGAAGCAGTCGAAGAGAGATGGAGAAACGGAGATAGTATACACATAGAAAGAATCTCTGCTGGGGATGGCAGAAAGATGGACCAAGGAGGGATGGCTTTAGCGAGTCTGTTAATCTTCAGTCGTATAGAGCGAGAGCTACGATGGTGGATAAGCTTTTATGTTTCATGCGTATTATAATAGCTGGCGCAGAGGTATGTAGTTGTAGTAGTTGGAGGATGAATTTTTTAAAAAGATTTTATACTTTTCATTTGGCCATCAGTTTGGTAAGAAATTTCAATTTTTTTGGTGATTTGTGTCGATAGTTTTGAAAAAAGTGTAATTCAGTTTTTCATTTCGGTGATTCTGAATTTGATTTTGATGTACTATTTTCAAAGTATGAAAATTCAACTATTTTGGTATTTTTATTTTTTAAATTTGCGATGTGATCTTGGAATAATATAAAATTTAATCAGATTGAAAAAAAACAAAAAAACTCGATGATATTTTGTAACATTTTTTTATCATCATCTTTTGTCAAACTTTGAAAACATACCAAAAAATTAAAGGGAGCAATTTTTCTTTCAGGATGATATGTGCATAATTATAATTTTGAATAGTTTTCTTTCAAAGAAAAACTTGTCAATTTCTAAAACATAGGTACCTATCTTTAAAATACTTAGTATTTTTCACGAGGACACAAAAGCAGCTCTCTTCCCCCCTTTCCGAAAAAATATATAAACTCAAGTTTAGGTATTACTGATTTTTGTTTTGAAATGTTTTCAAATTAGGGATATGTTTTGAAGACGATTGTTTAATCAAAATGTCAAGAAATCAAATCGATGAAATGATTTTAGCATATCCTCACAAAATTTCGAATATTCGATCAAATGGCTGAAATCTTTTGGGTTGAAATTTCTTAAAAATTTCTTACCCTTTTTCCCCCACAAATGACGTCAGGACGTCACTGATAAAGTTACTTTGGCATTTGCTTCAAATCAAAATTTTTAAGAACAGAAAAATTAAGTTATTTTTACTTTAATGAGGATGAACATTGAACATGGTACTTCAAATTTTAGAAATTTTAGAAGAAATTTTCCGTTTTTTTTTGGCTAAAATTGAACAAATATAATGAAAAACTAAGTTGAAAAAAAATGTGTGCTTTAACCAATTTTTCATTTATTCCGCGAAATTTCAAGTTTAAAAATGTATTCCTCAAAAAATTCCTTTGAATTAAGGAAAATGCTTCAAAGAGGAAGAGTTTTGAGGTTCGTGAAAATTTACGAAAATTTTCACATTCTGAGGTACCTACTTCGAAGGAATTTTTTAAAAAATTAGAAAAAACACCCATTTCTTAGATCAAAACTCCTATTTTGTTGAAATTTTCTGCAAAACTTTCGTGGTGTCCTGTTTTTTCAAATAGTTCCTTTTTCGTCCAAAATATAAAATGAAGTGAAAAAACAAAAAATTATGCGATTATTTGAGCTGAATAATCGAGCAATCGTCAATTACTAATCGCTCAATATTACAGTTAAAATATCAAAAGGTATTCATGACCCTGCCGGAAAAAAAGGACCTTGTGTAATAAAAAATCGACGTTTTTATTTTTATATTATGTTTGGTCCAGATTTGGTGTCATTAGGACCAAAATTAACTCGATTTGTTTTTTACACAAGGTCCCTTCTTTCCGACGCGGTCACATTTATATTTTTTCTTCTTTTTCAACTTTCAAAATTTTTGTAAGGGTCTCAAATAGTTGAAATTCTGAAAAAAAAAAAAAAAAATAGACATCAATTGGAAAAACAACAAAACAGAAAATAATTAGAAGTTTAATTATCAGACTTTTTAATGAATTCTGTAAAATTTTAGCATATTTTATTGATTTTTTCACATTAGTACCTACATTTCAAAAAATCAGAAAAAAATGAATAGGTAAGTGAAATGAGAAGTAATTTTTCATTGTGCCTATTTCATGAATTGCCCCCTCCCCCTCATTACGTAGATATCCGCGTGAATTTAGGTGAAAAAATTGGTAAATTTTTCGTCGATTAAGCAAAGCTGCATTTTTTTTCAGAACTTTTTGGTAAAATTTATTTTAACCACTTTCAACTCCTCCCCTTCCATCGTCGAACACTTTGTGAGAAAATACTCGTACAATAATTAAGTTCATAAGAAGATGAAATTTTTTCAAAATACCGAATAGCAAAATATTTGCTTGTCGAATACTGCGCATAAAAATAGATACCATCCCAATCCAAATGCTCTTTTTACGGTGTTCATCGAGCGTAGCTGATATTTTATTGTAATCTTTGTGGTGTGGCCGACTCCTTCTCCTTCCGCTGGTCTTTGGCTCTACATCCACTTGTACCAAGCTAGCCAAAACGATCCCTTATCTATACACTCCGAATTACAAACCGCTAATATATTTTTACTCTATCCTATCTCCGGTATATTTATACTTTAATTCAATCGAATTCGCATCCGTATATCTTATCGGCGGCTTATCTGCAACGCATTAAGTTACCCTAATCACCTGGAATTCTTCTTTTAAAATATACCATGATCAATTTTCATGGATGTGGAACGTAAAATACCAATTTACCAAGCAACTTCCTCTACCTTTGTCATCGATAGAAAAAAATTTTAATTCCCAGTTTAATTTTTGCGTTTTGGATTCTTCAAGTACTTAAAAACAATAAGACGATTTCATTTCGTTGGATCCACTCTTGCTTTTTTATAAGTCTAAACTTTATTTTCTCAACATTTTTTCCATATTCAAATATTATTCTCGAGTTTTTAGTTCTGAAATTTTTTTATGATTTAAAATTTTTCCTTCTTTCAGATTGATAAATAATTTAAATTTAGGTTTTATCGATTTTTTTCAAAATCCTAAATTCCTCAATTTGAAAAAAATCACACTTTCCACAATTTTTTTTTTTTAAGTTCAATTTCTTAAACTTTAGGTACATTCAATTTCTTTTCAAATTACGCAATATTTTTTCCAAAAAAATTTTTTTCAACTCAACAAACTTAAGTTATCAAGATTAAAGAAAATTTATATCATGGAAAAATATATGCCATATCCATTCACTTTCATTTGAAGTATTTTTTTATTTTCAGAAACGAAGGCACTTGAAAAAATTTAAAGCTCCAAAAAAATTTTTAAAAAAATATAAGTAAGAATTTCATTTTTTATGTAATGAACCCGCAGAAAACCACGCCATTTGAAAGAATAACCACACAAAACAAAAAGGCTGGATACAATTTACTTCATTTTCAGAATCCTCCTTCCAATGTCTCCTATCGGATTGATAAATGAACGAAGAAAGATTCGTATATTCGTATTACGTACTTTTACCATGGTCAGGGACAGAGCACAGCACATACGTACAGAAAAGGCTGGCGCGGTTAAAGCATTAATACGGCGAACCATTTCAATTAATTTGAAACGTATAAGCAGTAAATTTACTTTATATACGAGGCTTTTCTTTTTAAATGGCGTTTTATATGGTGATTTCCGTGATTTTAAAAGATTAACTCGCCGACCAGCACGTTGGCAAGTTTGTGGCCCGGAAACGAGACCAAATTTTTAGGAGTTTTATTGATATTGAAAATTTCAATTTTGTACATTTCACATTCGAGGTTTTTTAAAATCATTTTCAGAGTGGAATTCGAAATCGTAATGTTCAAATTGCGGTGATTTCCTCGTATTTCATTCATAATGTGTTTGATCCAGTGATAAAAAGTGAAGGGATTTTGTTCAATAAAATTTATATCACGGGGTCAGACAATGTAGGTAATGATTTTAAAAACATATTTTCGCAGGAAATTTTTTCAAACGAATTCTTATGTCTTAAATTTCGGGGACAATTTTTAACGATAGGTATTTCAACAATTTTACAAAAATCCAGACGAAAACTTAAATTCCAAGGGAAGATCCTTTTCCAACCCCTTCTTCGTTTTGCTCTCTTATTGTCGTGTCCTTCAGGTACCACACAGACCGGTAAAAAATATATACCGATATTTTCGATAAAAATCTCTGCTTTTTATTCTTTTCAACAACCTTATGACCTCTGTCAGCTTTTCGCCACCACAGCTCACATCATTTTCTCTACTGCTATAGGTAAACGCACGATATTCGTAATATTGATCAAAATTCATTTTTTTTCCCCAATCGACAAAGAAAAAGGTAACAAAAAAGAAAAAAATCACCCTGAATTTGAAAGTAAACAGGTACCTAACCTATTCAATCTATACAAAAAATATTTCATAACGGTTCGATAGCCCTTTGGGCTAAGCACCTCTACTTCTATATGTATACTTTTCCACAGAAACGCCGACAAATACTCTTCATGCAGAGTATAAAAAATGACAAAAAAAAATATTTTCAAAGGGATAGCATTATAGCAAAATTAAATTTTTTCGATTCGCCTACCTACGTGGTATAAAACTAGTCTACCTTTTTTTTTTTTCGTAGCTCGATGTGTGTAGGTACTTTGTATAAGTTACCTGAGTACTCTCTTGGCGTCTTGGCTTTTGCGATATGAAACCACGTAATTATTCAGTGCTTGGGATATTCATAATCTCTGCACTTGTCAAAAATATGTACTTCAGCGCCAGAAGGTTATTTTTTCAACCTTGTAAAGAGTGTTTTTTATTAGGGTGGGCCATCATTGATCTTTTTTGTGAAGTAATTTTGGGTGAGCTTTCGAGTGCTCGAATTCGAATTTTCTCCCTCGGCGAGAAAAAATATTTATTGTTCACAAATCTGAAAGAAAATCCGATTTTTTCCTCCCTTGTTAGGAAATGTACAGCTATTGCTTTTTTCAGCGGTAAAAAGTAGAAAAAATAAGCATATATTTTCATTTCATGCATTCTACATTTTCAATTATCAATTACTCGTATTTTGATGATACATAGAAATGAGCTGAACCCAAACAAACGAAGGCGAAAATTTTTGCAAACGATTTTTAAAAGTTGAAAATTTATCATTTCATTCCTCAGTGAAATTTTTCAAAATGTGACAAGAAAATACAAAATTTCACCAAATAAGTATAAACAAGATAAATGAACGAGTTTTTGAAAACAAACTGAGTATGTCATAAAAATTACAAATAATGAATAAATAATAAATTGAACATGCTCAACCTTCATTTTTTATTCACTTTTGAATAAAATTCTAATGTTACGCCAAATCCATGGAATCGCCGAATTCATGAAATGGGCAATTGCTTGCCTAATTTATGAAAATATTTTCAAAATCTTCTACCATTTTTCTTATTTCAAAAATGAAAATTCAAAAAATTTTGGCACAGCTAGAGAACTAACATTTAGCTACATTTCAAAAAAAAATTCAACTAGCTATTTCGACTGGAAAATTTTTTGTGCTGCGAAGAAGATTTTTCATTCAGTGTAAAAAATTTTCTAATTGAAGTAGCTTGTTGACATTTTTTTTTTTCAAAATTCAAATGAATGTTTGTTGTCAGAACCAAAATATTTTGAATTCTCATTTTTGAAATAAGAAAAATGGTAGAAGGTTTTAAAGTTATAAATTTCATAAATTAGGCAAGCAATTGCCTAATTCATGGATTAGGTAAAAATTTTGCCTATTTCATGAATTCAGCAATTACATGGATTAGGCGTAACAGTAATACTTGAATGGAAAATGAGCAGTAAATTAATGGGAAACTTGTTCAAATTCATGAATGAAACAAGCCCGAAAAAATTATCAACCCATGATTAATACACTATTGATGAATTTTAAATATTTTGGTTCATTAGGTACCAAAATGAGATTCTTAATTATGTCTGATGGTTAGTTTCAAAAAGTAGAAAAAATGATTGCCTTTTATTTTTGGAATTCGAGCAATCTTAAAAGTTTGAGGGTGGGGTTTTTGCCAGAATTCATTGCAAAAAAAATTTAAAAAAATTCTCAAAAATTGGTCACCACTCTCCATATACACCACATAAATTTCAGAATTTTTGGTCCATTAGGTTCTGTGATACGAAAACGAAGACAACCTTATCCAAGCGCATGTGCAGTGCTTTGTGGATGACACATTCATGTTACTGGGTAGCAATACAGCCAAGGACTTTGCGCTTGACACCGAAGCTGCCCTCACCCCTGTGATGCAGTTCCTTGCCAGAAGCGGACTCTTCCTTAATGCCAGGAAGACCCAATGGATAGCTTTCGACCGCAGGAGACCAAGAATAGGCCAGGAGGCGCCGTGTGACATGCTCAACATAGGTAACGTTGCAGTTCCCAGGAGCCGCCACCTGACATATCTTGGAGTGATCATTGATGATAAGCTGTCCTGGAAGCCTCACATCAAACATGTAATTCAAAAGGCCAAAGGATATATCCCAATCCTCACATCCCTATGCCACAACACCTATGGCTACTCTCCATGGGCGAGAAGAATTATGTACAATGCTACAGTTACGGCAGTCATCGGTTATTGTGCCAGCGTATTTGTCCACAAGCTGGACCTCAAGGAAGTCCTTGATGATCTTCAGAGCCTGGAGCGTCAAATGGCTATTAATATTGCCTGCCTATATAGATGGACAAGCAGAGATGCATCTCTCATTATTGCTGGAGTAATGCCTATCCAACTGAGATTAGAGCTTCGCGGACTAACCTGGTGCATTCAACATCAACTGAACGTCTCCCAGGAGCAGAAAGCCACACTCATAACTCAACTTGAAGAACGTGCATTGCAGAGGTGGAATGCAGAGTGGGTCCAGTCTACTCACGGTGAATGGACTCACACACTGTTCCCAACAATCCACACAAGGCTCCAAATCCCACACCTGGATGACGAGATGGATTTCTTTTTAGCACAGGCTCTCAGTGGCAAAGGTTGTTTCGCTGCATTCTTGGCCTTCTTGGGGCGTAGAGCCAGCCCCATATGTCGGTGTGGACACCCAGAGGAGAACGCCAGGCATATACTCACGGAATGTCAGCGGTTTGCTACCCAACGCCCCAACCTACCAATCGACTTGTCGGTAGCAAACCACCAGTCATATTGCCGAAGAGTGATCAAGACCTTGTGGGCAGAGGAAGCCTCTACCCGAAGCCAAAGATGACCTCCACCATTACCTCCAGTTATATACAACATTTTGCTTAGGTTAGTGTTGTAATTTTTCATTTTACACTGTGTTGTTAATTTATTTATATTGCTGAGGCGGTGACAAGTATCCGAAAGGTAAGCCGTTATAGGCACGAGTAGTGAGTCCCTCCTTTAGCATATTAGTTATAAGTTCTCCCCTACCATTACATTGTTAGCCTCCCTCTCTGTCCTCCACTGGTAAGCCATCAGGCAAAAGTGGTTGCAGAGAGTAAATGTATGTAGGATATGCAAAATAAATGTTAAAAAAAAAAAAAAAAAAAAAGGTTCTGTGATACGATTTTTTGACGAAAATTCGTTTTTTTTAGGACTGGTACAGGGGTCAGTGGGGGAGTGGAAAAATTGCCTAAAATTATTTTTTGGGCAACAACTAATTCTAAAACCGTCTCGAATGCCAAATCCATTTTTTTTTTAAATTTTCAAGAAAACCAAAAAATGTTACATAATTTGCGTTGGGCTTACATGGACATTTGGACACTCCAGCTTTTAAACTCATCTGAAAGGGATTAAAATTAATAAATTTAGATTTTTCTCAATCTTAATCGATGCAGCTTAAGAAGAGATAAAACACTCAATTTTTTAAACAATGTCACACATCTAAACGGTTTTAGAGTTAGTGGGTCAACAAAGAAGTAAAGTCGAAAAATGATTCAAAGGCAATTGTTCGATTTAAACATCAGGGTGGTCCGAAAAAACAATTTTTTCGATTTTTAAAAACATACCCCCGCAAAAGTTGTTAGCTGATGAGACTTGAAGAATAAAAAAACATTCCAAAATCGAATCGTATCTTCCGATCGCGCATTGGCATTGAAATTTTCAAAAATTTCTAAAAAATTCAATTTTCAAAAGTTTTAGTAATTTTTTTTTTTAAAATTAGAAATTCATTTGAATTGGTTTTAAAGCTCATCTAGTGACTGTTTAAACCAAAAAGCAAAATTTTTTGAAAAAAATTCATGTTTTACCCTGTTTTAAATTTTTTCCACTTCTTCACTTATGAAAAAAAATCAAAAAAAAAAATATGAAACTTGATTTTTTCAAGGAAAAAAAGTGTTTTTCAGTCTATGTGGTCACTAAATAAGCTCTTTAATTTTTTTCAAAATTTTTAAATTTTTGAATTTTCGCCAATTTTTGAAAACTTTAACGCCAATGCGCGATCGGAAGATACGTAGGAATCGATTTTGAATTTCTTTTAATTCTTCAAGTCTCACCAGCCAACAACTTTTTTTTGGGGGGGGGGATGATTTTGAAAATCGGAAATACCGGTTGTGTTTTCGGTCCACTCATTAAACATTCAAGAAGAAAATGTTGGAAATTCATGCTTTTCATCAAAACTGATCTTTTATGTGATTTTCATGGTTTCATGTCACTGCACCGACATCCGTGCTATTTTAATGTTTTTCATCATTTTCATGCCCGGTAAACACCACAAATTGATTCGAAATTTATCAAAATTAGGGCAGGTATGATACCTAAAAAAAAACGAGGATTTAAAAACAGATGAAACAGGAATTGTTCAAAACGATGTAAATCCTCCTCATGGTCACCTCGACGCGACACATTTTACTCGGAAAAAGTGTTTTTCGCGCATTACGTAGTAATTTCCAACTACGACGACGACGAAAGACGAAATGTTTACGCGAAATATTATTACCCCATTATTGCATACAACGTTGCGAGCAGCGAAAAACTGTTTTATGGGGTGCTTTTCGCTTAATTTTTCGTTTCCTGGTTTCAACAACGCTATAGTACCACCTTGGATGGTGCGGAATGAGAAAGAAAGGGTCGAGTCGTACTGCGCCTTGCTTATGCGGTTATGTACACCGTTTAGCTTGTTTGACTTTAACGGCTTTCAGATACTTTAACATTTCACAGCTATACATATTAGCGAGTTTTTAAGTACCTTTTTTTTTCTCTCTCATTTCTGCCTTCTGCTTGCTTATGTATTACTTCTTCGTCGGTGGATTTTTCGCTCACTTGTTTACCCTACTGCTTCGAAGGTGGATGGTGTATTGTGCATAGATGAAGAGCAGGGAGACGGTTGAATACGACCAACATATACGTAAGTGGTTGGCGTTTTAAATCCAATGTGACTTTTTATAGTATTTTACATAGGGTATACATGGTGGAAACTTAAGCTTTAGTTGGTGTGTGTAGGTTTGGTGCTGGTAATGCCGCGCAGACATTTAATGTTTTCTGGTAACGGGAGACGACTTTTATACCGGAAGCGTTTCTCATTTCCTTATTAACGTTATTGCGCGTCGTCGTCGTAGTTTTCTCTCTTTTGTGCTGTATTCTTACGTACTATGTACTTGGTTACATGTTGTGGTACGTACGTATGTGTGTAGCTGTATACATTACATGTATACTTGGGTATAAAAGGGCATCTAGCTTTAAAGTAATCTACTAAAAAACCTCTCCTATAAGGCAGCGAGCTGCTATGTAGGTACATTCAAGTATCACCTTCAGTGTACTGTACGATTACATCTTGTGGCATATTGGGTGAGATGGAGAAGTACTCTTAGTAGCAATTGAATACTCTCGGCAATCCAAGTCGATTAATTTTTTGCTTTTCTTTTGTGTTTTTTTTTTGTGTGTACTTGGTGTGCCTCTTTTCTTCGCTGTGCCTTTTGACGATATCCAGTTTCTGTTCTCTTCATCGTGTCTTCTTGTGATATGATTTTTTTTTTTTGAAAATTCAGGTACGAGGGAAAAGGAAAGTATTTAAATTGGCTGCGAAGTGAAGTTGAATAGTAGGTATGTACAGGGTGACTTAAAATTTCCGGAACGCAAAAATTGATTGGTAAAAAAAAATTGTAAGGGCCAGCAAATAATGAAATCTTATTTACGACGTAGCTGAAGCTCCATTCCCTTCAAAAAATATGAACTCATCCCCATTGTTCACAAATCACTAAAAAATTTTCAAATTTCTTAAATTTTTGAGTTTTTCAAGAAACAAAATTTCAAAACCCAAAATTCCGAAAATTTCAAAAATTGAGATATTCAAAAATTAATATTTGCAATATGAAAAGTCATTGAACAAGGATTAAAAATCATTGCATACCGATTTTGCCTAATCAAGTAGAGGCAAGATTTTAATTTTTGAAAAATTGGCAACACTGCCCCCACTTTACCTCTCGCGGATATTTTGAGTACAGCGTTGGCACTGTCCCTTGTCGACCTACATGTAAGCAACCATTAATTCAGATCAGATTCCACTTAAAATTACGAAAAAAAACCTTGGGTTCCGGAACTTTTGGGTCACCCTGTATTTCAACATCGATTAAACGAGAAATATGAATAATAATATTAAGGTTGAGAGAAAATGATATTAAAACGATTCAATTATTTCACTGCTTCAATTGTTATTTTAAAAAAAAAAGTTCAACACAATGCCCTTTTTGGGCTCCCTCCCCCCTCTCAAAAAAATTGAACCATATCAAAGCAGTGATGTATTATTTTGAAGGAAAAAAAAATGTATAAATCGGAATCAGCTATTCAATAAGGTTATGGACCGTTTTCCCGAAGCCTAAATCCCGAACGGACATTTTCCCGAATGGAACATTTCACGAAAAAAATTTTCACGAATCCTTTTTCCCGAATACCAAAATCCCGAATTCTTTGTTTCCCGAATAGAGAAAAACGGTTAAAATTGCTTTTTTGCTTTTTAAACAGTATTTTTTTTTAAATTTCGCTCGGGCAGTATTTTATTCATTTTCTTTTAAATTAATGATTTTTGACTGAAAGATCAGTGAAAAATGACTAATTTTAAATGAGATCCCCTTCCCGTATTTTTTCTCAAATTTTCAGCCCTCTTAAATTATTTCTGGGTGCACCTATGACTACTGCAAACTGAAAAAGTTCACTAATCTGCATCGATATTAATTTTTGAAAATGAAAATCCACCACAATTTCGCCATCGAAAAAAAAAACTGTCCAATTCAGATAAAATTTTACACCCATCTCTCGCTGATTTACAACTTAGAAAATTAATTTTTAAATTTTTGAAGTATGTCGTTCCACATCTCAGACCAAACGACCCCATAGAATTCGACATTCAATACAGATAATTTTCCCCAATTTCTTAAACTAATCAAATCCCACGAGAAATCGTGTATTCGATATTTTTGCGTTCGAAAAAAAAATTATTCGGGATTTCTGAATTCGGGAAAAAGGTAATTCGAGAATTGTATTCGGGATTTTAGTATTCGGGAAAAGGGATTCGTGAAAATTTTTTTCGTGAAATGTTCTATTCGGGAAAATGTCCGTTCGGGATTCAGGCTTCGGGAAAATGACCGTGAACCATTCAATAATAATTAATAATCAATACTTCTCTCCATTTTTGAAAAAATTCACAAGATGCGGGCATCAAATTGAAGGTCTTCGTTTCTTCAACCAAAATTGAGAAGTTTTTGAGTTGACACTGATTTTGAGCCTTTTAGAAGGAGTAGAATCAAGGGGAGACCTCAACTCGAAAAACAATTTTCGACACCCAAGGGTGCTTTTCATATCAAGGCTCACATAACCTTGAATATATTCTTTTCAAATCTAAAATTCATGCTGAGAAATTATAAAAAGTTTAATATTTAGTCCAACTTGACAAAATATCAAAAAATTATGAAATCACCGTTCAATAAGAATTATTAAAGTTGAATTTTCAAAAAAAATTAAAGTATTATAAAATTTTAATAAACGTACGAGTGTATTGAATCTGAAAAGTGAAAATTCTAGCCATTTTCATGTAAGTAATTTTTATTGCTTTGAATTTACTTTTTTAAAAAAAAACTCTTTTTCCGTGCTTCAATTGAACAATTCAAAAAAAGAGGAAAACGTTGAAAATTCCAAGTTTTGCAGTGAAATTATTAAAATTTTATTTTCTGACCAGTTATCTATTTCATGTTTTGTAGTCAGAAAAAATACTTAGAATTAAATATAAATTTAAAACACTACCTAAATTAAATACCCAATACTTTTTTTTAGGTGTGAAATATTTTAGGCTTTTTTGGATGTGAAAAATTCATACCAATGTTCATCATTTTAGGACAGACCTTTATGCTAAAATGGAAAAATGAGTTTCAAGTCGAAAATTTTACCTTAATAATGACTAAAAAAATTGAAAATTCACATCATCGATCTCAATTAAAAATTTGGATTGATTTTGGTGGTATAATGAAAGATATAAAAAAAGAATAAAAATCTTGATCTTGGAAGTTTGGCCTTACATCAATTTTCAATATAAAATAGTGAAATCTTACTCTGTGTTTGTTTCTTTTTCTTTTTTCTTTTTTTTTTTACATTGAAAATCAGCCAACCTAAAATATCCAAATTGGCTTGATTTTTAAAAGCATTTTTTCACGCAAACAAATCGAATTTTTCAATCGTATCAAAATTACTGCAAAAAAACCACTTGAACATTTTCTTTTCGAATAAAAAGTTATGGCGAGAAAAAGTATACATTAAAAGAAGAATAAAAATTGACCAAATAACTAAAAAAAAATGTCCAACCCGAAATCTTAATTTTCAAAACGCTCAAATGATTCCTGAATTTTCCAAATCAACTCATATAAATCTCCCTTTGAAATTTTCAACATCATTTCGTTTTTTTTTTTTCAACTGAATTTCTCACAATGGACGTGTTATTAACGTAAAACATCTGTTTCTTTCTTCCATAACCTTCCAATTCTAAAAATACTACCACGTTTCAGATCAACGAACTTGGAACGAACGTCGCTAATCACAAATTCAAAAAAGATATCATCTCGGACACACTTTGATAAAAAAAATTCCACTAGGGAAAAAAGCTCGTTTAAATTTAAAATTCATAACGCCTCCGGCAGCTCGTTAAAATTACATTTTACACGACGGAACAGAGGAAAATTCGCAATTCTTTCTTCACGAGCGATGTCAAATTTCATCCCACAAATAATTCGATAAAGCACGACGTCTAAAATCGATTTGAAACCCGAACCCGGCAAGGTCTACGCAATAAGTAATTAAAAATTGAGAAATAACGAATGAAAATAACTCACCATTCGGGATTTTCTGTAATTTCCATCTTTTGTGGTAAACCTGTAAAAAAAATTCAAACGTTTCGTTAGAAATTTTATCCTCAAAAAGAAAAAAAAGTAATTCATAAAATTTATCTCGTCAAAGCATTTTACTTTTTCAAACATGTTTGTAGGTGTAGTCTGAAAAGTAAGAAGATTTTCTTCGTATTCTTTCATATATTTTTTTTCATCGCATCGCTTATTTCTCAACTCTGATGATAATTCCATCTAGAAGTAATTTCTTCGTTACACGTCGCTAAATAATCCCCTTTCCCCGATCAGCTTGTACCCCAATGTACCCCTCAGGGAACAATTCTACTCATCTCCACACCCAGGCCTCCCTCTTTAAACTTGATGCACATCGTAATTTTTTTCAAAGCCTTCACTTACCACATAGCAGTCGAATTAACCAAATACAAACATCGTAAAATGGATGAAATTCGTTCGAAAAAAAACACCGTTATCGAATGTTCTCCCTCTGTTCTCGTAATTCCTCTTTTCCATACATAAAAAGGAGGGAACTCGAAAAAAAAAAAAGGTACAATAGAAGCAGCGACACAATTGTTAGTAGTACTAAAGCTATTGAGCCGTGAACGAAAGTTACGATTTTAACGTATCTGCTGGCAGCCTTTAACGACCAATAAAAGGCGAAAAATGTTTCCTCGCATAAGACGTAGACGAGACGGTGGTAAAAACGAGTAAAATTCGCTAACGTTTTTTTCTCCCTCGCTTCGTCGCATCTACCTATCTCTGTTTGACTCTACACGAAACTCTCATCTTTACGTAGGTACTCGTTTTTTTTCATGCGTCTCTTTCTCTCGTTCACTCACTCGTTTACTCTTCTTCTATATACTACATCATCGTAGAACTACGAAGAGAAAAATATGCCTCACCTCTCCGCCATTCTCGATCAAATGTTCTTCCGTTATATCTACACGGTCTAATAGGCTCTGGCAGTTCGCGCTCTGTTCTTTTTCTTCTTTCTCGTCGTTTTCTTTTTTATTCAACAGATGAAAAAAAGTATTTTTATTTTAATATCGCGCCATATACTAGAGTATTTTTTATCAATTGTATAGGGTGATTCGAGAAGGATTGGTTCTTTTATTTGTAGCATGGACTTTTGGACTTGCATTTTACAATTTTTCTGTATTTTATGAATAACAAATATCGGATCATAATTGAAGAGGATTTTCAGACTGAATCAATAAAACAATGATGAAACGTAGAACCTTAAAAAGAAGTGCATTTTCATAAAATTTTTGATATGTATTTTCGAAAAATTGGCCAAAGACTTGCAAAATATTAAAGTCCTTTAAAAATTTAGAAATTCAATTTTTTTTCTCGACTTGAAAATTTTAAATCTTAAAGCTCTACCCCCCCCCCCCCCAAAAAAAAAAATCAGAAAGAATTTTTGAATGGAGAATAAAACAAATAAGACTTGAAAAGGAAGAAAGGTCATCAAAGGTTTTCAGTGTTTTCAAATTTCTCGACTTAAGAATTCCAGAATCATACTCTGATAATATTGAAATTTTCACAAAAGTAGTACAATTTCTTTTCTGTCCTAGAATTTTCGATACTGATGAGCCGGTTGAAAAAATACGTCTTTCGACTAAGTACGTATTATTTACAAATTTTTTCAAGCTTTCTCGACTTTTTCATCCTGGATGACATCTTGTGCAATTAGTAGACACATTTTTAATTTTTAATGTCAAAATATTTAAAGTTTGGACAAATTGATTTTTTAAAAATTCAATTTCAACACCTAATTAAAATTTTGTTCGAAACATAGAACATGGAATTTTTTGAAACGAAAATTGAATTTAGAAAAAAAATTCAACGAATTTAATTTCAGTTGAATTTTTTGGTGTTTTGAACATGCCATGGAGAGGAGGAACTTTGAAAATGTCATTTTGAATTTTTCACATAAAAAAATACCTGACAAAACAAATTTTTGCATCGAGTTCCACACATGTTCTCACCTGGTCGCAGGGGGGAGGGCAAAACTTCAGCTAAAAATTCGGCGACGATTTCATCAGAAAAATTAAGGAGAAATCAACACTTCACATTAAGCAATCAATTGAAGTTTTTCTGACAAAAAATTGCTCGAAATTTTTTATTTCAATTTGAAAGAATGATGCAAACCTGCAATAAGTAAACAAAATTTTATCCATTCGAGCTAATTTTCTGATTTTTAAAAAAATTTCAAGGAAAAAATTTTTGAAATCTCTTTTTAGCCCAGGAGAAATGTACTTTGAAAAAAGAAATATATGTTAGTCAAAATTTTATTGCTGAAAAAGTTTCTATATGATGTCCAGAGTATGTGGTAAAAACCCACCACCCCCACCCCTATTGCTTTTTGAGGGGGGTGGACCTCTTGCGGGGGAAAAAATTGTTTTGCACCGATTTCGCTCAAATTTGGGTGGAAGGTTAGGTGGGTGTAGAAGTACTCCCAAAAAAATTTTCAGGTCCCCCCGACCTCAGGGAGCTGAACCATCGCTGCCCAAAGTTGAGAATTTTTGACAAAAATGGAAAAAACGGAGTATTTCGAGTATAAAATCACCCCATAATACCAATTTTGAAAACTCTTATGATTTTCGTGTATATTTTGAGATGACTAATCCGACTAGCACATCAACTTTTTCATTTGAGGTGTTTAACTACCCCTACGGCCCTTTCAAAGTATGCAGATCGTGTTTTTTCAGCTAAAAATGACTTCAAAAAACACGATCTGCATACTTTGAAAGGGCCGTAGGGGTAGTTAAACACCTCAAATGAAAAAGTTGATGTGCTAGTCGGATTCGTCATCTCAAAATATACACGAAAATCATAAAAGTTTTCAAAATTGGTATTATGGGGTGATTTTATACTCGAAAATACTCCGTTTTTTCCATTTTTGTCAAAAATTCCCAACTTTGGGCAGCGATGGTTCAGCTCCCTGAGGTCGGGGGGACCTGAAAATTTTTTTGGGAGTACTTCTACACCCACCTAACCTTCCACCCAAATTTGAGCGAAATCGGTGCAAAACAATTTTTTCCCCCACAAGGGGTCCACCCCCCTCAAAAAGCAATAGGGGTGGGGGTGGTGGGTTTTTACCACATACTCTAGACATCATATAGAAACTTTTTCAGCAATAAAATTTCGACTAACATATATTTCTTTTTTAAGCGATTTTTTGATGCTAATTCTCCTGGGTTATTTTACTAAAATATACTTTTGAGCTAATTGTAACAAATTGATGAAAGGAAACCAGATGTATGCCTGCAAACTGGTACAGAAATTGACACATTTTTTTCTCTTGAGCGGATTTTTGAGCAGTTTGAAAAAATTTCAACACACTGAAAAGAATCAAAAACTGGTTAAAGGTCCAAAAAACTAAAAATGGTAACCTTTTGTCCGAAGAGGTTGATATTACAAAGGACCTTGACTTCGTAAATTTCCCTGAAAAATTATTTATTCCAAAAATCTATTACGTTAATCAAGTTGCCTAAGGAATTCGCCTTGAATACGTGCTTGTTGCGTATTTACGGCGAATCGATTAGGCAATTCTATTAACGTGAATTTTTCCATTAAAAATATCATTTTTCATCTAAGAATTGCCACAAAATGTTTTGATTTTTCAAGTCAACTCCTTCGGTTGAGGTGAAATCCACCATAATGGATAAATTCAGAAAAACTGGAGGAAATCACAATTTCGTTGGAGGCTACAAAACAACTCAAAATTTTATAATTCGGTTTGGAAAAGTTGAAATAATAAGTTGGGTCTGATTTGGGCCGATCTCAGGGATTTGGAGCAGAGTTGGAGGGAGCTGGAACCCCTCTGGGCAATTTTTTCGGAGCCAGAGCTTATTTTATGAAAATCCTGGACCCCGAGCCACATTTTTAAAAATCTCAGAGCCGAAGTTACTTTTTTAAAATCCTGGAACTGGGCCTAGAAAGAAATCAATCAAAAATTTTGGAGCGGGAAACGGAGGGAGAAGAGAGAAGGACTTCTCTACGAGCTATTTTTTTCGATCCGGAAGCATTTTTATTAAAATTTCAGAGTTGGAGGAGGAGACACTTTTTTAAAAGCCTTGGCGACGAATCCGATGGGACTTCAATTAGAAAATTCAGAGCTGAAGCTGGGGCCGGAGAACCCCTTCCTCTGGATGTTGCACTGAAAAGTTATTTTTTCAAAGCAGTTACATTTTCAGCAAACATGGTATCAAGCGTTTTCCCCCTTTTTTTTTTTGAAAAATTCATTACTTTTTCACTTCTTACTTTTTCTTACCTTTTTTACTTATTCTTTTCAACTCATACCCCCTCCCCTACTTCCCCTTCCAAAAAAATGGTTCATTTTTCAGAACTAAAAAGAAATATCAAATTTATTACAGAAAATACTCAAATTGGAAAACGATCTTTACTCCGACACGACCGACAGTGCTACCAATGCCACAAAAAATCAAAAACTTACTTAGGTACTCGTTTTTATCAAAAATGAAAAATTCTTAAAATTAAAAAATCTCAATCTCATCTTAGGATTTTTTTTACAATACTTTTTCTTCTAAATTCACAAGTTTTTCATTACTTGCATGACCCATTTTCAAATCCTCTCATTCTCATTCAAATAAAAGACAGGCACCTAAAAAAGTACTTTCGTTGGCAAATTTTGACAATTTAGATTCAAGAGAGGCCATTTATTTTCTATTCAAGTATTCATGTATCTAAATTTTGGAACAGATTATCAAATAAATTTGGAGTTTCGAGCTCTTAGAGGGTACCAAATAATGGTCCTGAATCCGGATCAAATCTAAAATCCCCACAGTAGTCTTTTTCATATTTTTCAGAACCACAATTCCCTGTTAAAATTGAAACTTTTAGCCATCAAAATTAATCAAACCGTTCTTTTGTATAAATTAGTGATTATTGTGTATATCTTTCTCAATTTTATATAATTTTCGTCAAAATGAAGAGTAGTGAATTTTATACCTAGAATTAATGAATTTGTCATACTTTTCTCCTCTCTGCCACTCTCCCATCCCATTCCCTCCCACAAGTCCACTTTCCACTCCAGAACGGAAAACAGGACTAAATTATTGTTCTACAAATCCCAAAAAAACATTCACTCTGATGTAAAATAATGTTGAAAACTGAAAAAAATGTTGTAAGTATTTCTCTTTCATCAAAATTACTCCCCCCCCCCCCAAAAAAAAGCTCCGTGTTTATTGCAAATTAAAAAATAATACCTGATTTATATTCTGCGCCTGGAAAAACATATGTTTTTTTACTATTATCACCAAACGATACCTAAAACTTGATTTTTCCTAATTCAGCCGGATATGAACTAGGTACCTAGCAAAAAATAATCCAATTTTTCAATTCAGCTCAACCATCGCACTTTATAAATCTCGAACCTCAAAAACCTTTCGACATCTCCCACCCAGATCATTCCGAACCACCCTGTAGTTCGCATAAAGGCGTAAAGTGAACAAGCACGTGGCTAAATTAAGCAAATCGAGAAACTCCCCCTCGTATTTTCTAATGGATCTTTTTTCGCGTCTTTTATTCATTTTTTGGTCGTTTAACGCGTTCGCAAATCGTCATTTAGCCAAGATAAGAGTAAATTTTGCTTCTTTTTTTTCCAACCCCACGTACAACACGAATCGTTTGCTGGCGGATTCTTCTCTCCTCTTCTTTATCTCTCCACCGCACACGCACATACATCGTGCAACAAACTAACTCTAAGGCCTTTACAACCAACGACAAGATTCCCAGTAGTATTTTTGGCTTGCGTTTTCCTCCGCCTTTCACTTTTCCTACCGAGAGTTAAACGTTGTCTCGTACACGTCGCCCTGGTACTTTTTTCTACACTCTGCAGGTCCAAGTATCACATACGTGTAGACCGCGTCAGCGCTGTACTTTTTTTCTCTCTTTCGGGTTCCCTTTCTCTTCACCTAGTACTTCCATATTTTAGCGTTGAATCGGAATGACAAGATAATCCCGGGACGTTGAAACTTCTCGCGCCGCAGTCTATTATATTCCCTAATCTTGTTAAGTTTTCGTTTCCTTTAGAATTAGTATTTCGTCGTCCTTATTTTTTTCTCCGGCCGCTTTCTCGTCGTTCTTCGTAGATGCCAGTTCAGCTCGGCAATTTTTTCCTTTCCAAAGGCCTGTTTTCAACAATTGTGGTTGCGAAAAGCGGTATCCTTGGATGTTATTTTGGTATTCGTAATTATGTATTCTGTATGTGTAGTCATGGTGTTGGTTTTTTTTTGCACGAAAATGGCCAAATTTTCCATTCATTTGGGTAATAATTAACGATTCTATTCTCAGGGCCAAGTGTGTGGATTTATTCGAGCGTAAGTTCAACCTTCCATAATAGAATTTCTCCTCAGCAGATAGATTCGTCTAAAAAGTATACTTTCTTTATTGTAATAATATGCTGGATAATTTCAGAGCAAATTGCACCACTCGTTTATGTATTTTTTCCTATTATTGCGGTACACTTTTTCCAACGTGAAGTCGTTTCTTCCTGCTAGAGCGAATGTTCGAAAGCGCCATCAAAGCGACGTTTATTATAAGCGATAATTTTGCTTGATCGTTGGGCCGTCGTCATAAACGACGACGCATACGTCTTTTTCGCTAACGATAAACACATATTAGAGAAGGTGCGGGGGAGAAAGGGGAGGCGAGCCAGTATCTACGCCAATAGTCGAGGCGAGGTAATAAATTCACTTCGACGTATTTTCTTACCATATACGCGGCGATTTTGCAATTTCGATGCTCGGATGAGTATACGGTAGCACTCAGACATCGTATAGACGAGACAGCCAGTCGATTAAATATTAACCATTTACTTCCAGTACATAAACAACCCAACTGATCATCAAGTTTGAATTATTAGACGACGAATACGGTGTAGTTTTAGATGCATCTCGGTGCGTTGGGCGAACTTGAAAGAGCGACTGGGTACTTTTTCAATGAGTTTTTATCGTCGAATTGAGTTCGACGATGACCGACATTATCGTTCGACTAATGCAAGACCTCGAAGTAAATGGTTATTACAGGATTTATGATGTTTTAGGAAATGAATACTATGATAGAAAGAGGAATAAAAAATACCTAGAATTTTGTGCACTGCGAGATACCCTGAACAGAAAAAATTCTGATGGTGTCAAAATATTATATGTTTTCGACTTTTCGTAACTCCTGAATTTCGAATCTGGCATTTTGCTCAAAATTTGAAGGGGATTTTAGAAAAGGGGGGAATCAAGATTTTCGAGATTTTCATGATGGGTATCAAAATAATATGTTTTTGGACCTCCCGATTTTGAATCTTGCATTGATCTTGCTCAAAACTTTAGAGGCCTGCAGCGGAGGAGGAAAACTGAAAATTTTCGAAATTTTCATGATGGTTTCAAAATATATGTTTTTGAGCCTCCAGATTTGGAATTTTGCTCAAAACTTCACGGGGCCTGCAGAGAAGAGGAGACTCAAAATTTTCGAAATTTTCATGATGGGTATCAAAATATAATTATGCTTTTGGACATTCTGATTTTGCTCAAGACTTTAGGGGACTGCGGGGGAGGGGAAAAATTGAAAATTTTTGAAATTTCCGTAATGAGTATCTAAATATATGTTTTTGAGCCTCCAGATTTTGAATCTCGCATTGATTTTGCTCCTAACTTCAAGGAGGCTGCAGGGGAGGGGAGACTCAAAATTTTCAAAATTTTCATGACGGTATCAAAATACATGCTTTTGGACCTTCTGATTTCGAATCTTGCATTGATTTTGCTCAAAACTTCAAGGGGTTGCAGGGGAGGGAAAAACTGAATTTTTTTGAAATTTTCATGATGGGTACCTATTAAAATAATATGTTTTGGAGTCTCCAGCGTTGGCTTGAAACCTTATGGAGGCCACATCAAAGGGAGAGAAAATTCAAAATAATCGAGTACTATTCTGTTGGTTGTGCAAATTGATCTATTGGTTGGCACCTGTAAAAAGCTTCATCCGAAGAACCTTTTCAGGCATATTACTATTAGTATAATTAGTTGTATATTTTCCAAAGTTGTTAATTTTCCAAAAATTTGATGTTTTCTTTAGAATGACATGTGAAAATTCGCTTCAAAAAAATGATTCCTAGCCCAAATTTTAAGAGATCAAATTTTTAACAAATAACAATTTCATGTAGACACAAAATTTTCCAGTTTTTCATAATTTTTTCTCAGTTCAACGATCTTTTCTCGAGCTTTACATTGGAGAATTGACCATAGTTATCAAAACTTCTTATTCTATGTATTTTCAACATTGAGTGGTACCAATGCATTAGGAAGATCTGAAGTTTTATATGTTTTTCCAGAGATGGCTTTAACAAAATAATGATGATTAATATCACAATCATAGAAAATTTTGAAAAGTTTGAGGTTTGTCCCCCCCTCCACACCTCCCAAAACCCCCTTGAGGTTTTGAGAAAAAAGAATGCCGGATTCGAAATCAGTAGGTCCAAAAACATACACAACTTTAATACTCATCAATTTTATCATGAAAATTCTCAAAATTTTGAGTTTTGTCCCCCCTCTCCTGAAGCTTCCTTGAGGTTTTGAGAAAAAATGCCGGATTCGAAATCCGCAGGTCCAAAAACAAATTAATACTCATCATGAAAAGTTGAAAAATTTTGAGTTTTGTCCCCCTCGCTTGCAACTCCTTGAGGTTTTGAGCAAAAATAACCCCAAAAATTAAATCAGCACCTTTTAGAACTCCCAGAAACACCAATCCCAGATTTTTGTCATATTAAATTTTCAAAAGTCTACCATTCAAAAAAATAATTGAATTTTTCGAATTTTTTCTTCACCTTCTTGACCCTCCCCACACAAAAAAATTAAAAAAATTACTATTTTTTCAAAAGTAATTTTTAAAAACATTTTCAGAAAAATTAAGATATCTTAAGTATCTCTAAGCAAACAAAGCGAGGATCGAAAATAGAAAAATTTCTGACATTTAGGAATGAAATCTTCAGCGTTTTTTGTTCATTTTACGAGTGGATGAGCATTTTGCCGAATCGTTAGTTGTGTTTTTTTTTTTTTTTTTGAAATAGGAACCGACGAAAAAGTTAACTTTGCCCAGAAACATTTCTATCGCGAATTTTTTTTGATTGAAATTGAAAAATCAATCTAAAATTTTGTACTTTTTCCTACTCAGTTTACAAGGATTTTCTAATACATTTTTCATATTTTTCGTTTCGAAGAATTCAAAAATTGAAATAAAAATAGGTTTTCCAATCAATAACTTACTCAAAAACAGAAAAAAATCAATTTCAGGTCGTCCTTGTTTATTTCCCCACATTTTGTAGAAATTTCAAAATGCTGGAAAATTAAAATTTTGTTGCATACTCCATAAAAAGTAGCTCAAGCTTGACGCCTACTTTTCGTCAATTTTTAGCTAGAAATGCATTTTTTTTTATTCAAAAATATTAAGGTACGTTAATTCTGAAAAATGCATTTTTTTACAATTCAAAAATTATGAAATCAATTAGATACACGAGAGCTGTGATTACCATGATTTTTCTCACCTTTTGGCTCTCGATATAACTTCCATTGTTGCCATTTTATTAAGAAAATGATGTGATACTTTTCGATGGCGGATTCAAAAAAAAACTGAAAAATCAGTATCGAGTTCGAGATATTTTCCATAGGTACTTACTTAACACATAATTAAGGCCTTGAAATTACAATATTAAATTTTACATTCGACGATTAAGGCACGTGAGCCTATTAAGAACCCCGTCGTTAACAAACACATCCTACGCAAATGACAAAAAAACATCCTCTCGCGCTCAAATAACAATTTTATGACATCGTCGTCAAATTCAAACCCATTAAAGGTAAGAAAATTTCAAGCCGTATCACATCTCACAACCACAATCTCCCCAAGGTTAGCACACACCAGCGTAGCAAAACTGAACCGAAAACATGCTTAGTAAGCTAATTAGACTAAAAATGATCCAAAAAGACTTATTTTGGTCGAATAGGTAATAATACAAGAGCTATCACTTTAAATATGGCAATTTAGTTTAATATGCGTTGTCTATCGCACGTTGCAAGGTCAGCAAAAGAACACAACAGAATCCCATCGCTTTGTAGTAGAACAATTTAGACAGGGAGAGATTTCAGACTATGAGGTGATGATGGAAAATAACGTCTTCGTCGTTTCTTTCGCATCCTATGATCCTAGCCTTGGCCAATGTGTAAATATTTCTGTTCTTGGCGTCATTTTCTTCTCACATTATACTTTAATAGCGGCGTTAAATCGTTTCCCAGGTAGAAATGTGTATCCATTATCTCTTTTATGAGATGTACTACAATGTAGGGCGTATCTATCTTTGGGGAGCTGGAAACGTAGGCATTAGATATGGGCTAGATGAACTTTGACGTCGTCATCCTTACCAACCAACGAGTGGCGAAAATTATTTAATACGTAGGCACAAATTAAACTTCTGAAAAGGGACGGAAGGGGACGTGAGGGCCTATCGTAAGATCCTATAAAAGTAAACACATTATTTCGAACGAACTTGAGTTTAAGTAAATCTTCGTCGTACTTTAGACTGCGGAGAATATCATTGCTACTTTTTTGATGACATTCTCAAGCATAACTGCCCATAATGAAAAATTATCACGAAGTCAATCCTGCTTACTCTATCGAATCTGAGAATAAGAATGACCTTCATTATTTAATAACTGAGATACTCTGAAATCTTCACCATGATGAAAATTTCGTAAAACAAAAAGAACAAAATCCCATTTCGAGTCATCTCTGCTGTTCATCCATTTCAGCAGATAATAAAAGAAGACGAAAAACAAGTTTGGCAAAATTTATACACGACATCGACATTATTTCGCGACCTCTCGAATACCCCCGCATAGATCCGCAGATCGATTATTTTCCAAACTTTTGGTCTTTCGGTACTCCCAGCACACCAGCAGAGCACAAAACAAAACACCGTAGCTAATTTTGTTTCTTATATAAATACGCCGAGGCTCGATTTCGCAGCGGCCATTATCCCCAGAGATAAACTTCTTGAGATGGAAATTTGGCGCTGGTAATTTTCTGGCGTGAAAAATCGACTGCTCTAACCAGGGGCTCTCTTTTCGCCAAGTTTTCACGAGACTCCCGCAGAGAGTCGATAAATTTCAACGCTACCGCGGCTGTCTTTAGCCCAGATTAGAAATTTTCTTTCAAGGTTAACATTGGTATACAATACGTTAGATAATTCCGCCTAACCGAAGAAGCTTTTGTTTTTCGAAAGCGTTGCGTAGACCGCAACACGAATACGATTTTGAAATTCGAGCAAAAGTTGGGACGTTGGGAGCGAGAAAAATTCGATTTGAGAATTTTGCAGATGAATGAATACCTAAAAATGATGGTTTTTAGGAGTTTTTTTGGAAAATAAAAAAGGGTTGAGTCGAAGCCATGATTTCAGTGGGTCGGAATATTTTAATTCAATTGTTTTTCAAAGAAACGAGAAGAAACGACACATCCGATATCCTAAAAATGATTATTTTCAGTCGTTTTTCGAAAATGAAAAATATTTGAGTCGAAGCCTTGATTTTAGCGGATCTGAGAATTTTCGTTCTGTCGTTTTTTGAAGTTTTTATTTTTGTTTTATTCGAAAAAAAAAAAATAATAATGAGTCGAATATATAGAGATCAAGGTACATAGGTGCCCAAAATTTTGCCAGTAAAATACCGTGTTTTTAGCACTTTGTATGACAACCCAGAAAAATTAACAATAAAACTTTTAGTTTTCAGAAATAAATACCATTACTTACCTATAAGGCATAGACGCACCCAGGGGGCGATCAGGGAGCTCAAGCCCCCCCCCCTTAAACCCTGAAGAAAGATTTCTTTATTACAAAAAAGTAAAAAAAAAAATTACTTTTCAAACAGTGTTTTTTCAAAAAAATTCGCCATTCATTGTTGACCAATTTTTCAGTTCCTCAAGAAATTCCCAGTTTGTCAGAAAAAATTGATGATATTTGACTGAGATGAAAGATCAGCGAAAAATGACTAATTTGAAATTTGTCCCTCTCCCTTTTTTTTTCTCAAATTCTCAGCTTCTCCCTCAATTATTTTCTGAGTGGGCTTATGCTATAAGGTTACTGAAGGTGCAGCATTTTTCCTGCCCCCCTCCCCCAAAGAAGTGCTCTAAAATTCTTTCTATATCTATAAGAAAAGTAAGTAAATAATCAATCTGAAAATTTTACGACCAAACTATTGTTATCAAAAAATGAATTTTCTATTAATGAGGAGAGGGGAGGTAGGTATTTCGAACAAAAAAAGAATTTCAATTTTTTTCTCAAAACAAAAGTAGTAAAATTTTCAACTCACACTCCATTTATTCGACTAAAAATACTGAAAATGAAAATTTTCCATATTATTTGTTTGCAGAGGTGAAGAAGGGAAGAAAAATCGAAATGCATAGGCATACCCAAGAGAAAAGATTCAAGTAGCTCCAATTCCCCCCCCCCACTCCCTCCAAGAAAGGAGATTTTTATTATTCAGTACAAAAATGTAAAAGAAAATTCTTTTTTTTGCTCTTCAAACAGTAGATATTTTTCAAAAAAATGTTGCTCCCATTTTGATCATTTTATTTTGAAAATGATGATTATTCATTGGTCTTTCAGTCCAAAATCGCTGACTTCTCAATTAATTTCCAGTTTGTCATAAAAATCAACAATCTTAAACACAGAAAATTTTTGGAGTTACCCAAATTAAAAATTATTTGTATTTTGAAACAAAATAATTGAAAGTTCGTCTTGAGCACTACAAAAGAATATTAAAATCAACACATCTTCCAAAAATTCAGAAATCATAATTAACACAATTTTTTATCAATTTTTGTAAAAAGTCAAGTTTTAATTTATGACCTTTTTTTATTTTTGATGGAGTTACGACCAAAAAGTTCAAAAATTTTCAGAATATGGAGTTACGCCAACATATTTTTTCTATTTTTAAAAATTTGTTTGATGTTTGCGCTGAAATTTTGTGATTACCAGATGGAGGACGTCTCATTGTTGTCGTTTCAGCAGAAAAAAAACACAAAAATTTCTAAATTTTGGAGTTACGACCCTTTAGCATTGGAGGGACAATATGAAAATTGAATTCAAGTTTAAAAATTATTTCGCCAGATTTCATTTTTCTCCGCTTATTTTGATTTAAAAAATTTAATCAATTTTTTTTTTCTAATCAGGGTTTAAAAAAAATTAAATCTAATTGGAATTTAATTAGGGTTTTTGAAAATTACTTTGCAAGTTTTAAATGCTTTTTTTTCGGACCTAATTCTTGTTTTGGAAGGTATAAAAATTTTTTCAATCTAAATTATTCAAGATTTTGAAAAAAAAATCAAAATTTAGCACAGGTTTAAGAATTTTTTAAAAAATTAATTCGCCTCAAATTTATTTTGATTAATGGATATGTTTTTTCCGCTTGGGTGGGGGATCATTCCAAAATTTTTAAGACGCTATTTTGCGTCACCAAAAGTCAAAAACTTATAAATTTTTATATTTTCAAAATTAATTTAATGTCTATTTATAGGTATCAAAAAGTCAGAAGCTGAAAATTGACTTAATACTTATTAGAAAGTCAGAATAACAAGAAAAATATCAGAGAGCTGAAAACCATTTTTAAATTTTAAAAACAAATTTTTTTTGAAAGATAACGATTATTTTTTAAGAAAACTAGTTTTTAAAAGTAATTTTCAGTATTTTTTAGGATGTACTTACTCAAAAACCTCAAAAAGAAAAGAAACCAATCTGTCAGAAGTCAGGATGAGAGGAAAAAACATCCATGTTTTCAACATTTCCTTTTGAAGGAAACTTTACTTCTTTTTTTTTTTAAGTGTTCTTTCAGAATCGAAAAAATCTGACCGAAAAAATTCCAACTCAAACACGAAAATTTTTCAAAAAGAAAAACATAAACTCAGAGCTGGCTGGAATAAATGAATTTTTCCAATTACGGTGATTCGAATGATTTTTACAAAACATTCGAAAACTTTTTCGTCGTATTACTTCGACAAATGAACTCGATGAACTCTGGTGCAATATTACAGAAAAATTCGCTCATTCCGTTCGACCAAATCAACCAAGCGTAACATCTTTCACTTCTGCAAAACCCAAAATACCTAATCGAATTTTTAAAAATCCTAACACACGTGTACGAAAATCGTATTTACTCTGCCAACGAACCACTGCAAAACCAAACTAGATAAGATAATTTGAACCAACGTAACATTAATTGTCGTACTCTGGGCATTTCACAATTCAGTCTTCAAACATCTCCGACGCCACCGCGGTTAATTCATTAATCTCGAAACCATATCAAGATGTTCATTCGGGTACAACATCGTTACTCGTGAGAATTCGACTCGAAAACTGTCAAATATCTTCACCGGAGGGCAACTCACCACGTGAGCTAGCCAGACAGAAACAGTTCTGATTCTACGCGATATCTGAAATTCTACTAAAAAAAAAAGATAATACACGATCCAGTACCCGACGAAGTCGTCACCGGAGAGTACACAAATTAAACCCTAAAACGGCGACGTAAATCGCCACGCAAAAAGGCTTTAAACCCTTTAAAAGAGGCTCTCGCTTAACGCAAAAATCACACCCATCGTACAGGTTCGCAACTAAGTTCTGCGTGTAGGCCGAAACCAGCTGGAGCGAGGGATGCGACACGAAATACGAACTCGGCTTAAATCTCTGACAAAAACATCGCCTACCATAATACCGCGTGCTGAATAGAACAATAGTGAGACGGATCCGCCGTCATCAACATCATATATACGAGTATACATAATACATACGTCGTATACCTACTTTTCGGTATGAAGGCTCGTGGAGTCAGCTAGATTTCCCCTCCTGGCCCCCTGTTTTCTGGAACGAACGTTCCGTCGACGTAAACTGCAGCAGTGAATTTCATTAAAACGGATAAATTTGGCAACATTTAAAAGTTTATTCGAAATTTACTATTTTCTCCGGCTTTACATTTATATTTACTTTGCTCTTTACAAGTAAAAGGTTATATCCTCTTAACGCGAACGTTTTCCCGTTTCCCGTACGCGCCTTTTAAAGCTCAACGCCGCGTAGCGACTGTTTTCGCTTCTCCTTCGGGTATCATTCATCGTCGACTCCGCGATGACTTTTCTTTTCGGCCGAAAAACAAAACAGCAGAAAAAAACATACAGAAACAAAAATAAAATAATCCCGAAATGAAATCTCCGCCGCTGTTGTTTTCATCTGCGTTCGTATACTTTCACTTTCGCCCGCCATTCTTGCAATTTGGAGGATGGTGTGGAAGGTTGCGAAACAAACGCTGTTCGCAATACACCAGACTCCGACTCTACTTAACTGCTTTAATTTCCCTTTTCTTCTTCTGTTCTACGTAAAGTAACGCTGTGTACGAGTTTGTACGCGGCAATACGTAAAACTTATAGCAGGCTTGTCGTTTCTAGATTTTCATTCTGGTGCCATCGCGTTTCCCAAATTCGTTGGTAGCGTTTCGTCGTCCTTATTAAACGTTTTGTTATTTCTTAAATTATTCCATTTCCAGGATAACGGCGCGTCGTTTTTGGAAAAAGAGTCGGATGAGTTTTAGCCGAAGCCAAACCTCGTTGGGGTGGATGTCGATTCGACGGTATTGGCTGAGCCTGGTAATACCGAATGAGCCAGTTGCCATATTTTTCAACGAGAACGAGCTGAATTTTGGGATTTGGGCATAGAGTGGAATTACTTGTAACGCAGAGCACAAAAATAGTGCAGGGTGTGGCTGCCTAGCGTGAGGAGATATCTCGTCAGAGTTGAATAAACTGATAAGATTGCATAAGCAGCCAAAGTACAGGCAAAAATCCCACTTGTAAATTCTCATCAGAGAAGCTATTATTGGAATTCTGAAATGAAAGTGAAAGTCTGTTCAAATGTATCAAAATCTATTCTGTGAGATCAATTTCAACGATTTAAAATTAAAATCGAATTGAAGAAAATCAAATTTATATTAAAATTCAGTAACTCAAATCAAATAAACCTCAAATTTCAACAAAAATTGGTAATCTTGTTCGCTTTGAATGAAGGTCCGTTTTTATAACAAGGTAGAAGTTGAAGGTCCCTACAATGATGCCATTTTTGAGAGATCAAGGTTTTTTTGTTGATACTCGTGTAACATTTTATTACCTAATCCTCAATCACAAAATGCCAAAATATATTCAAATTTTTTCAGCTTCAAAAATGAACAGAATAAGTACTTCAATTTTATAAAATTTTATTTGACAGAATTGCTGTAAAAAAATTGAATTATCAAATGAAGTTCATTTCTAAGATCAAAGAAATATTTTTCTTATTTTTCACCCCGTTGGATGAACAATCGCAAAATCTGAACTTCATAAAAATAATAAAACCATACATTTGATGCAATGGGCAGCACTGTCACGAATTTTTTTAAAAATTCAATCAATTTTTTTAAAGTTCAAAACATGATCTAAGATTAATTTTTAAGTGTTTTTAGTCATAAACGCGTCCAAAAAGTATGCAAGGAAGGAGCTAGTAAAGCTGAATTGAAGGAAAATGAAGAGGAGGTCAAAATTTATATTCATTTAAAAAGTCAAGTCATCTCATCTGTTACCTACTTCAGTAGGTACTTTTTAAATCTCTTAATGAAATTCTACTCATTTAAATCTGTGAAACAAATTTCACAGAAAATCGATAACTTTCAATAAAAATCTATGATTGGTAACTGAAAATATTTAAGGCAATTTTCACTTAGAATAGAAAATTTTCAACTAAAAGTAAAGAATTTTTCACTAAATTATGCGTTTTCCAAAACGAATACCTTCTATTCTCACCAAAAAGTACCAGCCTCAGATATTTCTTTTTTGTTTTTAAAAAAAGGTCCCATTCCAATAAAAAAATTGAGCCATTTTCATTAAAAAATATCGAACATTTTTGCATTAAAAATATACCTACAATAATCCACTGGAAAATGTACATTATGTACTTGAAAAATGGACCATTTCACCATTTCCACTAGAAAAATCAGACAATTTTCACTTGAAAAATTGAACTACTCTTGTTTAAAAAAAAAATAACGACCACTTTCACAAAGAAAAATAGAACCATTTTTTACTTGAAAACTGGAATATTTTCAGTAAAAATAGAATATTTTCGGCAAAAATAGAATATTTTCGGTAAAAATAGAATATTTTCGGTAAAAATAGAATATTTTCGGTAAAAATAGAATATTTTCGGTAAAAATAGAATATTTTCGGTAAAAATAGAATATTTTCGGTAAAAATAGAATATTTTCAGTAAAAATAGAATATTTTCAGTAAAAATAGAATATTTTCAGTAAAAATAGAATATTTTCAGTAAAAATAGAATATTTTCGGTAAAAATAGAATATTTTCACCACAACTAAAATATTTTCAGTAAAAATAGAGTAGGTATTTTCAGTAAAAATGGAATATTTTCAGTAAAAATAGAATATTATCAGTAAAAATAGAATATTGTTAGTAAAAATAGAATAATTTTCAATAAAAATAGAAAATTTTCATTAAAAATGGACTAGTTTCACTAAAAAAAAAAGAGAACCAATTCTATTTTAAAAATAAACTTTTTCCGCTAAAAATAGATCTTTTTGGATTTTTTACTAAAAAAAAAAGAGAATATTTTCACAAAAATTAGACTACTTTCACTAAAAGTAGGTGATGTTTCTGTTTACTTTGGAAAATGGAGTATTTTAACCAAAAAATAAAATAGATAATTTTTACCAAAAATGCACCATTTTTACCGATCAGACCATTTTCACACAACAGAGGTCTCTTCACTGAGAAATAATAGATCATTTCACTAAAAACACAACATTTTCATTACAAAAAATTGATCATTCTCACTCGAAAAATCATATCATTTTGACTTGAAAACTAGAATATTTTCACTAAAAATAGAACGTATAGTCACTAAAAAAAAAAATTTCGCTATAATAAATTGGATCAGCTTCACAGTACGACATTTACTTTGAAAACAGGTTATTTTCACTAAAAATGATCCATTATCGATAAAAAAAATTAATGAGTATTTTCACTAAAAATAGACAATTTTGAGTAAAAATGGAATATTTTCACTAAAAAATGAAATATGTTTACTAAAACATGGAATTTTCTATTTAAGAAACTTGGTATCAGAAAGTCAGAAGCTGACTCATGTTACCAGCATTTCCTTTCAGAAGAAACTTCACTTCATTTTTTTTCACTAAAACAGAACATTTTTGGAGCTAAAAAGTGAAGTCGTGAATTGTATTTTATAGTCGTTCAATGTAATATAATGTCGTGATTTTTTTAATTCGTTGTGCAATAAATTATTTCGTCGTTCGAAAAATGAGAATTCATTTTGCAGTCGTGGTATATATTTTCTCGTCGTTAATCGCTCCTACGCTCGTCGTGATGACACCCTTTTTTGCCGTAACTTAAAATCATACCCCTATTTTAACCAAAAAAATTGGATCATTTTCACAAAAAAAGAGTAACTTTCACTTCAAATCATGTAATTATCTTAACTAGTAAAAATTGAGTAATTTCACTGAAAATATGCAATTTTTCACCAACAACGGGAAATGCTTCACTAAAAGCTATGGTTTTCACTAAAAATCAGTTCTTTTTCATTGATCGTTCCGCCAAAAATTACTAGTGGTATTCAAACCATTTTGGTCTCTTCAACCTCATAGTTCCGACGATTTTTAGATTGATATTTTTTTTGTAATATTTCGCTACAGCCCTTGAGATTTTTTTAATGAAAATGACCGATTGTTTAAAAGTATTAAACACCTGACGAAATCCCAACATGGCTCGAGCATTACGAAAGTATTTTCTAAATTTTTTTCACGGTAAGTTAGGTACATATACTTATCAGTTCCAACGATCACTTCTCCTCTCTGCATTCTCCTATCCGGGAGCTACGACCGAATAAAAACGTAAAACCTAAATAACCTGGCCCCGAGCACACCTCACTATCGTCGTTTTGACGGCGGAATTTCATGTACTACACATACTTACACCGTAGTCGCCAGAATCAAAATTATTACACCTATTCTCGATACCAATTTCGAGATTCTTTCGCACGTGCTTTCGCATACACGCACACCATACGAGACCAGAGGGTCGTCGGAATTCCAGCAGCGCGGCGTACTGAGAAAATAAGATTCCTTCGGTGGGCCCTTTTGTCATCCACGTCTCATCGTCGTCGTCTAGGTAGTTATCGGCCAAAATTCGCACGTATCATCGATAAAATTATTTTCTCTCGAATAAGCGCCTATCTGTCAATTAAATTTAATACGAAAGTCCGGCACAGCATCGATATACCGCACGATTCATCCAACGACGAAAGAAAAAAAAAGGATAAAAATATAGAAAAGAAGCGAAAAAAGTATATAAGACGTAACCGAGATCCAATACACTGGAGACATTGAATCAAGCAATATTTCCACCGTTCAACGTTATTTTTGACCATCAAAATGCCCGGCTCCTTTTATCATCAAACTCGCACGCATTTTGGCCAAAAATACACGATATCCTATAAGATCGGATTAATTTGTCGGTTCCCTCCGAGGCTCGGGGAAATACTCGCGTCAAGAATTCGTCTCTTTTGTCGTTACTTCGCTCGTATCAAATTCTCTGTACGATTACCGATCGCACACGTCGTACGACATCGCGTACTACAAATTTGATCAAATAAATTAGATCCGTTCCTACAGCTTGTCATTTTGTTCTACCAGAAAACCCCGCAGTCCGATATTTCGTTGGAAAGAATTTGGAAACATCCTACGCCTTTCCGAAGTCGATAAAATAATTCGTGGGCAGTACCGAACGTAAATATTTTTCGGATTACAACTCGCCATCGTCGGCGATAACTATCGAGCTAATACTCTACTCAGGACCATTGCGACCCAATCGTTAACCCCGGAGGCACATATCGCCCCATAGCTTTCGATAATTAAGCCTCGTTGAAAATATATCTAAAAAAATTATACCGACCCTCTTATTTTAAAAAGATATTAAAGATAGTCGAAAACATAAATAATCTGTTATACTAGCTGCGTTTATACTGCTTGGCGTTCTTTTTTTTCTTTTTTTTTTTTTTGCTGCTCTGCTCTCACTCTTCACTTTCCCATACATATAACATTTTTATTTCCCATTTTTCCGTTTTTTTCTCCGCTTCTTTCGGGTTTCGGTAGGTTTTTCTATACGGCCACACTAAAAATAGTTCGATAAAGTAGTTAATATAAATTGCGATATTCATTTTCGAATATTTACGGCTTCGAAAATTTCCAAAACCGCAACGGGGTGAAAAGCGGGTATTTAGATAATATAGGAACCATAAACCTTTAATGGCGTATATAAATTTTCTTTTGGTTTTCTTGTTTATAGCAAACGCACCCGAAGTAAAAACTGGTCGATTTTACATGATGGCGACGGCTGCGGTGGCCGCATCATTGGTCCAGGCCGAAACCAAAATGGTAATAAAATTGAGGTAATCGCGGATTTGTAGATTTACCTTCTGATTCCTTTTCCTCATCCCACACTGAAAAATTCCCAATAGAATTTCAGTTGGGAAAAAAATGAAAAAAGTCTTGACATGATTAGGTAATATTTTGGGATCTTTATTTTGAGAATTTTTTTTTAAAAAAAAGCAAAGACAAGATTTCTTGAATTTTTCACTGATGGATTTTTTTTAGAAAACAAAAACAGAAAGAATCATTCTTCTGCTATAGGTAGGTAGGTACTTCTACTTATCCAAATGCGAACAGTTTCACCGGAAGCATCATTTTTGGGGACCTAATGTGATTCTTTTCATGACAAAAAATAATGAAAAATATAACAACCAGGCAGACAACGCACACGCCCATACCACTTCGAATCAAGTTAGCATCCATATTCTCACTTAGTTTTAAACCTACCAATGGCACCGAACTGCAACTCAAACATGAACCAGTTTGATGGTTTATAAAGCGGTCTTTAATAGGTACAAACAAACATTCAGGTACCTCGAACAATGGAAAAAGGTTACTCGAAAATGATTGGAGAATGGAGTTGGACGAAAATGAGGTAGGGGTTTACAGACCACACACTGAAGATGGACATAAAAAAGGCTAATTCAGTCTCCTGCAGGTATATACTTTTTGAATAGAATTTTATGAAATTTTCTAAAATGAATCTTTTATTATCTGTGAATTATACCAATTTTTTTGAAACAAATTTTAATCCTTAATTCGTCAATATAAATTAATTATTAAGTATCTATTGAATTTAGAAACGGACAGAAATTCAAAGTTGTCTACACACAATTTTAAGCACTTCGAACAAGAAAATAATTACCTTACTTACTGCAGGAAATATGTAGAATTATAAAAAAAAAAACTTTTTAAAATGATTTTTTTCATCAGGGTGACGTCAGAATACACTTACTTGGTAAATAAACATGGTTCAAAATTCAAAACTTAAAAAAAATTGTTATTGGTTTCAGAAAATTTTCTCGGTTGTTCAGTTTTAGTGCAGTTTCCATACTGTTTGGGTTAAGTGAAATTTTTCACCATGCAGTTTCAGTAAAATTTCTTCTTTGTTTGGTTTCAGTGCAATTTTTTCACTGGTTGCTTTCATATAGTGAATTTTTTCACCAAGAATTCTTCACTGTTTGGTTTCGAAAAATTTCACTGTTCGATTTCAGAGATTTTTTTTCACTGTTTACTTTTTTTTCACTGTTTGAATTCAGTGAAATATTTTACTATCAAGTTTCAGTGATTTTTTTTACTCTTTCGTTTCAGTGAAAATTTTCACCATTCGATTTCACTGAAATTTTTCATGGTTCAGGTTCAGTGAAATATTTTGCTATCAAGTTTCAGCAAAATTGTTTCACTCTTTGGTTTCAAAAAAATTTCTGTTTGATTTTAGTAATTTTTTCACTGTTTGAATTCAGTGAAATATTTTACTATCAAGTTTCAGTGAATTTTTTCACTCTTTGGTTTCACTGAAATATTTCACTACCTGTTTGAATTTAGAAAAATTTTTAATCATCAAGTTTCAGTGAAAAATTTTACCACAAAGTTTCAGTGAAAATTTTTACCATTCGATTTCACTGAAAATTTTCACCGTTCGGGTTCAGTGAAATATTTTACTATCAAGTTTCAGTGAAAATTTTTATCATCAAGTTTCAGTGAATATTTTTCCACTCCTTAATTTCAGTGAAAATTTTTACCATTCGATTTCACTGAAATTTTTTCACTGCTCGGATTTAGTGAAATAATTAACTATCAAGTTTCAGTGAATTTTTTCACTCTTTGGTTTCAGTGAAATATTTCACTACCGGTTTGATTTTTAGGGAAATTTTTAATCATCAAGTTTCAGTGAAAAATTTTACCGCGAAGTTTCAGTGAAATTTTTTCACTGTTTGGTTTCAGTGACAATTTTTACCATTCGATTTCACTGAAATTTTTTCACCATTCGGGTTCAGTGAAATATTTTACTATCAAGTTTCAGTGGAAATTTCCACTATTCGATTTCACTGAAATATTTCACTACCTGTTTGAATTTAGAGAAATTTTTAATCATCAAGTTTCAGTGAAAAATTTTACCACAAAGTTTCAGTGAAATTTTTTCACGCTTTGGTTTCAGTGAAAATTTTTACCATTCGATTTCACTGAAATTTTTCACCGTTCGGGTTCAGTGAAATATTTTACTATCAAGTTTCAGTGAAAATTTTCACTATCAAGTTTCAATGAATTTTTTCCACTCCTTAATTTCAGTGAAAATTAATTTCACTAGGTATTCGATTTCACTGAAATTTTTTACTCTGAATTTAGGAAAATTTTTTGTACCATCAAGTTTCAGTGAAATTTTTTCATTCTTTTCTTTCAATAAAAATATTCAGCATTCGATTTCACTGAAATTTTTTCACTGTTTGGTTTCAGTGAAATATCATCATCGTTTAGTTTCAAAAAATATCATTATTTGATTTAAGTGAATTTTTTCACTGTTTGGTTTTATTAAAATTTTTCACTGATGTAGCAAAATGCTGGGTGGTTTTTTTTTTTTTTAGCGATCTTCGTTAATTTTCTCCGATTTGTAAATGAAAGAGCAGAGGCTCTCACATAAAGTTCATGAATAATTCGATGGTATACTTGCAAAAGGTTATATGTCCAAAATTTTTCATCTTTTTTTTTGGATATTCTGATACTTGATGGTCCATCAAGTATCAGAATATCCAAAAAAACAAAAATTGAAAATTTTGGACATATAACCTTTTGCAAGTATACCATCGAATTATTGCTCAAAATTTTTCGACGAGTAGGTACAGTGAAAAATCGATAATTTTCTCTTCTGAATAATAATTAAGGTTACCACTGTCGGAAATCAGCAAAAATCTTTCATTTTAGCGGTTTTCCGCTGCTTTTTCAAAAAATTTCATCAACTTTTTTCGGTGAAAATTTTGTTGATTTTTCAGAGGTTTTTTCACCGATTCATTACTGCGCTACAATTCTGACTCTTTTCTGGTTTTCGATAATTTTTACATGTTTATAAATGAGACAGAATTACAAGAATATGATGTTCCTACATTTGAAAAAAAAAAAGAAAAAAAAAAGAAAACGAAAAACCGTCAGCTATAAAATAATAAATAGCAATAATGTTCACAATACAATATCGAGCTTTACTCGAGAAATCAACTCTCCACATTAGTCAACACTGCTCCGTTCACAGGAGTTCTTCGGGCAAACACCAGATACGATTTCGAACTTGCTACCTCCAAAATACTGCTACTCTCCTGATACTTGGCGCTCTGTTTTTATCTTTTGTTAAGTCGCTGACAGGATGATTGACGGCCTACCGCTCTCTCCTCTCAGCCCTCACATGCCGTATACAAAGCGTATAATCAGTGATGCTCAACATTACGAAAACCGATATGCTTAGACGATTAAGAAATAAATAATAACTCTAATTAAATTACGGCTACTTTTTCGCTACATAATCGGCTCTTCTCTTAGCAATGTAAATATACCGCGTTGGGAACACAGCGTCTATGACGCTGCTATCTGTCGTCAAAACGCTACAGCTTTAGTGCTTCAGGACAAGCAGCAGGTAGCGTTAGGTGTACCGTCAATGAGTGAACTGAAGTGCCGGCGTAATGGTCACAAACGATCTTCCAACAAGTCATGGGCTCCTGATGATAACATACGTGATCCATTTTTTTGATGCGAGAACCATTGCGTAGCTTACGTTCCAAGCATTGTTGGCATTTCATAGAAGCAGGCAAGCGGCCCGTAATGCGAACAGCGCGCGCATTCAGATATCTTTTGGCATTTCCAGCGAACAAAGATGCAGCAGTTTTGTAAAGGAAAACTGTTGTTTTGGGAGTAAATTTTGGCAATTTAATGAATCTAAGAGTGTTCCCCAACATAATTTGAGGATGTGATTTTCACAAATCCCTTCTGATTTTTACTTAGTTTAGCAGCAATTTGAAAAATTTTAATTTTTTCCAATGAAATTGATACATGAAGAAGGTGGTGTCTGCATTTGAATGGAGTTTTTTTTTTTTCATCATGCACAAAATGCTTCACTCCAACTCCAATTTTCTTAAATTGAAAATCGAGTAGAAAAAAAATCTATGGAGAGGTATAAATCACTGCAGCAGTTATCTGATTATTCATCTCTAAAATTAATTTTCAGCGTGCTTCTTTAGCAACAATTGAAGCTACACCATTTGTCAGGCAAAAGTTTCTTCAGTTCAAATGTTCCAGATATCAATAATTTACAAAATATTCACATTATAAAAATATTGCCACATATTTATATCGCCTTCTACATTCATTCCTGTTAACCAGATGCCATCCAGGTACCTACGCGATACCAGTTTACGTATTCTGTTCTCCTAATGAAAGAACATAAAAAATAACTGTATATCAGCCTCGTGAGGCGTGAAAGCCTCCATTAAAATAACTACTGTCGCTTATGACGCCATGCATGATGCATAATGGTGCCCCAGGAATATTATTAGACAATGACTCCAGTAATGGTATTTCGTTGTAGGATGCAGCAGATGCCTATGTAGTATGGAAGTTAATGGAAGTGTTTTAGGCCGAATGCTGCACCTACATCTTCTTGCTATTAAAATAGTAGATATACGATGATGCTTATATTATGTATACCAATCATAATCGATTTTTCAAGTTGGGATGCATCACTAAAATAATGGACAACTTACCAAAAATAATGATCAAAACAAAAACTTATTGGACTGCAAGATTTTTTTTTGAATGAAACTCAAAATACAAAAAAATTTGATTCTGGTTGCATTATGAAAATAATCAACTTAAGTATGGTCAAAGTGGCATCAATTTTTTATACTCTTTACAAATGCATCAGATGCAACATCTATAACATTCCGTTCAGATGGTGTACAGAATGTTAGAGTTCCATAGGATTTTTAGAAACAAATTTTTGAAATGATGCCTCTTTACCAGTAAACATCAAAAAATGATGCAACTACGACCCAAACAGCTGAATTGAAAAGTAATGAAGAAGTGCGGTGATTCAGTGGCATCACTTTCCATGAATAATATCATTTTTCAAAAATTATGGAACTTTTTGAAAAATGACGCCACTTTCAAGAAATGATGCCGTTTCACAATAAATGCCACTTTTTAAAAACTGATTCCACTTTCAGAAAAAATGTCACTCTCAAAAGATGCCACTTTCCAAAATGATGCCATTTTTCTAAAATTGGGCCACTTTTCAGAAAGGTGCCACTTTTCAAAATGATGTATTTTTCAAAATGATGCCACTTTTCAAAAATGGTGCCACTTTTCAAAAATGGTGCCACTTTTCAGGAAATGATGCCATTTTTCTAAAATTAACTCACTAAGCCACTTTTCAAAAATGACGCCACTTTTCAAAAATGGTGCCACTTCTCAAAATGATGCCACTTTTCAATTTTTTTTGCCATTTTCAGGAAATGATGTCCTTCTAAAAATGGTGCCACTTTTAGGAAATGATGCCACTTTTCAAAAATAGTGCCACTTCTCAAAATGATGCCCCTTTTCAAAAAATTGTTCCATTTTCAGGAAATGATGCCCGTCTAAAAATGGTGCCACTTATAGGAAATGATGCCACTTCTCAAAAAAATTCCACTTTCCACAAACACGTTCATATATAAAGTTTGTTTTCTTATATGGAGGTAAATTTTTTATACATAATGTAGAATGTGCATTCAATTAAGAAATAATCTCTTCACGATTATTAACATGCTACACGACTTCTTATGGCAAATTATACATATCAAAATCAATTAGTCTGAAAAAGAATCACTCCAATTCTTCACACTAGCTGGATCAAAATTCAAAATCACACCGTATAATAAAATGAGTACATACTTATAAGTACACAAAAAATTAGGACTAGACTTCGATTTTCTGACATTTGTAGAATAAAACTTTCCCAGCTGCACACACACAGCAGCTGGGGACGTTTGAAAGTTACATCGGCGCCATTAATGTAAAACGCCTCGCGAGCCTTTCTCTTTCCTCGCTTAATATCCAATCGGAAAACATTTCGGAAAATTCTACCTCCGGCTCGCAAATACCTTCGTTGCAAACATACACGAATACGTTTTTTCCCCTGCCTCTGCCTACATATTTGGACATGTGAGTGTAATGGCAGGGCAGCAAGGATTGATTGTGTATATCTTTGATCTCGTTTCTCGCGTTAAGCAATCGTATTGTTTTCTTTTCGCATTTCATCTTCTCGGGAAAAGTACGTTTTTCGTATTTGATTTCGGATTGTTGGGCGAATTCGATACATATCGATCTGAGAAACGCGTAGCTTTTTCGAAACTTGACGCAGAAATTTGGGCTGCGAAAGAAAATACATATTTGAAGATTCGCTATTATCTGTAAAAATTGTAATTTTTAAACATTCGCTTACCCTCGGAGTTTTTTATATTCAGAAAAGGTCAAAATAGATTTCCGCTGACAGGTGCACCAGTCACAAAGCGAGAAAGTGGTTATGAAATAAATTAAATATATTTTAATACTCCGCATTTCATAGCTTCCGCAAAGTATCCGCACACAAAAAGAAGTTGAAATACCTAACCTAAGAGTTTTAATTTTCAAATTTATCGATGAAACTGTGTACTCATACTCGCAGTAAAAATTATACTTTGAAAACTTATCAGCTCATCAAGATAAGATAAAATCAGATAATTCGGTACAAATTAATAATTTTCATTACGAACCCGAAAAAATGAAGATAATTCTTATCTAAATGCTAATTAGTTTGGGTGAACATTGTACCTCACATTTGCAAATTTTTTTCGCCAGCCATTCAAAATACTCAACTTCCTTCCCCTCACTTCATAGCGCAATCACATCAAAGATCATATTCATGCAAAACATCGTCCTAATGGTTCTACTATCCTAATACAAAAACGCGAAATCGCTGGCTAGGTCGGTTTTTTTCACTCGCGTTCGTTCGCGAAACGTACTTGCGAGCACTTCAAGATGACGTTTTATTACTGTACAGTAATTCACGGGGGAATACTCGTGGTGCTTTGACCTTGCGTACCGAATCATTCACATTTTACATTCATTGTTTCGGTCTCGATTATCTGTTGTTGAATTATCGTCATTGAGCGTTGGCGATTTAACGCGATATCTCATTGAATAATCTAGACGCCGGATTGAGAAATGAAAACCAGTGAAGAAATTGATACTGTATGTGGACTTGAGGAAACGCAAAAATCAATATAGGCCTTAAAATGAGGGAATTGGATTGGTATAAATATTATTATGCGAATTGAACATGCCCGGCAAAAAAAAATCTATATCAGTGGTACCTTTGAACGAAAAATTGAAAAATTAACTCAAGAAGGATATTGGCTTTAAACTCTACCTATCTCAAATTAGTATAAAGTTGAAATTTTTAGACTCGTGGTCGTGCATGTTTCAAACAACATCTTGCAGTAAAATATCTCCAGCAGAAAATTGCAAATTGAGATAGAAAAACATGCATTACAATTTCATATAATTTCAACTCTGAAATACTAAAACGGAGGAATGAGGATATTTTTCAAAAAAAAATTGATTGCTGTTTTGAAAGAGATGAATTTCTTGAGATTCAAATCGAGAAAAAAAAGATGTTTCTCATGTAGGTATGTATAATCAAACGATTTTTGATCGAGAGGCATGCCCTTCTGAATAAATATAATTCTGTATATTTTCTAGCAGGAAATTGCACAAAATTTCAAAAAAAAAGTTCTTCAGAGTACGCTAAATTTTAATCTTCTACTTACTACGAACTTGAAAAAAAAACAAATGATAACATTTTCGCCTCCTACATCATGTTATATAATTTCCTTGCTTGGTTCATTAAAAATAATATTTTTTTCATATTAATTCAGCATTCAGCACTCTTGAAAATCTTGCCCCACAAAATTTCAAAAATTGATAACCTACCACAAAATATTAATTTTTTTAAAAATCTGCTCCACCTATATCTACCTAGGTACAGTATCTATCTGTTTTTCAGTATCAATGCTACACGTATCCCCGTTTTATTCCATTTCTTCTGCATCCACAGCACACCTTTCCCGTTGCTATTCTCCTGATACATCAGCGACAAAAAATAAATCAAATACAAACCGCGAAGTCATATCGTCGCTTAGCGTGAATCAATTAACTACACAGCGCTACCACGCATACGATTAATTTGAACGCACGTCATGAAGTAATTCGGGTAATTTTTTTTCATGCGGAGGGTTTTTTTTCGCTTCACGGTTCATGGTTATTGGTTAATATACATTCAGTATACTATGTAAGCATACAATACGCAGTCAAGTGTGGAAAAAAACGTGCTTGACCAGAAAAGGGATGAATCGGGGAGAGGATAGAAAGGGTGCATTTGCACAACATTCACATTTTTTTCAAAAAAATCAGCCGAGGGCCTGTGTCAAAGTATTTTCAGTTATTCCTGATTCAAATGGCATGGCAATTTTAGTGAAAATCTTCTGTTGAATTTTTGTTCTCTTTTTTTTTGGTATCAATGCCCAAAAAAAGGTATAACGAGAAAACTTTCCCAAGGTACCTTTCGTTTCAATATTTACTTTCATTATTTCCAGAGTGAAAAAAAAAAAATTAAAAATTTATAGGTTTACAAAAAAAATTGCCAAAAACACTTTTATATATCAAGTGACATAGGGGAGACCGGGGCTAGTTGTCCGCTTTTTTTTCTGGATTTTTTTTACCCCACTTTTTATGTTTTTTTTTTTAAAACTCGATACAGCAACATATAGTTGGAACATTTGGCTATCATTTGGTATCATAAACTTTTGGGTTTTTCAACTTTTAGACCCCAAAATTCAAGTTTCAAAAAAGGTCCATTTTTGGCCAACTAGCCCCAAACCCGGGGTAAGTTGGCACACAAGGTGGGGTAAGTTGACACGTGTAAAGTCCCATAAGACAAGATAGAAAGAGATAATTTGACATGAAATTTTAAAAAACGTCTAAAATGCGAACTATTTTATCAAAAAACATCGTAAATGTAGCAAAAAAGTTGCTAAAAGTGAAATTTTTTTTCGGTAATGTCTCATCTCTTTTTTGAAAACATGGGCCGAAGGTGATTTAAATTGCACGTGTCAACTTACCCCGGAAGATTTGTGTCAACTTACCCCGAACCTTGTTTTTTTTTCGAAGTGGAATTTTTCGGTGATTTAAGGCATTCAGAGTCCCGACTCCACCATAAACGAATAGAAAACACTTTAAAATTACCCCTTAGCTAATTAAAATTTCGAAAAACACCTTCATAAAAAAATTACAGACCTTTCTTTCTCGAAAAAATATTTTTTTGACATTTCAAAAAACACACATATCACTCTAAAAGGTCTACGTTCGTCAGGTTGGTGTTCGTAAGCTAAGCGGATTATGCGCGCAAAGTAAGGGCACATTCTAATCCAACTCCAGGGTCGCCAACGTTGAAATAAAAAAAGTTATAGCGACATTGTCAACTTACCCCTATAGTCAACTAGCCCCGGTCTCCCCTACCGGGTGCTCGATTAATTCTGGACTCCCCCAGCACATTTTGGTGTTAAAAATCGTAAGTTGGTAATACTTTGTTTAATAAACAAATACAAAGTATTGCCAACTCACAATTTTTACCACAAAAAGTACTGGGGGAGTCCAGAATTAATCGAGCACCCGGTAGGTACATTTCAAACTTCAAGAATTCAAATGTGAGTACCTCAAAACGTAAATTAGTTAGAAGCAGAGGCGTCGTCAAGGGAGGGCGGGAGCCTGCCCCCGGAAAAAATGCTGACCCCCCCCCCCAGAAAAAATATCCGTTGTATTTAAGAACTATACAATAATAATGTGAATCCTGAATCCTTCACTATTATATCAAATAAGTGCCTATGTACGTATCTTCAAAGCATTACAACATCATGAAAAAAAATTTTTTTTGAATATAAAACCAATTTTCTCAAAGCTTCGCCTTCATTTCGCTCGAGCATGAATAAGTTTACAATTTTCTATGATCTATCTGAAGCAAAAATGCGAAAGGAGGCTTCTTTTCACCCATTCCCTTTGAAATCCTTCTGGAAATTCATGCCCACTTTTACTACGTAGGTAGGTACACTTTCAAAAAAGCTTCCGACGCCACTGGATATGTTCATTTTTATCCGCCGAAAAAAGTTACTCCCTCCCCTAATGCTTCGAAAAAAACAAAAAAAGTGGTCCAACACATGAACCCTTGTTTGCCCCCTCCCCATTTTCGATTCTGACGACGCCCCTGGACAGAAGTCTTTATTGACTAGATCAGTAGTCATTTTTTATAGAATTCCGACTGTAACAAAATTTTTTCCAAAATTCATAAAAATTGTTCAGGAACAGAATTTTTTCCTGTAGATAATTTGAGCCAACCTACAATTAAAAGTTGAAAAATATAATATGTAGAAAATGATTGGTTAAAAAAACTTTCCCCTTTTCCCCCTGAGTTCGCTCCAACTGGCCTCATAGCGAAATGTATTGCGTAAATATCACAGAAAAAATGAAAATATTGTGCGCATTAATTCAACATTTATAATATTTCTACACTAACCTAGCGCATAAATCAAAAGCTTATGGTGAAAACATCGAGTTGTGCACCCATCCACCATTAAGTTTCCCTTGCAAAGAAGAAAAGGAACCGGTAAAACTGATCATTTGATTAAGTCGTGCAGGTGAAAACCCAGCCCTTGTTTTTCAACAACCAAAAAATGCGGAGGCGTAAAACAGGCATAGCTATTCGATATATATATACCAACTCGCACATCGTACATCCTTCAACATTAAAATTTTTTCGCCTTTAAATGTATATGATTATTGCATTCATTCTTTTTGATTTGTCTTTTTCCATCAATTGTAGTCTACACATCCTCTGCCTCCTTTGAAGAAATTCATAACTCCCAAACGGTTGGAAATTGTACATGTACAATTTCCAACCGTTTGGGAGTTTCTTTAACATTCAATTATTCAATGCACTGAATAATTGAATGTCAAAGAAACAACCATTTTTTCCTTTTCAAATGTAATTTTTTTAAAAAATCTTGTATTTATGAAAATTCTTAAAAGAGTTACTTTTCCAATATTTTTATCGCTCAAACCTCATTTTTTGCCATTTTCCAACATTAGTTTGACACCTCCCCTCCCTAAAAAAATTTTCAAACAAAATTGATTGATCCTCTATGAAAAATTTCACGTCCCCTTCAAACAATCAATGCCTATGAATCTACTGCCGAAGGCCATAGAATCTAATGAATAAGAACTGATTGATTCATGCTAACACCTTTTTTTTTCTACTTCGGGTTTTTAAATATTGGTGCCGATGCCGAATTCTCTACTGACCAAAGAAAATCCATTATATGTACAAGTATTAGGTATTGGAAGACCTTCAGCCACTCTCTCGCACAAATTCACTTGAAACTTTGAAAACACTATTTAGAAATGTTGGAACTGGAAGGTTTTCAGGTACATCGCACTTTTTTAAAAATTTAAAATAGAAAATAAAATCGGTTTTCAAACTGTAGAAATCCAAATCAATGGTTAAATCAAAGTTTCACAAAAAATGTCAGTTTGAACCGAAAATCAACATACCAAGCAACCATAACTCTTAACAGATATCATGACCCATATCGAACCAACTTTGGGAACTCTTTCACTGTCCCGTTTTCTGTAGTCATCCTACCATGATATTATACAGGTCAGCAAAGAACGAACGTAGCACTCTTCTCATTGCTATACGCTCCTATTATAAGTTCATATAAAGTTGCCATGAAACTGATCTACTTTTTTTCAAGCGTCACGATACACGTGCAGCTGTGTACCACTTACGGTGGATCCGCAGGCAGTAACTACGCGGTCAATAATCGTGTTATTTGAACTCGCAGCAAGACTGTGAGTTTCGACCAATCAGATGCACCGGTCAGAGTCAGAATACCCAATGATTCAAACTTAACACGTTATCATTAATTTTCATTACTTATTTCATTTGCGGAACTGGAAAAATACCCATTAGGTATACAAATGAGCAATTGATACAGAAAAATTGAATTAATTCGTCAAAGATGACTTGAAAAAGAAAAGTGGGAAAGAAATCAATCTAGGAACATGAGAATTTCAAATTCGAATGGCTAAACAGTATTCTAATTTTCCCAAGTTTACAACCATAAGGTGAATATAATAACTAATAAGGGTAAGTATTATGATTGTAAAAGAGTCGAAAGAGGACTGCAAATGAATCAAAATTTCCGTTCATAAAGAACAAAGTTTTGGACGCAAAAAGGTTTCCAAAAAATTGGGTAATCAGGTATATTAGTTTCAAATATTTTCCCATTTAAATAATTTGAAATGCTTCAAACTTCATCCATTCATTTTTTTTTTTTCAAATTCCCATTTTCATTATTTCTTGAAATTTCGTTCAATTATTTATACTGAATTGTAACAATTCAGTTTCTATAAAACAATTCAATTGTTTTATAGAAAATTGTCGAAAAACATACCTGAAGTTGAAAAAAAATTATTTTGAAATTCAATTCTGTAAAAAATTTTATCAAAGTTTCATATACTTACTTGATTGAAAATAAATTGAAGAAAAATTTCAGAAATTAGGTACCATGCAATTCAAAAAAACAATTTTACAGCAGAAAAAATTATTCAAAAGAGTTAAAAAATTTAGAGGAAGTGAAAAAATGTTTCAAATTAAAATTTAAAATATTATTTTTTCAAAAGTGATTTTTCAAAGTTTTTTTCGAACCATTTTTTCAAATATCTTCCAAATAGAAAATTTTTTCCAATAATTTCAAAATTTGTCCCCAGTTTTCCAAATCAATAATTTAAAAAAAATTGAAATTGAAAAAAATTAAGGATCAAAACATTGATCGGATGATTTTGAGAAAATTTCAAATTTAAGCTGATGGAAACGTTTCAATTATTGGATTCAATATTTAAAAAAAAAATTAAATTTGGACTTTGATCGTCAAATTGATTCAAGAGCTAGTTACATGATCAAAGAACGAAGTGTCACCAAAATACTCCATAGTCTTGCCTCTTGCGCCAGTATTCGGGTATCGAACGAGATCGCCATAACGATGCGAAGAATCGTTCCTATATTGATATCAAATAAATCTGTTTCAATTTCAATTATTTATGAGGATGATCATTGTCTAAGCTAATTTTAAAGATCTATTCATTTATCTAGTTAACCCTTTGCAATTTTTTCACCCCAAATGCCATATCTCATCTGTACGTCACATTGCCATGCCAATGCCAATTTCCTCCCAGTAAGCTGGACTCTGTAGTCTGTCTCTGCGTCTGTAGCTCTGTACACAGTACACTTCGAGTATTCAGTTGCACAGCAACCTCGGTGTACCTGATTTACTTTCTTTATATCAAGACGACAGGGCGACCCGACGCCGACGTCTTAACAGAAATAAAAACCATGAAACTACTTTGTATCTTATATTACCCTGATGGTCTGCGTATTCCGATTACCACCACTGAATAGTGAATACGCATGCCACACATTCCATGAGGAGATTCAGGTCAGGCATATCCATCAGGCATTAAACCAGACACTGGTAATTACAGAATATACCAGAAAATTGGCCAATTTTCAGAAAAACTTGCCTACTTCTACTTCAAAAATCGTACCTAATAGTCTTGTAGCACACAACGAATATTTTCAGAAGGTATACATTCGGCAAAAAATATTTCTAGCTGAAATACCAATCAAAAATTTAAAAAAATGAAACTTCTGGGAAATTAGCCCTTCTGACAGCACCTCCAGCTACTCCTATCCTTCCTCCACAGGTCTAAAAAATTCAAAAATCAAATTATCGAACCCAAAAGTCCCCAGCGAAACACCAGCTTCACCTAAATCCACCCAGCCGGCGTTCTACTAGCACTGGCGAGCTAACCTACTTAAGTAGGTCACCATAGACGAAATTAGTTCACAGATTCAGCCGAGTAATCGTGTCGTCACACGCGGTTGCAGAAATTCGAACATTTGTGCTCGGCAAGTATAATATACCAGGAGATCGTACGTTCGGACTCCGTCAGTTCGGCACGCGATGCAGGCCCATCTCGCCAGCTGTTCGTCTGTCAGTACAAGTACAGCGAATCACCGTATACGCCAACAATTTCGCGCGGTTTTTTTCTTCTATTTTCATTTTAATAACGTCGTTCTCGATATAGCCGAATTTCAATGACCGTACAACGTTATCGTCGTTGAGACGTAACTCGACAATTTGCTAAATTTCTCCACTTTTTGCAAAAAACCTAACATTTTCTTGCATTTTCCCCTGTTTTTGAATAACATTTATTAGGAAAGTATGAACATGCGGGCGGTTTGAACGCCGGGGAGACCTGGCGTGAGATAAATTTTCCGAAAGCGTTTTTCCGGCATGCGCTCCCCGCATATGCACCGCCACGATTTTCCACTCTTTTCTTCTAAATACCACCGCTACCACCTGCCGCCCGCGCCCTGATGCCGTGCTATTCGTGTATTCGGCTTGTACCTTTTTCCAGCCACGTTGTCAGCGTTCAGTGCTGCAAGGAAAATCTCTTTATTGTTCGGGTGGAGCTTGTTCGAAGCTGATATGTGATACACCCCCAGAAGTTTACTTTTTGGGGATATTTCACCTCTTCTAATTATATGGGGCTGAAAATGCCATCAATATTAATTTTCCAGCTGAGATGAGAGAAAATTTCTGTAGTTGCTTTTGCTGCTTCAATGCTTCAAATAAAATATTGGTAGAAAAATCTGGCTCTAAAAGAGCAAAGGATGTTCTCAAGGTATGAAACATTTTGCAGCTGTATGCATTGTAGAAAAACGAATAATTTTCAAGTTTGAAAGAAGATGAACAGATATCACAAGAAGAAAAATTGCATCATTTAATTTGTTAAAATTTGGCGAACTTCTTAAACTTACGCCAATTCATTTTCAAAAAGTAAATTTGAAGTTTCAAGTCTCAACCTCAAAGTAAGTACAACTCACTTTTATTTGACAGTTTTGCAAGCAGTTGTGAGACAACCAGTACTCAAACAAAACTTTGGAAAAAAAAAACTTGCGAAAAGTTATTTTCATGGCGTAAGTATAAAGTTTAAATGAATCGATCATCGAAATTTAGGACGGATAACATTCGAGTGACAGATCGACTCAAATAAGCTCCTATCGCAATTTTTTTTTTGGTCAAAAAACAAAAAAGCGTAATAATTCATTTCAAAAGAAAAATAATGGAGCAAATTAGATTTAGACATTGAAACATCTGTAGTTCGTATTGACGAGTATTTCGATTCAAAACGACGAATCAAATGCCAAACGAGCATGTAATTCAACTTTGCCCCATAGCCAATAGGATGCATTGAAATCGCCAAGCCCACGCAACAACAGGAGTTTGAGTCGTTTTATGATTAGGCGAATAGCTATCGCCAGAAGGTAGACAGTTTTTTTTGTAGCCAGCTGTTTGTGTAATGCAATATAGTGCGCTTGGATATAGAAAAAGTCTATACAGTTATGAGAGAACAAGTAGCAAGTACAGTGCAGACATCCTCTTCCTCTTTCTCACTGCAATTGTTTTTCACAAATTGAAAAATCCGCTGATTTCAAAATCTTTGTGATTACCTATTTTATTTCATCACGTTTTTGGAGTCCTTGAAACGTTTTGGTAGGTTGATCCCTTATAGCAGCCGATGTAGGAGTCAGTAATGAGATGGGTTTCATAATTTTACATCTTAAGCACAATTTGTACCCGTTTACTCGGTCCTCTTCTACCCTTCCTCTTGTCACCCAAGTCACTCTTCTTTCTTGAATTATTTCTAAAAAAATATCAAAAAGTTTCGAAATTTAAATATGTATTTTCAATGAGCTTCAAAAACCGACATTTCAAATTTTATTCATTCGTGATCATTATACGCTCGAGACATTCTCATGAATTCAATTTCATCTCAGTAAATTTGCCATCATACCAAAAATTGTAAATTTTGAATTCTCCGAATTTTAATACTTTTTCGATTTTTTTTTTTTGTTTCATAGGAATTTTTAAAAATGACACCTATAAATCTATTTGCATTGTATGGAAGGCAGAGGGTATAATGTGTGGAGGGGGAGGGGTAGCTCTGATCTTTATACTTACCTATTGACAAATTTATAAGCAATCGAGAAAAAAAAAATGAAGAAATCGGAAGTCAGAGTCTAAAACATTTTGTAGAAGATGAAATCAAGGGCGAAATTTTCTAAGAAAAATCATACCAAGAAAAACAAAAAATTATCTACAAAATCACTGAGAAACAGTCAGAATGGTGGCACAGAAAAATTTCACTGAAAACAGATCAGTGAGAAAAATCACTGGAAAACAATGTGAAATTTCATCAAAAAGTAAGTGAAATTACGGAATTTAGCTAAAAAAAATCAGTGAAAATTTTTTGAAAATCAGTGAAACTCATTGAAAAATGAGTAAAATTCAGAAAAAATCTTTCAAAATTAGTGAATTTTGCTGATTTTTTCTGTGCCGCAAATTTTATAGGTTTGAAAAATTAGTGAAAATCGCTGAAAAATTGGTGAAAATTTTTAAAAAGCCAGTGCAATCGAAAAATTAGGGAAAATCTTTGAAAAATTGGAGAAAATATTTTGAAAAATCATTAAAAATTGGTGAAAATCTTTTAAAATTGGTAAGTTTTGCTGATTTTTTTCTGTGCCGCAATTCTGTCATTGAAAAATTGGTAAAATTTTTTGAAAAATCAGTGAAAATGAGTAAAAATTTTTCAAAATTGGTAAATTTTGCTGATTTTTCCTGTGCTGCAATTCTAGTTTTGAAAAATTAGTGACAATCTTTGAAAAGTTGATGAAAATTTTTAAAAAATCAGTGCAAATTATGTAGTGAAAATTGTTAAATAATCAGTGCAATCTTTGAAAAATTGGTGTAAAAATCTTTAAAAAATTGGAGAAAACTTTGAAAAATCAGTAAAAATTAGTGAAAATCTTTTAAAATTGGTAAGTTTTGCTAATTTTTCCTGTGCTGCAATTCTGTCTTTGAGAAATTAGTGAAAATTTTTGAAAAATCAGAAAAAATGAGTGAAAATCTTTTAAAAGTGGTAAATTTTGCTGATTTTTCCTGTGCTGCTATTTTGTCTTTGAAAATTTAGTGAAAATTTATGAAAAATCAGTGAAAATTAGTACAAATATTTGAAAAATAGGCGAATTTTGCTGATTTTTTTCTGTACCGCAATTCCGATTGTTCATTAGTGACTTGTCACTGATTCAGAATGAGAGAGTACCTAATAGTGAGCAATTGAGCATACGACGATACATTTTCAACCTCTTGCGAGGGCAATTCCCTACCCTGTTTCAGCATATGAAACATGGAGTTGGGAAAAGGCCCAATTCCAAATTCCAAACTACCCTTATCTTTGACTTGCAGTGCTATAGAAGTGTGAATAAAAATGTTCCCACTAGAAATTCCATGTGTTTGGGATGAGCAGATGACTTCATTGACACCATTAAATATGCAATAGATGGCGTTTCAATGAAAAAAAAAAAAAAAAAACATTTTACACCAATTTTCAAAATTTGGGAAGTTGGGCCCTTTTCAAATTCCATGCTTCATATCTTGATCTAAAATGCATCGCTTCCTTCAACTATCACTCACTCAACTTCCTTAAAAAAATTTCAAAGTGACAGCTATCTATCTCGCTGTCGAAAAAGCGTTTGGCTAAACTTCAAAATTGTGGAATAAGAGATTTTACGTGGAATTGGTTTGCATGCCTCAGTGTCAGGAGGTAGCCTGCAAAAATTGGTGATGTATGGAATAGGTGGACTGAAATTGAAGCTGGTGTGCCACGAGGGAATATTTTGGGACCATTTAAAAAAAAAAAAAATCAATGTACGTCATAGAGTGAAAAATCAGAAGAAGATTTGCGGTTAGAAGTAGTGCGTTGGCATGGAATCATAAGTTGAATTTGAAGCTGTGATTGAATATTTCTGTAATACGATTAAAATAAACAAAGGTTGCAGAATCAAAAAATTTCAAAATTTTTCGATTCTATCGCCAGGTCTACAACAAAATGCGATTACTACTCAAAAAACGTATACGCCACCACTGAAAAATTTCAAACTACTCCTGAAAAAATTAGAACCTGAAATTGAAAACCTTCAAACTTGATTTAAAAAATAGAGAAACTGCAGCGACATTTCAATATTTTTAACCACAAAAGCAGAACAAATACATATCTTGAATGACTTTTGAATACCTTGAATCAAGACAACCAATTTTCTGCATCAAATACGTATTATGAGCTATTTTATGGGAATGGAACGATTTCTTTAGTACTTCTATTGCATGTATGTGTTGTTCTGCTACCTTCACCACATTCATACGCTCCTACTGCTGAAATGCGTTAAAATGGAAATGTATACGCTGCGTGTACGTGAACGTAACGCCGACGTGAAATAAAACGCACGCCGAACGCGCTGCAAGGCTGCAATCTATGAGAAATTTCCATCGCCCAGGTAGGTAGCCTTCTAGCCTACCTACTCGTAGAGCTTCTGTACATGTACCTTTAGGTACAGCGTAGGCACTGCGACAACGTCCTCTTACGTAAACGCATAGATATGTATACGGCGGATATACAGGTGTAATGTGAATTGTTGTGCTAGATGTAGGTATGTTCGTCGTTTTAAGCATGTTATGGTATTAGGAAAATAAGAAGTGCCAGGAGAGTCATATTGTGGAGCCGAATTTACATGTATACTTGTGCGGTTTGACGTACACGTGTATATAGTAAAATTGATACATTCACGTAACAGGCGAATGTAACATGTGCGGATGTCATGTATGTAAGTACATTGCATGCATCATAGCCCAAGTACACATATCTTTAATATGGTTACTCAATGGAAGGTGGGAAGATGTAAGTAATGTGTACTTTGAAATGAAAAAATGGACGGAAGTCTGCAAAAATGCGATAATATTTCCGAAATTTTGATAAAATTGAAGAATTTTTGCAACTGCAATTGTTCGATAATTGTGTATTCATTATTTTATGACGTCATTGCGGTACTAAAACTGGGTATTTTTTCAATACAACCCAAAATAAGTTCCAAATTTTATGTGATTTCCAAATTTTCCAGCTGCATTATTCCGTAGAATTTCACGAAAGCTAGAACGAGATGAAAATTCGCACGTATTTCGAATTCGCGCAGATGGTAAACTTTATTCGCTGTCGAAAACCTTTAAAACGTAAACACTTCCAACTTCAGATACATTCTGGGTTATTTTGTCGTCGTTCCGAGAGCACTTGAGAAGCGTTATTTACTGACGGAATTGAAGAGTTTACGCAACAACAGGAGTTATACCATTTTTAGTATTGGGAGAATAGCAATGTGCTGTTGGTAGATGATGAAAAAGAGTTTGATGGTGCGTTCGGTTACAGATTCTTATGTTAGGTACATTGATGTGGATTTTATAAACAGAGACAAGCAAAAAAAGGGGGTTCTCGCACCCTCCCATACAACTAAAGCCATGAAAAACGACTGAAAACAGATTAATTTTTTGATTTTTAACCCCAAAAATCACTGAAATAACCACAAAAGCGAAGAAAAAACCTTAGACTAGGTGGACCGAAAAAACAATTTTTTCGATTTTCAAAAACATACCCTCCGTAAAAGTTGTTGGCTGATGAGACTTGAAGAATAAAAAAAAATTTCAAAATCAATTCATAGTATCTTCCGATCGCGTGTTGGCATTAAAATTTTCAAAAATTGGCAAAAATTCAATATTTTCAAAAATTTTAGAAAATTTTGAAAACATTTTAAATTTATTTAAATTGGTTTTAGAGCTTATCTAGTGACTATTCAAACCAAGAAGTAGAATTTTTTTGAAAAAATTTGTGCTTTTCACTCTTTTTCAATTTCTGCTATTTCTTCACACAAAGCAAAATCAAAAAAAAAAAAATTATAAAACGTTGATTTTTTCCAAAAAAAATGTGTTTTTATGGTTACTAAATAAGCTCTAAAATTGATTACAGTCAATATATAATTTTTTCAGAATTTTTAAAATTTTGAATTTTTGCTAATTTTTATGAAAACTTTCACGCCAATGCGCAATCGGAAGATATGAATCGATTTTGATTTTTTTTTTATTCTTCAAGTCTCATCAGCCAACAACTTTTGCGGGGGTATGTTGTTGAAAATCGAAAATATTGTCTTTTTGTCCCACTCTACTGCTGTAGACTTATCTGGGAAATCACTACTAAAATCACTACCTTCGTTTTCAGTGGTCAAAAATCACCTCTTATTGTGATGAATCACTACTGTTGGCAGCCTTGTTTATGAAAGAAACTTTCTAGTGTGTTATAATTTTCCAAAATCCAAATGGTCAAGGTGCTGAAAACAATTTTATGGTGACACCTCAAGCAATTGTTCTGGACATCAACGGTATTAAAAATAATGTTGATAAAATTTGGTATTTTATTCAAAGATCCATTTCCCAATCGAAACTGTTCTTTCAATTAAAATAAAATCTCCATAAAAACGAGAAGTCACTCACATATTTTTACAGAATTTCCAGCAATAAATTTGATGATGAAAATCTGACATTCGTCACTCACCTGTAACAAAATATAACAAAATAAAGTATATTAGTTGATTGCCATAGAACTGGATGCCAATTATCTAACTATACAAATATATTCGATATTTTTAGGTATTAGAGTCACATGTTTTAATTTTTTCGAGCTACAAAAAACTCATGCACAACTGAATTCTGAAATCAGATTCCATTTTTTTTTCTTGAAGAGAGAACTGAAATATCTAAAATAAAATTACTTGTTTTGAAAAATAGAGAAACAGTTCTATAATTTTTTAAATTCTAAATCTTTATACGATTTCTGAAATTCTGTTTTTTTTTAAAGTTTTTTTTTTTTTTTTAAATACTGGGCGTGTATAATAATTGCGAAGATTTTTACACCCCAGTGTCGGAGAGGGTTGAACTTGGTGTTGGAGTTTGAGATTTTTCATTAGTTAATTGTAAAATTTTTTCGATTTCTATTTTTGAGTCTGGAATGGTTCTGGTGTTTTCAAGAAACTGTATTCATTTTAAAAAATTTTCATCAATGAATTTTTTTAATTCAAATTTTCTCTAAATTTTTCCATTTTTGATTTTTGCATCATTCATTTCAGTTTCATTTTCATTAGGTATCTGTTTAAAATTTTTCTCATCAAGATTGCAAACAAAATAATACGTTAAGCGAAAAGTTCAACTTAGCTTGACGATTTTACGTTTTTACATTACTTTTTTGACTTTTTCATGCACCCCCCTCCCTCCCTAAAAAAAAATAGGACTTTCCCGAAATCTCCAAACTAAATCTAGAAACTTGATTTTTTTTTAAAAAATCAAAATAAATCCCAAAGCATCTATCTATGAATTTTTACAAACAAATTCAAATAAATATAACTCAAAAATATCACAATCGGTTCTATTTTTATTCAAAAGTGAATGTGTGACCCTGCCGGAAAAAAGGGACCTTTTGTAAATAAAATTGATGTCTCATTTTTCACGTTTTTGGTCCAAATCACACTAAATCTGAACCAAACACACAGAAATGAAGACATCGATTTTTTTTACACAAGGTCCCTTCTTTCCGGCAGGGTCACATATGAATTATTTCAATTTTTGAGAAAGAAGGCTTGACCTTTGCTTTAAAAAGTGACTCTGCATGAGACTAAATAGTTTGACCTTTTGGCCAAAAGCTTGACTTATCTTGATCACTCCGCTCAATGATTGAGTTGAAAAAAGTTCTGAAAAACATGCAGTTGAAAATTTTTTGAGAAATTCAAAATTGAAAAAAATTTACAGCTGAAATTTTTTTTTAAATTATTGAAAACTATTTTCGAGTTGGAAGAAATTTTGAAAAGAATAAAGCTAAAAAAAATCGAAAAAATCAAAATTATAAAATTTTTCAACATACTAACAAAAAAATTTTCCTAATGCAATTTTTTTCAAATTTTTTAAATTTTTTTCAAGCTCGAATTTTTTTCCATTTATTTAAAAAATTTTCCGTGATTTTTTTCAACATTGAATTTAAAAAATTCAATTCATAAAAATTTAAAGTTTTAGAAAATTTTACGGTTTAAAAATGTTTGAAATTAGATACCTACCCTATACTTTTTTAAATATAAAATCAGAGCGGAAGAAAATCAAAAAATTTAGTTGAAAAAATTCGAACTCGAAGATAAATTTGGACTTGAAACTAGTCATCTTTACCAAGCTGTCTGGCATTCATGCGTTATAAAACGTATTTCGACTCGGACACTTCAACAACACTGTTCTTTGTAACGATGGTAAACACACCGCGACTTCCCCTTCCCATCAATTCGACCGATTTCCCACGCTAAAGTACATACAGCTAAGCACAGCTGAGAATAATTCCATGTTCAACTTCTACCTCCCGCAATATTATACTTGCCCGATACACAATGTATTTAAAAGACTTGTTTTGACTCCTAGAAACATTTATGGAATGCGTGTGTCAAACACGTTCTTCGCGTCGGGTAGGTTTCCGCTACATTCAAAAACAGGCGCGCTGTAGCCGGTAACTACAATAAGATTCGATTTGATAATGATTTTGCTCTCAAATTGGTCGTTTTTCATTCCCTTTCTCCACGTTTCTCGCCAATTTTCATTTTCTTTTCTGGTTCCGTACTCGTTGAATATAAAATATATTACCCACGAAAATATATATCCAAGTATGCGTACATCCTGGCAGTATCGCGGTTCGATAAAACAAATTTTTCACGTTTCTCTATTATTTATTCAGCGGCGCAACGCTGATTTGAATTCGTGATTTTACGAGGTGCAAAATCTCGCAACTTTCTTTTTCTTTTTGATTACCTATTTGTACGCATTATACGCGTATGTGAATAATTTTATCTCAATAAAAAGTGCCTGATTTTATTATATCGATTTCTTTTTATCCGCCGCGAGATATGGACCCACTTTAACGAGAAAGAAATTTGAAAACTTTCCAAAAATCAAAATTAAATAAATGTTATTTCGTAATATTATACCTAGCGTTTGCATGTATAGAATACATACCTACATTCGTAACTTATTTTCAGATTTTAAGAATTCTTCGAGAAAAATAAATTAAAATTTGAATCACATGCTGTAAAATTCGCAATGAATACAGAAATGAGAAATTTTTGGAACACGTGCACATTTTTGAACGTGAATTTTATTTGAAGTAGCTCTCAATAATGTGAAAATGAGTAAAAAACTAGACATATTATTTGATTTCAATTGTTTTTCTTTCTATTTTCTTCTGCCTTGAATTCTCATTGCAGTATAATGCTTATTTTTCCCTTTGCTGATAAATGCTTAATAGATTCGAGGAAATTTTTTGAGCAGTTTTTTGCAATTTTTTTTTGTATGTAAAATCAAAAGAAAATGTGAATTAAATTTATACGTAGGCGGGTCAGTTCAATTCCATTCTATTTTGCTGCAGTCAACACAATGAGGTTAGTACTTAGGTATGCGAGTAGTCTAATTCTCAGGAGGTGAATTTTTTTCAAATTTTTCTCATTGCAGATAATAAAATCAAAAAATACATGGGAACGAACTGATGAAAAATTTTGACCTAACAAAAAACAACCACGATGTATTTAGAATTTAGATACTGAAATGAACATTTTTTTTTTTCATTTACTTATTCAAAAATAATAAATTTTTCGATGTTCTTATAAACCTCTTCAATACTGATTGTAACGTTGTGAGAAATTTTGGTCAGATAACAACTACTTAATACATTGTACTAACAACATTTCAAAAATAAAATCAATATAGCTCGTTCGAGTTTTATTAAAAGGCTTCGCCTTGCAAAATACGAGTACCTACATCGTACAAGGCTCTCGAACTAGATTATAACTCATTTTAGTGTAATTTATTGACCATCGATTCACTCACCCATCACCCCCCAGTCCATTTATCGAATTTCTCAACAAAACTTGAGAAATTTTTTTCGTTGCGTAGCATCGATAAGCCTACTTAATTCGCTATAAGCTCTTCACCCACTCTCAAAAATTTTATAACACTGAGATCGTCAGATCAATACACAACTTTTGAAATACAAAAAAAAATCTTTCAATAATACAAACAAATGTTATCGAGTACCTAAATAAGTGAAGTGTAAGTATAGACGAAAGGTACTTCATGAAATTCGAGATTTTTGTTTAAAAATACGTATGAAAAAATTCTTCAAATTTCTGGGTAAAATGTGACATTTTTTCTCTAAATAATGAGAAAAAATTTAAAATATCGTAAAAGTTACTGAAATCTTGTTAAATTGTTTTTAATACTTGATTTAAATTTTGGAAATTTCCAGGAGGAAATGGGCACATAATTTGAGTTTTAATCTGGACCATTTTTATGGGCAGGCTTTTCTCCATTGTTGGAAGAGACGTCAAAACGTCTGCAAGTTGCTTTCAATCGATTCGGGAGGTCAAACATAGGGTGCATACCAATTTTCAACATTTTTCGTGCGGTAGCTCAAATTTTTATGTTTTCTAGAACGAAAATTCTACTGCTAGTTGGATACCCTCTTCAATGATGAAAAATTTCTCCAATTAATAAAATGACTTTTTATAAGATTATCGGAAACTTGAAAAAATTTCAGAAGGAAATTTTTCAACTTTTTTCTGCCAAACACTTTTTTAAAAGAGAATTTCAAAAAAATTAGCATGAATATTGAATAGTGATCCGCTATTTTAAACGAAAGCTATCAGTTGGAAAAATTCACATACGAAGATACCTAACATTTTGATAAAAAATTATTTTAAAAACTTTTCACACACTTCCAATGTAACAAAATTTTCCAAAAAAAATATCAAATAAGACCCCCTAAATTTTTTGAAATTGAAATAACTGAGTACCGTTTTTCCAAACTGAGCTAACTTTTTTTTTGACGTTTTTGACCTTTTGACGGATTCGGGTAGTTGAAATACACTGCCACCAGATGGCATTAACAAAATTTCGCTACCTGTGTTACTTGTGTTGTTCTGTGACCGAAACCGTTCTGAAATGCGAAAATCATCGAAAATCGTTATAATTTCAGTACAGGGAATTGAAGTTTTTTTGTTTTTTTTTTTGCTGGAAAGTGTTCTCCTCCATCCATACATGAGCGACTTAAAAAAAATCCGATACTTGTGCGAGTTGTGTGGCGCTCAGAGACAAAATATGCTTTTTCGTTTTTCCAAACTGAGCTAACTTCGTTATTTTTCATATTCTTCCGATTCTCATGGCGCCACACTCGAAAATTTTGAAATTCTACCTAGGCCACATGATGTCGAAAGGTAGCCTCCTTACATTAGCCTTTTTACCAGCTTCAAAAAATTATTACTCTTTTCTATGGACAGTTTTTTGTGTTTCCTGAAAAATCACTTTTTGCAAGTTAGCTCAATTTGGAAAAACGGTACTCACCTGTTTTTCTAAACGCTTACACTAGCCATAGTTGAGAAAACTAATCATCAAGCGATTTTTTTGGGGAATTTGAATGCAGAAGGCAGTGGTTTTTTTCAAAAATGTACCTGCTTTGGGGCACTCTTGCTCCAGCCGGGCATCGTGAAAGGCAGCAGAATAATTTCATCTCAACAAAATTACATAATATAAATAATAGGTATTTCAATGAAAAACGTAATCATTTTTTCATTAGATTGTACTTGAATATAATTACACATAGGAAATCAATAGTAAAATCTGCTCACATCATTAGGAAAATTCAAACTTAAAATAAATAAAATAATAATTTTTTTGAATAAAACCATTTGATGAATCATAAAACATATTTTCTAAGTAAAGGATTTTTTTAAAAAAAGTTGGTATTACCCTTAGGTATAACACATATTTTTTTCAGACCCCGTGAGCGGGTGCAACTTGGTCAAAAAAATTAAAAACTGCAAAAAAATGTGTTTTTTGACGTTTTTTCCCCGCTATTTTTACACCTTTCAGGGTCAATATTTTTTGGAGACCAATTAAAGTTGGTTTAATAAGGTTCTACATAATTTAATTGGTCTCCAAAAAATATTTACCTTGAAAGGTGTAAAAATAGCGAAAAAAAAAAACTCAAAAAACACATTTTTTCGCAGTTTTTAAATTTTTTGACCATGTTGCACCCGCTCACGGGGTCTGAAAAAAATATGTGTTATACCTAAGGGTAATACCAACTTTTTAAAAAAAATCCAGCGACGGGTTCCCTTCACTTTTTTTCCTACGAATTTTTGAAATTTTCAAACCACACAAAACCTCCAAATATACGAAAAGAAAAAATTGAAAAATTTTCACGTATACACCTACCCTCCTACCCACCTACCCATCAGCTATTTTCTGCGAAAATTTCAAAATTTTTGAAGTACCCCCCTTCAAAGATAAGAATTTTTAGAATTTTGGGAATTTACGGACAATTTACTTGCGTTGGGGTGGAGGGATCGAACCAATATTTTTTTAGGGGTGTTTTACGTCGAGACTAATATTTCGGGTGAGTTTCAGCTCCAATGGTGTAGGGCGTATTTCGCCATCTTATTAGGAGAGGCACTTCTCAATATTACACGACTTTACACATTTTTTTCTCAAAAAAAAAACTTTCTACATAGGCGCACCCAGCTTGAGCCCCCCCCCCTCCCTCAAGCCCGGAAAAAACATGTTTTTATTAGCAAAAATGTGGAAAAAGTGCATTTTTTCGCTCTTTAAACAATATCTTTCAAAAAATTTTCACCCTTGCTTCGCTCGGACAGTATTTCAGTCCTTTTATTTTAAAATTGATAATTTTAGACTAATTTTTCAATCAAAAATCACCAATCCCTCAATAAATTCTCCGTTTGCCAGAAAAAAATTGATGATTTTTGACTGAAAGATCAGTGAGAAATGGCTAATTTGAAATTTGACCCCCTCCCCCATTTTTTTCAGAAATTCTGAGCCCCTCCCTTGTATAATTTCTGGGTGCGCCTATGGCTTTCTAAATTCATTTTTTATAAGAATTGAATAATATTTCTCGCAGTTTTCATCATTGTGACCCTGTTGAAAAAAAGGGACCTTTGTAAAAAAAAAAAAATCGATGTATTTATTTTCATGTGCTTGGTCCAGATTTAGTGTCATTTGGATCAAAAACGTGAAAATTGAGAAATCGATTTTTTTTTACACCAGGGTCCCTTCTTTCCGGCAGGGTCACAATTTCATTATGAAAGATTTTTATAAAGGAACTTCATTCAATCAGCCAGGTTTTTATTTATGGAATTTACAGAAGATTCTGTTACTTATATTTTACGTAGTTTCAATATCTTATGGACATTATCACTAAAACTTTTAAAGACTACACATGAATTTTATCTCGATCATTTTTCGAAACATAATTTTTCCACCCCAAGATATAGGTCAGATCTTATCTGTTTTCCATAGTGATATCCTGCACACCCTTCAGCAGTGCCAGTCATCGGAAAATAAAAATTGGTCGATAAAAAATTTTGAAAGGTGACGAATAAATCCATCACCCCACCACTTTCATTAAATTGCACCAAGACACAACCTAAAGCCATATCAATGATGGCAAACCCTTTTAAATTTTCATCAATATTAATACACATGCCATATTCTTTAAAATTTCAGACAAACTGAAAAGAACACTGGTACAAACAACACAACACTCAATTTACACTAAACCCCAATCTCGATAAATTACGAACCCTCGTACAAAAATAAATCTAATCAAATCAGCAAACCCCTTTGCCTAAAAATAAAAAATGGAAAAAAAAAGCCAGAAAATTCCCTCTATGACGACAAGCTCTTCGGCGCTATCACGACCACTCCAACTGCTCAACCCCTTCAGCAAGTTGCGGTATCCCTAATACTGTAAAAAGCTCGAGCGCCGGTCTACGTGTAAAATGCAGAACGAGACGCGCCTTGGCGCAACGCCTTTTAGGAGGTAAAGGGTAAAAGGGGATGCCGGTTTAGCACCGGTCTCCTGTGTCTCTATACACAATTCGTACAGAGAACTCCATTCTGGCTATCCTGCCGTAGTGGAAATATTCTTACGCAACGTTGAGTTTCCTGCTACATACATTTCCCATCGAAAGGTATGCTCATTTTTCGTTTTATTCTGCTTCTTTCATTCCTACAGTAGTGTATTCGGTATAGCGGTGTTTTACGTGGTTTTTCAATCGTTTATAGAATTTCATTTTGATTTGATTTTATTGAGTATTAATTTTACAATCGTATGATGGTTGTACCACAATGGACATTTTAGAACGCCGATAGGTACGTGTACTTTCGTCGCGATATTGATTTTTCTTCTTTCTTTTTATTTTTCGCATTTTTTTCTCTCTCTTTCTGGTTCTCTTCATTCGTAACCATATAATTTCGAAGTAGGTCAACAGATAAGGTACGTTTTTATTGGTTTTATGATTATTTACCGATGATTTTCTGTGTTTTTTATAATTTTAATTATTTGGTACGATTTTGAATACCAAATAAGTGTGTATTTTTTTCCTGCTGAAATTTTTTCTTCCCCAGAGTAACGAAATTGAAAAGCCGGCGACCGGTAAATACAGATTATGGTCATAAAAAAACAATCTGGGCCGAATTTCGAACCTTATTTAATACCAGTTAATCCTCTAAATTCAGTTTGTACCCCACCCTACCTCCTTGTATAAAATAATTTCGGTATTTTTCCATTTAAAAATTTTTTCGGTCGTTATCACATCATCGATTAATAAAAAAATTCATTCGGTGTGAAAAATTCGCAATTTTTTTTTTTCAAGGTTTTATTTTTACATCTGGATTTTTTTTTCGTCAACTGCAGACTTAATCTGAAATATATTTTACAAAAAACTTAAAAAAAGGTTTAGATTTAATTTTACCAAGGAATATAATCACCGCATGCTGGTACTTTCGACGCGAGGATTAAATCTACTTTTAACGGTATCTCATTATTTAAATTCTTTTCTCGGCTAGCAATTTGGTGCTTTTTTTCAAGAAAGCCTTACAGCCAGGCTTAATTCGAACGTCTTATTAATTTCGTCTAAATTTTTTGTAATTCTTATGCCAATTTTATCTGCTATTTGTTCGCTCGAGCTGTATTAAAAGGATGGTTCGAGAATTCAACTTAGGTCTCCGAATTTATTTTTGATATTAAGTTACAATGACCTGGAAAGGGCCTAGGCCAAGAATTTTCTGACGTTATAGGCGTATACTCGAGAAAGTACACAGAAGGTACATGGATTATGTTGAAGCCTACATGGGGAGCTTTTGAAACACTAGGTGTCGTAATTTAGGCCTACGTTGGCCTGGCTTGACATATTACATCATACGGTTCGTGATACGTCTGCGGTTACTGACGCCCTGCTACGCGAGAAAAACTTGACAAAATTTTTTATCCTTTTAAATTCCCAATCGATTCATCAATTTTCTTTACTGGTAAACGTGCGCAAATACGGGAAAGTTTGACGTATTTCAACGTTCGTATGGTTGGTGGGGGTAGGAAAAGTTTTAAAATAGGCGAAAAAAATTATAAGATGAAATTTACGACGACGTTCTTAATAAATTTTCCATGTCGGGGACCGGTATTTTAAAGTTGGGGTTGCGAAAGACAACGATGTAAAAAATATACGTGACGTGTATGAGGAAAAAATATTGTAACGAGACGATCAATTTTCCAGTAGGATGCCATTGAAAGGAAAATAGCGGTTGTTTCCAAACGTAATGGCGGAGTTAATTTTTTTATGTGACCAATGTCCGATTGTCCACGTGTATACAAAAAATATTTCCTTGGAGTTTTCGAGCCGAAAAAAATTTGGTAATGATTTGAAATTCATGAAGAAGAGAAGGAGAAAGCAAAGAAGGGCCGGTGTTTTTTTTATTGAAGTTTAAATAGGGAGACGAGAGGAGAAGGGAAGCTGGGAAAAATTTGAAATGTTGAAATTTTTTTTGAAAGTATAGGTTTCGATTTTGAATCTGAAATTTCCTTCATTACTTTGAGTGGAAATTTTAAATTTTTTCCAAGCGTATTTTTCAAAATATAATTTACTGAACAGAATCCATTTTTTGTGCTGACCTTGAACATAAAAACCCCTCTGAAATGTAAAAAATTGGTTTTTGAGAAGTCCCCTCTCCCCTTTTCTAGAAGACCCAGAATCAATTTCAACTGAGAAACCCGCCCATTTCTGACATCTAAGGGTGGCTTTTATACCTAGGCTTGTACATTTTCTGGATTTAGGTATATCGTGTCTTGCTGTCTATGAAAGGCGAGGGGGTGATGATTTTGCACTTCTTTCCAGAGCTGAATTACTGCATTCTGACTATTTTTGACCCCGCCTCTTACCCCTCCCCTTTTCTCAATATGTGAAAAAAATCGGATAAGTATATATAGATTTCTTCCTTTTTATTTTGAAAGAAAAAAAAAAATGACCAAATCTAAAAATCAGCCAAAGGAGTTAAAAATTGATTTTTTGGTTGACACTAATTTTGAGCTTTATAGAAGGAGTAGAATCAAAAGAGGAAACCTCGATTCAAAACCTGATTTTTGATCACTATGAGAGATCACACTGACTTATGAATCACATTTCAATAAAAAAAAAATTTAATTGGACAAATTGGACCTTTTAAAATATTTGTACGAAAAAAAATGAAAAAATGTGCAAAAGATCAATTCCCTATCAAACATTTTAAATGAATTTTCGAAAAGATTAATCATCAGAATTTTTGATAAAATCTAATTCAGAAGGGTAGGAAGGGATACGAGCTGATTCAGTGAAATTAAATTTTCACCAGGTACTTACTTATTTTCAAGGTCTAGAAAAAAGTGAACTATTTTCATTCTCATCAATAGTTTTAAACTTTTTAATTTAGGAAATCGATAGGAAAATAGTATAATACGCTACAAGGGACTAAAATGCGTTGTTTCAAAACGAGTGCGGTGGTTACAGCGCGAGCCGCAGGCGAGTGCTGTAATAGCACGAGTTTTGAAACAACATGCATTTTAGCCCGTTGTGGCGTATGATACTTTTTATAATACTTACACGTAACGAGTATCATTTCGTTGTTGTTTTGGGTGTAAAATTATGATTCTGATTGAAAGACTGAGAGTGGGTCAGTTTACAATTGTTGTATGGCAACTGTGCAAATGTATTTTACAATAATTATCACTTCGTTGATAATCATTTACATTATTTTCATACTTTTAATATCTGTTTATTAGACGTATCGGTACTTCGGTAGACGTACACATACAATTAAAAAAACACACTTGTCAATAAAATAACCGGAACATTCACAATATCAAATATTCTTATACAAATTCGAACAGTAAATTCAGAATTCAATTCATAACAAGCAACAATCTGCTACAAGATCACTGGCTAATGAATATGTTTTGAATTTTGATAAAATAATCGGCACAATCCAAATCAAATAAATAGCGCTGCTGTCAACGAGAAATTTATTTTACTCCCTGTAAATTGTTTTACTCCCTGTAAATATGTTTTACTCCCTGTAAAATAAGTCGTCGCAAAACATTCATTTTACACCCTCAAAACAACAACGAAATGATACTAGTTACGTGTAAGTATTATAAAAAAAAGAATTCCGCTTTCTTTCGTTCATCAAAATTTTCAAAAAAATTAAACTTTGAATAAAAATTGTCAAAAAAAAATACAGATCTTCTCATTTTATAAAGTTTTTTTAAATGTTGCCTAATATATAGATACTTTCGGTTTTTTCCTTCTCTGGCTTCAAAATGAAAATCACGAGATTCTGTTCAACAAATAAAAATACCTAAAGGTTAAATCGCAACCTTTTTATGTACCTATTTGCACATATTTTGAGATCTTTTGAAAGAAAATATAACTGAAATTTCGTAAAAGGAATGTGGGAGAAAAAAAATAATGTATCAAACTTTCTCGAAAGACTGAAAACTGAAAATATACTTTTTTTCATTTTCAAGGATTCTTAAACTTTTTGGAATTTAGAGGGCGATGTTTATAATAGAAATTCCTTTTCTAAATTTAAAAAAACCATGTCTATGGGTTTTCAATCTGTAATCAATAAAATACCAGTTGGAAGGAAAAAATGATAAAAAATTTACGAACTATTTAAACTAAAGTCAAAAGAAAGCGAGCTTTGAAGTTGAACAAAGCACCCACGTTTTTCAATTTACAAGGTTCTTTGGATGCCATTCGATAATCAAGATTCATACAGAAAAGAACTAAAATCCGAACATTTTTGTGACTTTCAGAATTTTAGTTTGTCGATCCAGCCACTTTTTTAAGAAAAATAACTCGAGTAAATTCAAATCTGCCGCAACGAAAAAATGTTATTTCAAATTTTCTCTCTTTTCTATGCCATGTCATGACAAACTTACATTCTATACTTGAATGATATTTCACTTCTCATGAAAGTTATGTACATAGTTTAAAATTTCATCATCCCCCAATCTAAATTTTGACTCTTTCCAAACTGATTGATTGAAAGAAAACTTTAAGGATGTAGTTCAGCTTCCAAAAATATGAGAAAATAGGTAATACAAATACAAAATGGTGGCAGATTTTTACAGATTTTAGTTTTTGCGACCTCGTTGGTTCAAAATGAAAAGTGAATTCCGGAAGACACTTTTTCAAAAATCAAAATTGCCAGCTAAAAAATATTGATTCAAGTTCAGAGTTGTGAATATTAAAAATTTTTGATTTAATCTATCAAATAGATTACCAATATTGATTATTTGCGATTATAGGTGCTCAACTTCTTATGAACCAATTTCACGATCTTTTTCGACGCTGGAAAATTCCAAAATTTTCTAGAGGTTTTGAAACGTTTTGAAACTACTTCAAATCAATTCAAGAGGTCAAAATGGGGTATACTCGAATACCAAATTTCAAATTTTATCTTTGTAGATTAAATTTTTATATTTTGCAGGACGATGAGGTAATTTTGAAATTTCTCAAATTCGTCAAAATTCGAGAAATGAACTTCAGAACCTCAAATTTTGGATATGGGGTCTTTTGTGATGTAGAAGGCTCTAAATTTTATTCTGAATTGGGATACCACCCAAGTCAGCGATTAAATAATGGTATTTTCAGTTCACACTGATTTCGTACTTTCCAGAAACAGTACAATTAGGGCAGAATCTAAACTCAAAAGCTTATTTTTGACCCACAAGGCTGATTTCCAAGTTCAGGATCACAAAGAAATTTTTCCGAGAAATTTCATACTCCAGACATTATGAAAACGAACTATTTATTCACAAAAAATCCAAAACAAATCAAAAATATTCATAAAAAATATAATTTATTAAAATAAATTCAAAAAATCAAATATTAAAATTTTCTGTACCAATTTTAAAAATTCCTCCTTCCCCTTTCCCTGATGAAAGAATCGAAAAAAAATTATAAAAATGAAACACAACTCACAAGTCAACAAATTCACCAATTTTAACCGAAATTTCTCCATTTAAAATTAAGTTTCTCTTTCGCCTTTCCCAATCCACTTCAACGTCCTTGACTAACCCTCACCTTGGCCACCCCTCTCCCCCTGCTCACCTCTCTACAAGAAACTACCTACTAATGTCATTAACAAAATCCATCTCTACATCTCTGGAACGTAATTTCAATTCGAGTCGTAAACCTAATAACGTCGTATATGCCATGTACGTAAATACGAGTACATATTAAACACATCCATCACCGTTGTTAGCTCTCGTTGTGTTTTCATCCACGAACAGTTAACTTTTCCACACAGTACACTTCATCTTACACATAAACAACACATTCTACACGCGGGTACTTATAATTACATTGCAACAGCGTGCAATATAGCGAGAGCTAAAAACAAACCCCCTGTACAACCACAAACCTCTCAGCATACAGCACCATCTTCCTATCTTCGCTGCCTTCTGAATCCATCGGTCTTTTTTTCCGTTACCTCAAATACCCAGATTCTGTTCTTTTTCTTAGTAGGTTACTGGTACAACCTTGACTTCCGAAATCGATGGTACACCGTACCCGAATATACGTAAGGTACCGCCACGATCTTCTTCGTATCCTTTTTCGCGAGCTCGTTATCTGCCCAGCAAGTAATTAATTTCCCGCAGCGAAATACTGGTACTAAGTATTCGACGCTGCAAAGGGAAAACGTGCTGGCGCGATCCTTTTGAAATTAGCAACGTTCGCTGTATATGTACATATATAATTTACCATATTTTGCAACGTTGCGTTGGGTTAGGTTGGGTTGGGTTTAAGACGCGATGCAAATATCCCAACGAACCGATATTCAGCTTAATGCCAACATCTTAATTCTTGCCCTATCTTAGACGAAAATACATGTATGGGGACTCTGGTGGAAACGAAGGATGAGAGGAGGGTATTTTTATAACGGTATCAGCTCGTTTGATCTTTTGGCCTGTATTTCTCTCTTGTGAAAAGGTATACAGCTCCTTTTCAATTTTTCTTCATTTATTTGACCTAGTACATTTTTTGCAAATTAGCTCCAACCTAAATTTTTTTCAAGTTTTCCAACCTAGAATTTTTTCAAAATTTTTTCCAATCTTGATCTTTCCAATAAATTTATTCGACGTGAAGATCAAAAATATTAACTGAGAATAAATATCTGTTAATTACCTACCTTCAATTTTTCACACTTTTCGTCGAGTTACCAACAGGCAAAAAGTGACAAGTTTTAGGGATTCTTATGCAGTTGAGCAATAAGAAAAATTGATGAAGAAAATGAACAACCAAAACGTTCGTTTTCCTGATGAAATTACACGAAACAAGGATTTTTTAATAGCCAGACATTTATTCTTTTGTTGTGGGTTTTTTTTGAAAAATTTGAGAAACTCTGCAGCACTATTGTTTGCTGAAACTACTGCGGATATAATCCATAAACAGCAATTTGAAAAATCCGAAAAATCAGATCACAAAAACTATCCTTCAATTCAAAAAACAATTTTTGAGAAAAAAGGCCAAGGAATAATTTTTTTCATATGCTAGAAGTTTCGTTATCTTCCAGCGAGGAAAAAAATACAAAAAATTATATCTAAAGGCACCTATTCTCATATGGTTAAAAACTAGAACCATTGGATATATTAATCAGGAATTTTAGATTCGAATAGTTATTGGTAATAATTGATCTTTATTTTTTTTTTCAACTCTAAAATTTTTCTATCCCGAATTTTCAAATTTTCACAATTCTTTCAACATAATGTATTCCCAATTTTGAAATTTGAGTTCCCCCAAAACTTTGAATTCTTAAATTTCCACAAACTTTTTAAAAATATTTGTCAAATTCAGTTTTCTGAAATATTTGAATTTTTAAAATGCTTGAAGTTCTACAATTTTTAATAAAATTTTCATTCAAGTTTTAATTTTCTTCTTATTTATTTGTTCGATTTTTGAAATTTTTGTCAAAAGTTTTATTATTTCTATAAATTGTAACTATCTACATATTTTTTTCAAGTTTTTTAGACTCAAAATGAAATATCAACATGACATCTTTTCAATTTAAGCCAAAAGAAGTTGAAAAAATAAAATAGATATTATCTACAAGTGATTTTGAAAAAGTTAAACTTGTAAAGGATCTTTCCTGATCAGGTTCAAAAATAGCCCTTGACCCAAATACGATCAAAAGTACCCCGAAATGTCACTTTCAGTGTGAAAAGATCCAAAAAAATTTTGACCGATAATTTTTCTTCCTTCAACCTGTGATAGGTATCTCTGGAAACGAGTGAATGAAAAATTTTGAAATTTTCATAGATTGACAGGTACCTTATAGAATTATATTTTTTTGGATTCAAAAATTACATGCAACATGTTTTAAAAAAATTAAAATCAAAAGAGCACATATTTTTCACCACAAAAAAAAAAAAATCAAAATTACAGAATAGGAAATATCAGCGAAATTCTTTAATTTTCGTTGATTTTTCAAATAAATTCTCTGTATTTTCAGCCAACTTCAAACATTTTATCAAATTTTTATCGATTTTCCAGCAAGTTTTTTCACTGTTTACCTACAGACGAATTTTTTTCACTGATTCATAACTGCACTGCAATTTAAACAGTTTTCCAGTGATTTTGATTTCCGATAATTTTCATTGATTTATAAATGAGAGAGAGAGAGAGTAATTTTTTATAATATCAACATCAAAGATATTTCAGTCACAAGGAAAATTTTGAGCTGAAAAAAATACACCAGACTTAAGTACATACAAAATAAGAGAACCGCTTATCTCAATTTTTCAACGTTGAACTTCATTTCCAGAATTTTGACGAATTTTTGAAAAATTTCAGAATTAACTAACTGGTTCTGCAAGATACAAAAAAAAAAAAAAAATACAGAAATTTGGTACATACTCCATTTTTGACCCTCCCCCCCTCATTAATTAAAAACGGTTTTAAGAAGTTTTAGAGTTTTCGAAAATTTTGGAAGCTTCCAACGCTGGAGAAAACTCATAAAAATAGTGAATAGAGACTTCTTCTATCAATTAGGGCAAAATTTTCTAAAGTCCGTAAATTTCAGTCCAAATCCATCCAAAAAATAAGATTTCTAACTCAAAATTACGGTTATCGGAAGGTCAAAGAAATTGTACGGTTTTATATTGAAATCAACATTTTGGATCAGTTCAACTGAATTAAGGTGAAGGGCATTTTCGACCTTTATCAGGAAAGGCCTTTTGTAGAAAATTTCAGTTTCAGAATTTTTTATAAAAATTAAGGAGACTGGAGAATTTTTTAAAAAATTGAGAAAATTCATCTACTTATTTCACTTTTTTACTCACTTTGCACCTTTGATTATAGAAATAGTATTTCTATACTTAATCAAAGTTTTGCACTGGTTTCAACCCTTATAGAAAATTTTATCAAAAAAATTTGAACTTGGAAACAAATAGGGCATTACAAAAAAAATTGTCCTACCAACATAAATTTAAATATTCTCATTTTCCAAACTACTTTTTTGGGAAACATCTTGCCAGCTCCTCTAGACCACCCTCCCTTGCTTCAAATACATCTGACCTAAAAATAACCTCCCCGGGTCTTTCTTTTCCATCACGAATTGGAATTATCGTACATCTTCAAACCATCGCCATATCAGCCTCATAAATATCAATTCAAATCGAATACAAAAGGTATTTTATTACAATCCGAGACGAAAAAACTACCGCCTTTTATTCTGGGAAACTCGTCAATTACACGAGCCAACAACAACAGCATCGGTACAGCTATAAACGCGCCAATATTCCAATAAGCAATTTTCTTTACGATTTTTCAATACCCTACGACGCTACGTCCAAATTCGAATCGTTTCCAATTTCAATAAACGAATCGTATACAGCCAAAGTGAAGCACCGAATTTACACCTACTTCGGCGAGAAAAGGTCTCCGTGGGTAGTGAGTACAAATTGCATATAAAATGCAAATGAAGCGTGAATGGAGAAAGGAAACCAATACACCTTTACCTGTTCTACGCAGATTTATGGAGTAACTTTCTACCACTCGTGGCTCTCGTTCTATCCACCTTATCTATAAGCTTTCGTCACCCATCAATTTCATTTTACTCAGTCGAACTACTCGTAAATTCAAAATGAACCAAATTTTCCATTCCATTTCTCATTCGAATACTTGAGAGGTTGAAAAATTTTCGATATTTCGATAAAATATTATGAATTCTTGCTGCTTCTATTCTTTTAGAACTTGTCGAGATGCGACGTGATATCGTCGTTTGTAGAGAGAAAAGTTGCTCAGATATTGTCAGTTTTTTCTTCACCCAGCCACACGCGTGACAAAATGAAAATTCGACGAACTCGAAATTGTGAAAATAATATTCACCGAGAGAAAAACTATTTTCACTGAGATAATTGCAAATGAATAGCTGACATTTTTACATTCGATCGAAGTATTTTCCAAACATGTGTTCGAGATTGTTCAATGTTTTACTCCAATTAGGCTCATTTTAGCTTTATTGAGCAAATTGGCAACACTGTCTGCTGGCAGAGTTTATTTTGATGAAAAGTTGGAAAATTATTATTATATTTTTTACTCAGTTGTGTTGAGAAATATGACAAATCATGAATTATTCACGAGTACGGGTTGAATTTTTGATTAAATTTATAGTTTACTTTTCATTTCGCAGTCGACGAGATTCGTTCGATTCGAGTTTATAATGCGTTTGGGGGTTTCCCCTTGTTCACTCGAGTTTATACTTGGTTAAAACTCGATTAAAATAACGCAAATATATCTATTTTACTTTAAACTACCACTCTGCGTTGAAATTTCGCGTCTCCAAGTTTCAAAATAAATAATTTATTTGCTGTACACCAAAGGGCCAACCTTGAGAAAAAAATTCGAGCAAAAAAATGCATTGAAAACTTCAAATTTCTTAATATCATCAATAAATCCAATTTTTTTTAGGACCTATTACAAAAAAAATCAAATTGGTGTAAATTTTTTTAAAAATTACTCATAATATAAAACTATGGAAAAAAATTACAAAATAATCGCCGGATACCGAAGGAAGACACGACTCGAATGCACAGCGCGCGTACAGGCGGACATAGCTGCAGCCCTCACAACCCCGCCCGACACCACGCACCACCGCAACATACCGAACTCCCCGCGGTCGGAGCGATACATCCCGCTGCCACGCAGCACCGAGCAACGCAGCGCAGCGCCACAACCCATCCCGTCCGTCCACCGACTGCAACACCCGCATTGCATCCCCACATCAGTGCGGACCGATTAGACCTCCTTGGCTCGGATTACAGGAGCACGCCACCGCACCTGGTCGATCATATAGAGCATTTGATGATTCTTAAAGGAGTGACTGACGTGAGATGAGATTTCAGTGAATATTTTTTTATTGATTTGGCATTTTTAAAGGCTCGGTTGATATATTTCTTGCACTGGTATGGATATCCTGAACGTTAAAATTTTGTTTTTTACGAGATAATGAGCAAATAAGACAATCTATTGTGAGAATACTAATGCACCTAATAATATTTTGGATGGGCTGAAAAATCTTGGAAAAATGTAAAAAAAAATTGGCGATGGATGTAGAATTGGTTGGACTATTTTCAACATCCAATACAGTGGCGATTTTGGAAAGGAAAATCTGAGGAAGTCGGAAACTTGAAAGAAACTGAACATTTTTCAAAATCTTTCGAATACAATTTAATTGAATAATTACTCAAAATTTAAATAGGTTCGAGTTTCTTGTATTTTTATTATTTTTTAAAAATTTCTTTCAATTACTCATTTCATTTGGAATCTTCCAAACGAAATGATCTTGTTTTTCAAAATAGATGTTGAAGAAAATTTTCGAAATTTAATCATTTTCGAGTTGAACGTTTTTTAAAAAAAAAATAAACTGTAAAATGTTTTTCCTTGAAATTTCTTCAACTTTGAAATTTTTTCCAATAATTTTGGAATTTTTCTTTTTCAAAAAATGAATTTCAACTTCATGTTTTTAAAAAAATTTTATGGGTACATAAATAATTGGAAAGAATTTTCAAGAACATAAAATTGAAAAACAATGGAAAAAATCAAATTTAGGTTTAAAATAATTTTATTGAAGAAAAAATTCAAAAAAAATTAGAAGTTGGGTAAAATTTTGAAAAAAATTACGATTGAAGTGATGGAAGAAATTTAGAGATGAAAAAATTTGGACTAACAAAAATTAGAATAAATTGGAACTTACATAGTTGAAATCTTGTTTATGGTCTGGTTCCAGGCAAGAATTTAATTTGATTTTTCATTTTTCTGAGCATATTTTACAAAAAAATTGGTACTTGAAAATCTCAATCTTGGCGAAAAAAATCGATGGAAGTCCGACTTCCCTAACGTCCTTTGAAAAATCTCCTCTGATCCAATATCAGATTTGATTCAAGATGATCACGGATATCCTTGAGCTAGGGTTAATGGAAAAAAAAGTTGGAAGTAGGTACGTGTCTAAGAATATTCTATGATGATTTATCATTGAAAAAAAATTGAAGAAATTTTGAAAAATTGAATTCGTCGCCTCAATCGGTACAATAGAAGCGAAAAAATCAAATTCAAAAATGTACAATTTCTTAATTTTTTTCAAAATACACAAATGATCGTCTATTTTACTTTTAATTAAAATTTTTATGAAAAATCTAGGCAGTTCGCAAATTACCGAAAATCAAAAATTGAATTTCTAAATTTTTCCTCGACTTCTTGAAAATTAAAATTGTGAGTATTCTTTCTCGCAATGACTTCCTCCCCACTCGAAAAGTCGTTAAAATAATGTCAAGTACATATGTACTTTTAATTCAAAAATGGATTTCCAAAGCAGATAAGTTTTTATGTTCTGTGATCAATGTAGGGAGAGAAGGAACAGTTCAAGTTGTTTAGCTACAGAAAATTCAAACTTTCTAGGAAGAAAATGATCATTCAATATTCTTTAAGGCACCTAACAGAAAAATACAATCACTTGGAGGAATTTTGATGAAAACTTTTAAAGTGGGTACTAAACTTTCAACATGGATATGTTTTTTCTTCTGGGGTGAGGGGGTCATTCAAAAATTTTCAAGGGACTATTTTTGAGACGATGAGTTTCAAAAACTTCTAAATTTTTATATTTTTGAAATTGACCAAATGTCAGAAAGTCAGAGAGTCGTAGATCGGTATGTTTTTATTCAACGCTATTTTAGAAATTTAATTTAATAACAGAAAATCAGAATGACAGGAAAAATATCAGAAATTCAATAGCTGACCTTCAAATAATTATAAATTTTGAAAATTAACTAGCTATCAGAAAATCAGAAGCTGACTTTTGAAAACTTACAAATTTTGATATTCTCAAAATTAACTTAACTTACTAAATATCAGAAAGTCATAACTGAAAATTGGCTTAATATCAGAAAGTCAGAATGACAGGAAAAATATCAGAGAGCTAAAAGCTAATTTTTAAAAACAAATTTTTATGTTTTTGAAATTACATAACTTGAAATCAGAATTCAAGATGGTAGGAAAAAATTTCCAATATCCATGTTACCAACATTTCCTTTCAGAGGAAACTTTACCTAATTTTTTTCTACGCGAATGAAACAGCAATATACTTTCTTGAACAAAACCAGGAACGAAAAAAAATTTTTTAATTGTTTTTTTTTTTTTCAGATAGGTACTAACTGATTTATTTTACAACATCTACATTTCCCGCTCCCTCCAGTCCATTTTCTTTAAAAATAACTTTTTTCTGCTTCGAATTGATCAATTCAAGAGAAGTTTTCAAATTACAAATTTTTGGTTCACAGTCTTTTGCAAAGTACTATAAAAACAATAAAAGCAGAGCAGCTTTACGAAAACAAAATTTTTCGGTTTTCACCATTTTTTTTCAGATCTCTGAAAAAAATGATTTTATCTTTGATTTTTTAAAAACATGAAAACAATTTAATTGATACTGACATTTCAAAAGTTTATTGAACTTGAAAAAATTCATGAATCTGTAGTTTTAAGAATGGAACGTAACCAGATACCCGCCGTTCTTAATAAAATTGGTTTTATTTTATTTTTAAAAAATGTTTCGATCGTTTTTTTAAAATTCATTTTGATTTTTATCACGATTCACGAATGACGAATCTTCCAACCAATGCAGAAAATAATCTTTTTTTTTTTTAAAGGAAAAAAAGGGCCATAATTTCAGTGATTTTGAATTCCAACTTTTGGTTCTACTTTTTTTCGTTTTCATAAAATTGCGGTGGAGAGGTGGCTCAATGTGTCCCACCACCACCAAAATGTGCTTCAGAAGATCCTGTCAAGCTCTCAAACACCCAAACCAATTATAAATTTTTCTCATTTCAAATCATTTGAATTTTCTGAGACGAGATAAAAAAAGCATGCAAATGAGGAAAATTATCAAAAAAAACACGACAAATTATGAAAGAGAAAAAAATCACCGCGTCGTCGCGTCGCTTCAACCCAAGTATTTCATAGTAGCACGAATCCTTTAATAACTATACTCTCTTTGTACATAAACTTTGTACACATAGAGAGTACAGACTATGAGATATCAACTACGAAGCTCGCAACGGTACACATGCTATCGTCAAATCCCACCGGAGAATTTTCCATGCATTGTATACACTCAAATTTCAAGTTGTCGTATGAATATTACATCATTTTGTCGACATTAACGGTGCTGCGTCTCTGTATGCTGTATTCATACTTTACCAACGTACTGGCAATACCATAGAGAAAGCGTATTTGTACGTACAATGTACATCCTCTTTTACCTCATAGCAATATGGGACGAGATGTACTATGTGTTCGTTGGTTATAAAAGATAAAAAGCTCCCTAGAATTGTACGAGCTTTATGAAATATCCACAGAGTCTATTCTATGGTAGGCAGTACCTTCCTATTTGTTTTTGGCCGGATTGCAAGAGAACTACACGTGTCGTCCAAGTACAAGTTTTGCTATTTTTGGATTAAGTATTATGTTCCATTAGATCTGAAAAATGAAAATTTTCGGAATTTGCTGAAGCTTCTAACCATTTTCATACCACTTTCTTGTTTCAACTTTACCCTCTGTCCCCTTCAAAAAATCTCCTCTGTTAAGTATGTACCTACTCGTTTTCAAAAAAATCAGCAATTTTATGAGGGTTTGATTTTGATAAGATAGGTATTAGAGTTAATCTACACAACTAAAACAAGACAAAAATGAAGTCGGGTCTTCCAATTTTGCTCAATTTTTTTTACGAGTTCCCCTTGAAGGTCAGTTTACAAATTCACGATTATTTTTCGCTAGCCCTCAAGGGGGTGAGGGGATGGACCTCGAAATTTTTATACACGATTTTTAGCAAAATTGTCCAACTTTGAAGACTCATATCTCGAGATAGGTTGTACTTAGAGGGAAAGTATTTTTGGGAGCTGAAAGATAATTGATAGGAGATTCAAAATCGATAATCACACTTTGAAAAGCTTAAAGTTGAACTTTGATGGTGGAAGCACAACTTTCATGGTTAGGACAAAAAATGAAAACTACCATTTAAAAATCTGAAAAAATTACAGTAAGTAGCTTTTTTTAGCCTCTTTTCAACCAACAAATTTTCAAGATGGGATACCTATGCCCCCGAGGGCAGGAGGGCACAAGGGTCCAAAATTTTGACCAACATTCAAAAAAATCGAAAAAGTGAAGTAGTACATCGATTTCTGCTAATTCGAAGGCGTTGATTTCGAATATGTACTCTGATTTTTCACCCAATCCCTCTGAATCCCCCTATTAGCCCCCTTGATAGTGGTCAAAATTCGAAAAAATGAAAAGTAACGTGTGACCTGTCGTTTGTTAGGTATTTGAGGTCGCTCAGTTCGAATATTTGCATATTTTTGAGATTTGACCCTTTAATGCATCCCTAGCCCCTCAATTGAGGGAAAAGGTATGTTAAAAAATTGAAATGATAACTATTGTCAATAATTTGCGATCGCAGAATATCGACTTATTTTTCGATTTTATCCCTTTCCCCCTCCTCTAACCGAATAATATGTACGATTAATTCATTAGGGGGCCATGACTCTTATCAAGGGAGCTGATAGGGGGGGGGGGGTGTCAGAGGGGTTGGATGAAAAAACCAAGTACATAATCGAAATCAGTGCATTTGAATTAGTAAAAAAAATACATGTACTATTTCATTTTTTCGATTTTTTTTTTGAATTTCGGTCAAAATTGTCCTTTTTATTAGCTAAAAATTGATACGAATTGAACAAAACCTGAACTCAAAAACCGATTTTTGATCTCAAGGGTGGTTCATACCTAGGCTCATATATAAATTCATCAATATTCTAAACGACAGAAAGAAAAGTACCATAATGAAGGGCTACTTTAAATACATTTGCAAATTTTTGTCCATAACTTTCCTCCAACCGTTTTTTGTAATGAATTTTCAAAAATATGATTTTTACAAAACTGTTTCTCGTCCTTTCCTCTACCTTCCCAAATCATCAATTTTTATTTTTCATTCACACGTCAAGATGAATCTTATCAAAAAAAAAGAGCGTTCAAATCAGCTACTCTCCCCTGACATGGGCTGCTTCGAACACTTCCTCCTGAAAGAGCATCTCTTGATTAAAATAAATCAAAAATTTATTGCCCATATTTGTGAGACAAATATGGGCAACATCTTTTTTAATTGGTTGAGTCGAAAAACCAAAATTTTCGATTTTTGAAAAAATATCCTGCGCAAAGGTTGTTGGCTGAAAAAATCAGGACAATTGATGAGAAAATTTCAAAATCGATTCATATCTTCCGATCGCGCGAGAGCCTTCGATTCTTCTAAAATTGCCAAAAATTCAATATCAACATATGGATATTTTCAAAAATTTCAGAACATCTTTTAAAAAATCCCAAATTTCATTAATATTATTAATTTTGGGACTTATTCAGTAATTATTTAGACCAAAAGACACAACTTAAAAAAAAAAACGCTGTATAGCTTTTTGAAATTCATAAAACCTAGATCTACCACTCACTACTTCTTCACCGTCAAGAATGAGGAAAAATTTTTAAAAATTATAAAAAACAAGTTTTTTCAAAAAAAACCTGCTTTTTGATCTAGCTACTCAATGAACAAGCTTTGAAATTAATTTTTAAATTTTTTCGAAATTCGGAAGATTTGGCAATTTTTGTAGAATTGAAGGCTCTTGCGCTCTGTCAGAAAGTATAATCCTTTTGAATTCCTCCCATTTTTCTAGTATCTCCAGCCTACAACTTTTGAAGAAGCAATTTTTTAGGTTCACCCTACTCTTCAACCATAATTCGGTGTTGCTTCTATTTCTTTTTTAAATAAACATACCTACTTACTAATAACCTGAGTCTAACAGCAGCTGGGTTCTACACATCAGTTAGGTTATTTTAATAAAATATTTAGGTATGAAATATCGCATCTTCTATCGCAAATTATTCATTATGCAATATGAATTATTGTAATTTTAGGTATTTGTTAAATAAGTAGGCGAAGGAATATGTAATCGCAATTTTGCATACCCATCAATTTATTACTCCATTAACCTAGAGATGATTTGTGTATGTAATTATAATATTGTTCTAATTATTTCTCTCATAATTTTACAGAACCCTAACCGCTCCCTTGGAAGCTGGATCCTTCAGCGATGGAGGAATCTACAGCATCCGTTCCAAAAGATGTGCCGTTACCACCCCCGACGGTGGTCTCGGCCACTCAACCGTACAGTGGCCGGCCACCTCCATCGCCCTTGTCTGGTGGCTACCTATTGATCGTGATTAGCGAAACGTTAACCGATGCCCATAAGGCCGTTATATTGCAGAAACTCGCCAAAGGTAAGCTGATTGTTTTTTATCATTTTTTTTTTAAACAAAATATTTTCATATTAGCTTCGCAACGACGTTATACGATTTCTCCTCACTCGTTGCCTTTTTTCATAATGTATCAGATCAGGGCCGGATTTAACCTCACGACGCTCAGAGGCAGAATAAAATTTGCCGCCCCCCCCCCCACAAAAAATGTACAACTTCCTGCTTTATTTGGATAATTACATTGAAAGAAAAATTAACGAAAAACGAATAAAAAATGAATTTTCTCAATTATTTTTTCGGTTGGGTACAGAGTGGGCATAGAGGCTTCGAATATCAGAAGGTTCCTAAAGAGGAGAATAGAGGAAAATTTACTTTCGTACCAATGTTTCAAGTAGATCATAGAATTTTGATTGAGTCATGCCCGAGCGAAGCGAGGGCGAAGCTTTGAAAAATTAGAAATTTAATGTTTAAAAAAGGCATTTTTTTCATATTTTATTAATGCTATGCCCTATGCAAATAAAAGTTATGTTCAAGAAAGATTCTTTTTTAGTGAGTTCAGTAAATTTTTTCATTTTTTTTTTTTTTCAAATCACATTAAGGAAAATTTAAAAAAAAACCTGCTCCTCAAAATCTGCCGCCCCCTAAAATTTGCCGCCCGAGGCTGGTGCCTATGTAGCTTGTGCGTAAATACGGCCCTGTATCAGATTGAAAACTCGTGCACAGGTGTGCGTCGCGTGTTCTTCAACCGTGTATATTTTGGATATGATCCAATCAACCTTTCTAGTCTTGAGTAACTCCCCGGCTTCTTTTCCTATTCTTTTTTAAATCCTTTTAATTTATTATGAGCGTAGTTACTGTAGCTGGGCGTCGCACAGCGTCCATCGTCGTGATGCTCCTTTTATTTATAGATGTTGCGATGCCCTTTCTTTAAACGGTAGACGAATCTTTATTATTGTCCCTTCACATCTTGTGAGGTTTCCGATGCATTAATGGTGGGGTGACGATGATCCCAAACATAACCACGTGCTGTGCTTTATGCTTTTGGCATTCAAACGTTTCATGGGTTTCGTGGAATCGAGTCATTGTCGCGACGAGTTCAAGGTTGATATGATTAGAACGAAAACTTGCTTTGATATTAAACAAATGGATTGTCTTCCTTTTTCAGTAGAAATGTAAGCTTCATGGTGGATAATGGAAAAAGTACATTAATTTTAATTCAACTCCAAAATGTATCAAAATTACGATTTTGGAGGAGAAAAAAAAACTGAAAAATTCCCACGTGCTGAAATAGGATTTTTTTTCATTTTTTTACGACTCACCCAGTCAAAGTAACAAATAACAATTTACCCACTAAATACGAGAATTTTCAAAAAAGCATCATCAATCTCATTCTCATCACTTGAAAAATAAAATGCAATTTGGCCATTATTGGAGAGACGAGCCACCACTCACGTCCTCTTCCCATCAAATTTTGATTAAAAAAACATCAAATTTTGATCAAAAAAACATCAAATTTTGATCAAAAAAACATCAAATTTTGATTAAAAAAACACCAAATTTTGATCACCATACAGCTATAGCCAAACCATCTGAAATATTTGGGCTCCTTTTCCTGAATTTTAATACAAGCCATTAATGTAAAATTAATTCAGGCACCTAGCTCAATTTAAGCGATTTTATTATTTTAAAGAATTTTATGCGAAATTTAATTCCTATAATGTGACGGCGAATACAGAAAGGGTGTATCGACCCAAAAATCGTGTTTTTTTAAATTGTTGATTTGGATTATTTGTATACTAAATTTCTCATTAAAATCAACAATTAAAAAAACACGATTTTTGGGTCGATAGATGCACCCTTTCTGTATTCGCTGTCACATTATTGGCATAATATTCCATTTAAAATCAAGATTTTTCATAAAATCATTAAAACTGTGAAAACCCCAACAGAAAAAAATTCAAAAATTCCAAACTTTAAAAAGAAAGGAAATATTTGATGATTTCGATAAATTTGTTTGTGTTTTTTAAAATCAAAATAAAACTACGCAACTGATTTTTTTTGGGAAACCATCTGTAATTCGATTACTTCACTGCTTTCTTACCCCCTCCCCCGCCATAAATGAAAAAAAAACCGAGTTGAACTCTCTTAAATTGAATCAGTCAAAATCTGAAGATTGACTGATTAAAAAAGGCTCGCCAAGTTTTTGTTCTGGTGAAACATTGCATAGAAAGAGAATTCGAATGAAATAATTGGCGGCGAAATTTCTCTGATTCCACTTTTAATCAATGAAATTTGACTGCTAATCAGAGATAAACTGCTGATTCAATTACTTAGTAAATCTTCATTTCTGAATCTGTAATTTTTTATTCAACTACTGAAATGAATCAGTGAAAATTTCAATTTCAGCAATTAATTATCTACCGATTCAAACAGTATATTAAATTTTTCACTGATTCGTTTCAGTAATTCAGAAAAAATTACTAATTCAAAAATGAAAATTCACTGATTGAATCAGTAAATTTTTTATTGATTTGTTCGGTGGCATAATTGTATTGATTTCATCAGTCAATTTTGACTGATTCAGATTAAGAGAGAAAAGATTTATCTAAGAAATGGATTTTTCAATTTGCCAACTGAAATATTATATGAATTTTAACAAAAAATAATTGGAATTTCCAAAATCACGTATTTAAACACCAGAAAATTCATTTATTTTAAAATGCTTCAAAACTTGACATTTTGAAGAAATCATATGCCACCCCCCGGTTCTTACTTCTTTCCAAACTACTCTCTGAATTTGGATTAGTCAAAAATGATAAAATTGACTGATGAAATAGAGAAAATCAAGTCACTGATAATCAGTCAAATTCCACTAATTCTCCTGTTGATTAGTGACAATTTTACTGCCAATCAGTGAAAAATTACTGATTCCAAATAATGAATTTTGATAGTTGAATCGGTAGAAATAAATTGCTTAATTGAACTTGGTCAAAATTTACAGATGTCAATTTCTGATTCTGATAGTAGACTCAATTTTGTCGATTTATAAATCAGTCAATTTTTACAGATTCAAATTAAGAGAGTAAAAATATAACCCTCTAAAATATAGTCGAAAAGGTAACAAGAAAATTGATTAATTTCATCTGTACTTATACTCATAAGGAGATAGGTATAGGTACAAGGTACATAAGCCAAATAATTTTCAGAACGATAGAGGTACTTAATCAATATGTATCAAGATTCGTACAGAAATTAAAAATCAAAAATTCAAGTTTCATCACATTGATCTCTCTTTCAAAGTCTGACCTACTCCCCTAGCCCTTAAAAGTGAAAAAAGTGACAATGTTAAACATAACAAAAATTACTTTTTCAATTTGAATGAGGATACGCCCAGTATAAAAAAATCTAAAAAAAAAAAAAAAATTGAGACGAATCCTTATAACTTGCAACGTCAATAAATTGATTTTTTTCGTGCATCATTAGGTAAATTAAACATGAAAATCAGTGAAAAATCACGAGTGATTTTATGTGATTTCCAACAAAAATTTATTTTCACCGATTGAAAAAGCCAGAATTCCTTCTGATTTCCTGATTTAGGGAAAAAATTACAATTTCTCAAAAAATAGTATTGCATTTTTGTAAAAATTCAAAATTTTTGTTTTCTTCGGTAACGAGAACCCTGAAAATTTAATCTCACAGATGATCTTTTCAACCCCCCTCCCCCTCCTCAAAAACAATTGGAGAACAATTTCCGCAACTTTCGAAAAAATTTTAAAACTATAGGATTTTAAAAAACTCCAGCTTCCACAATTCAAATCATTGTCTCCTCCCCTATACCTCATCTCTTCTTCGCACAATTGAATCTGAATAAACAAGCCAAAAAAACTTTTTTTTTTGTAGATACCTACACTTTATTTATTCCCTCAGTCCCTCCTCCCAGCCCTCAACTGAAAAAATAAATAATTTCATTTTATCCCACCGTCAACCAGCATCCATACAATTCGGCTATTTCAACAAACCGAAAACAAAACATGGTACCCAGTAAAAAACCACGTACGAGAAACAAACACCGAAATAAAAATGTTACGTACCGTCGTTATGAAAATTTAAAGCTTTTTTTTCGCCTTTTACTATGCGAAAAGACTGCGCGTTAAAATGCTAACCCGAAGTAGGCTCAGTAAAACATACGCGTTTTACTCTCGTTTGCTGGTTCATTCGTCGTTTCATGGTTATCCATATTCATAATTAAATGCGTCCATTCACTCGCATGCGACACACTTTTTTGATTATTTTTTTTGGTCGTCGTTAACGAAATAGAGTAAAAAACATTCTGTGGTTTCCGCAGCCAACGCCTATTTCAATCCGCACTCGTTTTATCAAATTTCATCGATCTTCAGTCATCGCCTCTTCCGCAAATTGCAACACGAAATAAGGCTATTAGCCCTTATTTTAAGCGCAGCTTAATCCTAATCGGATAGGACTCTACAATTCGGTACCAACTAGAAAGCTTAACAAAATGTACCGTTTACAACGAATAGATAGTAAACGTTGAATTACGAGAGATTTCCGTAGAGTTGCCTCGTTTGCCTGGCTGTTGCGAAATAATCGTTAATCGTTGTCGTCGTCGTGTCATTCGAAAGCTCTCTCCGTTATGATTAACTGCATCGAGGACCGTACTGCTAAGTAACAGAGTTTAATATTATAATTATATACGCGTATTATTTTCATTTCGCTTGCGTACAAATAAAGCTCGCAGCTCGGCTCGACGACTATATGCCATAGTGTTTTGGAATTCGTTTGCATAAGCGATTATAGTACGTACAATTGCTGCTGAATGTACAACGACAACGAGAACGTTTTATTCGTAAACAAGAGTTAGTCTGCTGTACAAGAGAGAGGAGGTACGACATTATTTATATCGTTTAAAAGCCGGCTAAGCAGTCCTTTGCTCGTTGTGCGGACTGTATTTATTAATATTTTCTCGGCGCGACGCGACGAATGTCCGAATCCTTTTTTAAAAAACGCGACTCGAGCGAGAAAAATCGTAATAAATTAACCCTGCGATGGCCATTTTACCATATCAACCGTATACTAACTAGCTGACCTAATAATGATACCATTTTTCCTCCACAGTCCACACCATGAACATTGCATGGTGTATTATTGTGAATTTTTTTACGATGGTGATAAATGCTGCGGATTTGCGTTATAAGTGTGAGAATTTCACCAAGATTCTGATTATTACCTATTGCAGGCTTATAGTGCTACCCCCCGCCCTGATCACAACTTCCCCAAAATTATCATTTTCCTGACAATATGGAGACATTCGCAATCAATAGAACACTTACGGCCTGAAATTAAAATGAAATCAAAAGTGCAGAACACTATTTCTAAAATCAAAAGTTTAAGTTCATTGAATGAAAAATCCACCAAAATTCAAGAAATTTTCTGGAATTTTGGGGGATTTTTGGAATTTTAAATTGCTTCATTGTTTTGCAAAGTAAGCAAATTGAAAGCAAGTGGTGAAAAAAAAAACTGAAATCTGGTAGGTAATTAGGTATATACCCAATTTTGGTCTTTCAAATCCAAGGGAGAGGCTCAGACATTTTTGAGTCTCCAGAAAATTATGGAATTTTCCAGAATTGAAAAGTTTCATCAGTAGGCGGAGATGGAACATGACGTGGGGCGGAGCCCCAGTTAAAAATGAATGAAACAAAACAAAAATTATTATTTTCGGACCTCTTCCCTACCTCCTCCCTCCCTCCCTCCTAGATTTGCCTGTAAAAATTCGTTCAAAAAACCTTTCCTTAATGACCAGTTGACCACCTCTCTTTCCAAAGATTTGAAAACGTTATGAAATTCTACAAGTTCTCTAATAAATGAGGAGTACAAATTTTTCTCGCTACAAAAAATGTAATTATCTGATTGAGAAAAAAAGAGAGTTCATACCATCATTTTGAAAAATAATCACGCATTTAAAGTAATCAAGCTCGAGCGAAGCGAGGGCGAAATTTTTGAAAACAAAATCCAAAACCTAAAATTGATCAATTTTTTTAACTACATACTTACATATTTCAGGGCCCATTGAAAAAGAGATGAAATTTTCAATCCTTAATCTTTCTTATTATTTTATACATACCCGACTACCCGAGCAAAGCGAGGGCGAAGATTTGAAAAGTTGCAGATTTTCAGATAGAAAATAATTCTATTTTTAGGGTACATTTCGTCGGCCCCGCCCAAAATGATTTTGGAAATGAAACCTATATACATCGATAGTGCTTCGTTAGTGCAGGATAGTGCACTAAGTTTTATCGTTAGTGCACACCCCCCTCCCGAGTTATTTAAAAAAGTCTTTGGGCGGGGCCGTGGAAACGTGGCCCCGCCCATGTCGATTTTTGGGATGAAACCTTTATACATCGATAGTGCATCGTTAGTGCAGGATAGTGCACCAAGTTTCATCGTTAGTGCACGCCCCCTTCTATTTCAATTATATGGTTTTTTTTTGGAATTTTGGGCGGGGCTGTGGAAATGCTGCCCCGCCCATTACGATTTTGAGGATGAAACCTATATACATCGATAGTGCATCGTTAGTGCAGGATAGTGCACCATATTTTGTCGTTAGTGCACGTCCCCTTTTCACTGTAATTATGCGATCTTTTTGAGGGGTTTTGGGCGGGGCTGGGGAAATGCTGCCCCGCCCATACACCAAATGGGTCAAACGTGGTATGTATCGTTAGTGCATCGTTAGTGCAGGATAGTGCACGCATGCTCCACGTTAGTGCACATCCCGTAGATTTTTTTTCAAATTTTTTAATTTTTTTGTATAGTTTTCACTCATTTTTGGGTTTTGAAAAGGTGATATGTCACACCTTCAGGTACAACAAAATGAGGAAAAGGGTTAGGTCGCGGTCGTACCGAGCTGGGCCCCCTTATGTATATGTCTTGGAGATTGGGGGAGGGGGGACAGCGGGACACAGTGGGGCAGATTGAAATTTAGCGCGCCAAAAATCCAATTTTCAGTTGAATTTTTTTTTGATGTCCTGAAGCTGAATTTGACATTGGTCTCTTTTTTTTTCAAAGGTCACGCACCCCTCCCCCCGGGGTAGAAATATATATATTTTTGAATTAAATCGTGTTTGGTATCAAAATCATAGGATTTCGATCCGCTGAATTCGAATTTGGCATTACTTTTTTTTTTAGAGGCCACGCAACCCCCTATAGGGGGAGATTAATTCAAATTTCCCAGTAAAATCGTGTTTGGTATCGTAATCATGGTATTTTCACCCGCTGAAACCGAATTTGGCTTTTTTTTTTCAAATGTCATGTGATTTCTCCAAGAAAAAAAAATGGAAAAATTAATTACTTCAAAATGTTGATAGAAAATTGAAATAATGCTACATATTTATGAACATTGACATTTTAATAAAATGCAATGAGATCTCTATTTCTCAACTGTAAATTTAATCTATTTTTGTCATATTTATGATTCAAGGTTTTTACACTGAAGAGAAGATTTTTTTTCAAGATTGAGATTTTTAAACAGATACTCTACCATTTTTTTTTGGTAAAATGTGTAAAAAAAAAAGGGGGTAGAAAATCGAATACAATTCTACCCTAGAACCAAACCAAAAAACGAGATTTCAACGATCCAAGTCCAAATTTATTTCAATCGTTTTGATCGTAATTTTTTCGAAACTGTATTCAATTTTCAATTTATAAATTTTTTCATCGATAAAATTACTCATTTCAAAACTAAATTTGATATTTTTACCAGATTTTTCAATTTTACGTTCTTAAAAATTCTTCTCAATTATTTAGGTAGGTACTCTTAAGAAATGTTTAAAAACATTTAGTTAAAACTTATTTTAAAAATTTCAAAATTATTGGAAAAAAATTTCGAAGTAGAAGAAATTTCAAGGAATTTTTTTTTTTTTTCTGAATCCAGGTTGGAGAAATTTTGAGAAACTTTGAAAACATTTCATAGAATTTTTTAAAAACATTTCAACTCGAAAATTACTAAATTTCAAAGATTATTTTCAACATCATGTTTTTTAAAGTTTCTCTCACGCGCACATGTAATTGAAAAAAATTTCAAAAGTAATAGAAATACAAAAGACATGAACCTATTGAAATTTTAAATAGTTGTTTCATGAATTCGTATTCGAAAGATTTTAAAAAATATTGTGCTTTCAAGTTTCAGGCATCCTTAGATTTTCCTTTTCTAAATCGCCACTACAGTAGGTAGATTGGCATATTCTATGATAATTCAAGCGGACAAAAACTTGAAAAAGGGCGAAAATTTAATTAATTTTGTGGAAATAAAAAATATGTAAATTTTGTAAAATTCAACATTTTCGAACGTCAAAAATTGTAGGAATATGAAGAAAGTGTAAAAAAAAAATCAAAAGCATTTTTGAAAATGAAAAAATTCACCGTAATTCTGAAACTGTTCCTGTTGAGTAGGTGTATAAAAAAAAGAAGCGGGGAAAACGGAGAAAACCTGAAAGGTCGAAAGAAAATAAAATAAAAACTTTTCATTGTTTGGTAAATTTATAAAATAAAAATTCATTCAAAAAATCGAGCGACTGTGTTCTTAAAAATGTGTCCGGATCAAATTTATTCTCCTCAAATTTTCTCTTCAGTGTAAAAACCTTGAATCATAAATATGTCAAAAGTAAATGAAATTTACGGATGAGAGAATAGAGACCTCCAATGTTCATAAAATAGTATTATTTCAATTTTCTTTCAACATTTTGAAATAATTTTTCAGGTTTTTCTTAGGGGAGGTCACATGAAATTTGAAAAAAAAATATGCCAAATTCGGGTTCAGCGCATACAGATCTAAGGGGACGCGGGGGCTTAGCCCCCCAAAAGTGAAATATACCCCTCCCAAAAAATACCTGTTTGATTGTCAAACTGTTTGACAATCAAACACGAATGTATTACCTACCATGAAAAAAAAAGTTTTTTCTGAACATTAATAATAACAATTTTTTTTCAAAGCTTCACCCTAGCTTCGCTCGAGCATGAACCTCATCACAATTCATAAATTATTTAAGCCAACTTGAGGAAGAAGGCGCCTTTCCTCCGAAATTCCTTCCGGTACTTCATGTCTTCGTCCTCAATTTGTACTCTCCCCAAAAAAGCTTACAATGCCACTGATTGTGAATATGTTCTCCCTCCCCCTTAAAATAACATCAAATAGGAGTTTTGAAAGCATTTAAATACGAAAAAATCACTTTGATAGCCATTAAAAATCCAATTTTCCAAATCTTTACCCTTGCTTCGCTCCGTTATAGGTAAATAGAAATCACAATTACTCAAATTATTTGAGATGAAAGTATCAAAGAAAGCTCCCTCCCACTTCTTCGTAAGATTTTTGTGGTACGTATTTTGAGTCCTTGTACCTATTTTGCAGTTAGCACCCTTCCCGAAAAATCTTCTGATGCTATCGACCTGGGACTTAGCCCCCCCCCCCCAATCCATTTTTCTAAATTCACCTACAGTTCAGTGGGTAAAAATACCATGATTCCGATACCAAACACGATTTTACTGGGAAATTTGAATTAATCTCCCCCTATAGGGGGTTGCGTGGCCTCTAAAAAAAAAAAGTAATGCCAAATTCGAATTCAGCGGATCGAAATCCTATGATTTTGATACCAAACACGATTTAATTCAAAAATATATATATTTCTACCCCGGGGGGAGGGGTGCGTGACCTTTGAAAAAAAAGAGACCAATGTCAAATTCAGCTTCAGGACATCAAAAAAAAATTCAACTGAAAATTGGATTTTTGGCGCGCTAAATTTCAATCTGCCCCACTGTGTCCCGCTGTCCCCCTCCCCCAATCTCCAAGACATATACATAAGGGGGCCCAGCTCGGTACGACCGCGACCTAACCCTTTTCCTCATTTTGTTGTACCTGAAGGTGTGACATATCACCTTTTCAAAACCCAAAAATGAGTGAAAACTATACAAAAAATTAAAAAATTTGAAAAAAATCTACGGGATGTGCACTAACGTGGAGCATGCGTGCACTATCCTGCACTAACGATGCACTAACGATACATACCACGTTTGACCCATTTGGTGTATGGGCGGGGCAGCATTTCCCCAGCCCGCCCAAAACCCCTCAAAAAGATCGCATAATTACAGTGAAAAGGGGACGTGCACTAACGACAAAATATGGTGCACTATCCTGCACTAACGATGCACTATCGATGTATATAGGTTTCATCCTCAAAATCGTAATGGGCGGGGCAGCATTTCCACAGCCCCGCCCAAAATTCCAAAAAAAAACCATATAATTGAAATAGAAGGGGGCGTGCACTAACGATGAAACTTGGTGCACTATCCTGCACTAACGAAGCACTATCGATGTATATAGGTTTCATCCCAAAAATCGACATGGGCGGGGCCACGTTTCCACGGCCCCGCCCAAAGACTTTTTTAAATAACTCGGGAGGGGGGTGTGCACTAACGATAAAACTTAGTGCACTATCCTGCACTAACGAAGCACTATCGATGTATATAGGTTTCATTTCCAAAATCATTTTGGGCGGGGCCGACGAAATGTACCCCTATTTTTAACGGTTTTTTGAATGAAAAATTCTATAATTTTGGGGTAAAAATTTTGTCTACTTGATTTCATGTTTTTTCATGTATTTTTGAGCAAAAATTTAAAAATCTGTGTTTTTTTACGTTTTTGTGCTAGTTTGCAATTCAATTTTTTGATAATTTGGAAAATCTTCACAACAAGCTGTGAACAGACAACTAATAATATTTGTTATTCAGGAGATCATTTTAGTCACTAGGAAAAAAATGGAAATTCGGCACATATTAATAATCGTTTATCCCTCAAAAATTACATATTTACAAATTTTTTTCAAGTGAAACATGGGCTAATTCAACATTTGGGAGGCTTGAACCCCTCATGCCCCCTCCATCACCGCCTATGGTTTCATCTTTCATGAAAATGGTTGATGAATTTTACCGTCTAAAAACACAGATTACTAACATTGGTGATTAATTCAATTAATTGAGCCATAATTTTTAATTTTTATTAAAATTAATTATTTTTAATTTTTATTAAAATTAATTATTTTTAATTTTTATTAAAATTAATTATTTTTAATTTTTATTAAAATTAATTATTTTTAATTTTTATTAAAATTAATTATTTTTAATTTTTATTAAAATTAATTATTTTTAATTTTTATTAAAATTAATTATTTTTAATTTTTATTAAAATTAATTATTTTTAATTTTTATTAAAATTAATTATTTTTAATTTTTATTAAAATTAATTATTTTTAATTTTTATTAAAATTAATTATTTTTAATTTTTATTAAAATTAATTATTTTTAATTTTTATTAAAATTAATCCCATTTTAAATCTATAAAATAACACATTAAATAGGTAGGTACCTATTTAATTTGAGAAACAACGAAGAAGACTAAAATTGACTTGAAATATAGTTTTCAACTACTAGATCAAATCAAAATTTTATTGACTTGATAACAATGTCTTTTGGGAAAAAATCAATTGGGATATCAATTTCGGGTAAAATTTTTTCAGGATTTTGTCCATCAAAGAACAGTCTTTTGGGAAAATGGATTTAGGAAAATAAACAGATACCAGTCAATAGAGGGGTTTATTATTCCTACATTCAGAAGGAGGCACACGACTTGGCAGGAATAACATCTACCGCTTTATGTGATCCTGAATTTGTGTTTAATGCAATTAAAAATTCGTCACTGGTGAAAAATAATTAAAAAATCCTGAATCATTTTCAAAAATGCAGATTTTTTAAAGTTCAATTTTTTATCTGTACCTATTCCTACAAGTTCACTATCACATCATCTCTCTCAGAGACCAGTCCTGTTATATTTCTAGATTCGGTACAATTGATAAAACTCTTTGAAAAAAATGAAGCTAGGGTTCAAGAAATGATGGCGTATATACAGAGACTGCAGAGTGAAACTTCAGTTTCCTATACACATCACCTTACTCTACAGGCATAAAACTTCCTTCTCTTTTTCATTTCTTTGGATGACATTAAATCTCATAATCTCTCTCAGTGACTAATCCTGTTATATTTCTAGATGAGGCACAATTAATAAAACTCAAAAAAAATGAGGCTATAGTTTGAGAAATGATGCACAGACTACAGAGTAAAACTAGGTTATCTATACCCAGCACCTTAAACTACAGGCATAAAACTTCCTTCTCTTTTCAGCAGGGCTGGAAAACCAACGAGTTTTGTATGTCGTTATTGTCGTTCTTGTTCTTTCATTCCCAAAATGAATTTGTAAATCTTTGGTCTTTCTGTTCTCTTTGATTCAAGTAAATTGTGTTTGTTTGTTCTTCTGTTCTTTATTCTTCACCCAAACTAAGTTTACTCATTCCCATTCACCATTTCCAGTTTTTTTTTTGGGAGGATTTTTTACACATAATTGGAATTCTAATGATGAAAAATGAGAAACATTTTTAGTTTATGAGAGTTTGAGATTAAAACTTCCAATATTTTTCACTAATAATATGTTTTGAAAGTAGGTGTCTAGCTGTCTACAAATATATTGAAATTTATATGAATACTTCAAATTTTTTTAGAATTTTAGCAGATAATTCAAGGAACAAAGAATGATAAAAATTTATTGTTTTTCGTTCTCGTTCTTTTGGTCAAAATAAATATTTTTTTGTTTGTTCCCACATATTCTTTTTTGGCGATTTTTTCAGTGTTTGTTCTATCATTCTTTTGTTCCCTTAAAAAAAAGGCTGCTCTTTGTTCCTGTTCTCCATTTGTTCTTCCAGCCCTGCTTTTCAGTCCTTTAGATGAGATCAGATATCATCTCTCTCAGTAACTAATCCTGTTATACTTCTAGATGAGGTACAATCAATAAAACTCTACTCTCCAGTTTCCCTCTTTCAAATACTGATAAGACATTTAAAAAAGTCAAATGCTCATTAACCAAGATAATTCTAAATAGTCTGGATACATGATTAAGTAAAATAAACTTAACTGAAAACTAACTCGAATTATGATCACAAGATAATTATAAATATTAATAATTAATATCCAAATATTTTCTATGAATAATGCATGTGAAATTGTGAGGATTATAAATATCTACACACAAGCAAAGTGATAGACATAATATGTACATTCAAAGGCCTACATTACTGACATAGCTAAGATAACTTTTTTTTTGTTCTGAGACAGAATATAACTTTCCTCAGAGTTTCCAGGACATTCTGGCAAACAAGGTACAATGGAACATTCTAGGAGTTTCCAATCTTTTAACGTGTCATCTTCCATTCCACCTTTCATATACTATTCCACAAGTCGCACCAGTTGACTGAAAGGATTTGTGATCAAAAAATGCTACTTGCACGTCCATTTTGCAATATTTAGTTGGTTTGTAAAACCTGCAAATTGAAATTGAATTTATCCACACTCAATTTTTTTCAACAACTTTTTGGCTTGAACTATTTCAAATTATCATTGGGATATAAATCAACCAGTTCAACATTTGAAAAATAAATAAATTGAATCTAATTACAAAAATCGTAACAAAAAAACACTTAATTTAGGCTCAAACCATTCAGAAAGCCAGCGTTTCAGCCTTTCAGCCCAAAATACCCATCAACAAAAGACTTCAACACCTCACATCGAACCCCACAGCAATGTTGAATAAATACACCGAAACCCTATAGAATAACCATATGGAAAATACACCTCTAGATACACATAATAAACAAAAATAGGCCCTATACACTACTCGATGTGAAATTTACATCAGGTCGTATTGTATCTACAACAGCTTCGATGCTTTTCTTTCACTTTGTAAATGGTACCGGCATACACTATCAAACACACACACATAGGTAGATTTTGCGAATAAGCTGACGCCGAGAACGAGCCAAAGCAGGCTTTTAAAATCAATAAAACTACGCGTATAGTAACTATACAAGTAGGAGTACTACTAAAATAAAAAGTCGTATATCAACGAAACGACGAGTCAGCGGTGTACCTTGTGAAATAGATGTTAAAAAAAGGGACTCAAATTTGCTTGAAAGAAGAAACCCATCTCGAAAAATAAACCGAGCCGGTATTTCGCCGGTACATACACCAAAAACGTACAGATACGAAGTGGCCGTTACATATGTTATTTTATGGTATTGCAGCGCCTCTGTTAGCCTTTGGCTGCGGTACCGTTTGTACAATAAATATAGAACACAGAAGACCGCACGTTTTGTAAGGATAAAATTCCAAAAAGCAGGAAAATAGTTTAAGGAAAAGAAACGCCGAGACGGAAAAAACGTTAAAACGACTACGACGACGCCGAATTACGTGCTGTGTAAGTGTCGTATGTCTACAGGGGGCTTAAGTTTGCTGTGGGGGAGGAAAGAATGAGGTTGACCGGGTGTATGAATTAAAGCATTGCGAGGATGCACTGAGTGGTTGGGTAAAAAAAACTACATGAAGGGAATGAGTAAAAAAAGCATTCCAAGTGCAACGTGAATTTGAACCGATGCCCTGCCGGACGGTTTATCTGCGGCGCGTCCGCGTCTGCTAGAGAAAGGCCGACCTCTAGCATTGATTTTTTTTCCTTCTAAGTGTATTTTTACACGAATGTGTTAAGACGCTGGGGACGGTGACGGTGGTTGGAAATGTGTAACGGGGAAAGGAATGGGGATATAGGGAGCATGTTTTTTTTTTCGGTTGTGCATTTTATGTGATTGTGATATTAGGTAAGGCAGGTATTTTGATGGTAATATTAACGAACAGTAGAATGTCGTGGGATCTCATGTAGGTGTTTATTTCAAAAATATATTTATGGTACGTATATTAATTTTGCCTTGCGGTTTTGCTATTGATTGAAGGGATTATAACAAGAGAAAGATTTTCGGTATGAGGTAACGAGTAGCTCATTGAATATGCGAAATGAGTATCGGATTAGGAATATGTGACTCGGCTTGTGAATTTTGAATCATACCATTATAAAAGCTGTAGGTGTTGTCTAGAAGGTTTCTTCTTTGAAGTTTATATCATGGATTATCATGAGTTGAGCTAAGTTTCTTCATTCCTTGTTGATGAGGGGAGGAAAAATAATATAATACCTAATTTATTTGTGAACCATTGTTACCAAAGAAAATGAAAAGTTCAAGTGTGTAAGTACCTCAAAAAGTGATTAAAATAATCCAAAAGTGGTTGAAATTGAGTCAAATTTATTTCGGAATGCAAATAGTGGTTTAAAAATCAAAAATGTTCAAAATATTTCCCAAATAAAAAAAAATTGTTTTTCAAAATTGAAAAAATTCAAAAATAATGTATTGATGTAATTTGATAACATTAGATTTAAATTTCAAAGATTACAATTTTTAAATTTTAAAGATTACAATTTTTAAATATAATTAAGATTAATAAAATAGCCCAAAAAAAAACACTTCTTTGCTTTAGAAAATTTGGAAAAAAGATCAAAATCAAGTTAAAATTGATTAAGTTTTAAAGATTAAAAATTTTTTAAATTTTTTTACAAATTTTGCTTTTAGAAAAATAGCTTTTGAATCATGAACATGTTTTAATTCTTTCTTTTTTTTTTTCATCAGAACCCCAAACGTAAAATTATTTAAATTTCGATCAGCTCCGATGAATTTTTATTCAAATATTAGGCATTTCAACGACTATTTTTTGTAAGTACGTATTTTCAAAAATTTTGGACAATTTTAGGTTTAAAAAAAAGATAAAATCTAACATTTCTCCATAAAATTCCAACACTTTATCGAACTCTGACAAAATATCAAAAAATTTGCTGAGAATGCCAAGATTTGGAGTAGAAAATTTCATCGCCTACTTTGTAGACTCGTCCCCAAAATTATATCATATCCAATTATCCATGGTGATGAATCAGCAAAATGAAGGGACTTGAAATAGTGACTCGAAAAATTCTTCAAAATTTTTGCAACGTGTAATTAAAATATGCAAAAAATGTTGAACTTTCAGGAGGAATAATGGTATTGAGAAAGGCAAAATTTATTCGAAGAAGATCAAAATTTTAAGAAAAGTAAAAAAAAAAAAAATGAATCTTTTACAAGAAAAAATTATGACATGCAAATAATCATTTAAATTGCTGAAAACTTCACTTTTTAAATGATGTTGAACAATCGTCCGGTTAAAATACCCCGATTAACGCTCTTTTCGAGATTGTTTCACTTGAGGCCTCGAAATTCGTATTTAATTTTTTTTACTTTTCAACTTTTTCACCATGAAAAATCAGCAAAAAAAGTAAATTTTGAAAGTTCAAGTTAAAAACATTGCAGAAAAGTATTTATCGGGGTATTTTGATCAGCTGAATACAAATATGGTATTAGTTTTTTTCATTTGGACATTTCTTTCTGTTAAAACGCTCAAAATTTGAAAAATCTGCTAAAATTACAACCTTTCTGTATGGTTCTTCGTAATTTTTGGCCGTTAGTTTAAAGAATCGTCCAAAACCAAATGCACGGCTGAATTCTACATAAAAAAACACCTTTTTTTTAAAGTAATTTTTCCAGGGTGGTCACTCTTCGATTAGATGGTGTTTTTCACGATTAAAAACTTCAAATAGCCGAAAAAACCCGATGAAGGGTACCATAATTTTTGAAAAAATTGTCACGAATACACCTCCACGAGATGTAACTTTGTACCAAAGAAATAAAAAATTTCCTTCACTTCCGTTGAAATTAAAAATTCTTGAAAATAATTCGTCAAAATGGTCATAAATCCGAAAGAATAGGGTTGGGCCAAAAAAATTTTTAGAATGTTTTTTTCTAAGGGGGTTTAGAGTGAAAATTAGAGCAGTGGCCAAAATCACCCCTAACCCGGCCATACCATCACGAGATATTCGATCATCTGTCTGAAAATTTTACAATTTTCTCCGTTAAGGTGAAATTATTTCAAAAACTTTTATTTTCTTTACAGAATTTTAATTGAAATTTTATCAAATTTTGTATGGCTTAGGTATGCTAATTTTTTCATAGCAACTTGGATAAAAGTTACTTACCTACTTGAACATTTTTACAATTTTTGGACAAAATTGTGAAAATTTGCACAATTTACATAATTTGATTTTTTTTTTGAGATATTCAATCATATCGACCAAAGTTATATTGAAAAATATTTCACGGTTTTTTGAATGAAGAGAGGAAAGTGCATAAAATTTTATCAATTTTTTCATAGGCACTTGTGAAAAATTTTAAGGTAAATTTATTTCGTACCAGTTTCACTTTTTTTTTCATTTTCACAACCTTCAAAAGTTCCTAAATGATTTTTACCCAGTTGTGAAATTAAAGAAACCCGTAGATAGCTCTCGATACTTCGACCAAGGTCAAACATTCGTTGAATCTTCACTCGAACAGATGAGAAAAAAAACAAGGGCATAAGCACACCGACAACGCCGAGACCTCCTGAATTACATACAATTTCACAACAATAAATTTCCGAATTGAAAGACAATAAAATTTACGACTGAAGCTCGTTTCAATTAAACTCTCGAGATGAAAAAGGTAAAATTTCCGTTACTTTTTCATCTAATACTTAGTTGCCCAATCATTTTACACGAAAAACGTACAAATTTACAAATGTAGTTCAACTTTAACCTAGTTGAAAACACTTTCTCCTTGGGCACTTTGAAAACGAGTAAAAAGGTCGCGAAGATTAGAGAAGGTGTAAATTTCAGAAATTTCGCACCGAAGTAAAGACGCTGAGCTTTTTTTAATTAAAAAACTTGACGAAGATTACGTATACCTAGCTACCAACGTGTAGTAAGTATACCGGGATTATAAAAAGTTCCATCGTCTTCGTCGTTATACTCGAGTCAGAAAGATGGGACAGGGACGAAAATTGCAAAAGGAACGATTAATCGGGTTTGCTTCGGTATAGTACCCAGCGACACGGAGGCAAGGCAATGGCAAATCCTCCAAGGAATTTTTCTCGCTCCGTACAGCAGGAGTTTCCACTCTCCAAGTACGGTTCGGATCTGACGATGGACGAAGGGAGACGAGCAAACAAGACGGAAAATTTCTAAATGGGAAATTTTTCTCCCAGATGAGATGAATTGAACGTGAACGGCACGATAAGATAGGGAAGTCAGGTTGGCGTATGTGTGCAAAAGACGACCAGAAACGTGCGTCGTATAGAACGGACGGTAGAATGACGAGCCAGCAGGCTGACAAGGCTCAAGACGGAAGTCTACAGAACGATACGGCAAGGTGTCGTGTATTTTGGGAAATACGCTGGAAAAGGGAAGAGTACGAGAGACGGAAGATCGTAAATTTTATACGACACGTTAAACGGGCGGTGGCTGTGGGTTTTTTTCATTAAAGGCGCCGGTAGCCCTGCACCTCGACCCATTCTGGATTTCCCTCCTCGCAGGCACAGACGAAATACGTATTATAAATTTTCTACTTACGTAAAGTATAATACGTTATTAAAGAGTACTGTAAACTGTATAAACTTTCCGGCTGTGCTCGTCACGCCAGCTTGATCCGGGCGCAAGCCTTCGCAACGGGGAGACCGACGACGTCGAAAAACGAAGGGTAATTTTATATTCGCGTTTATGGAATTCGCCTGTGCCGTCGATACGGAGAAGCGTCGCAACGCCATAATTTTTCATCGTCGCTTATACCGGCACCGGTGCAGTTTGAAATTAATCGAGATTTGAGCCATCTCGAGCCGGAGAAAATTTATACGAAATACTCCTACGTGTAATTGAGCGAAATACCGAGTTTTTCTCGGCGCTGTCGATTCCTCGAGGCTTATAATTGAGTGGTTTTTGAGTCGGAGATTTCCAACAGCAAACGTTTTACGGGATGTCAGCTTATGAGTTGGCGAAAGATTGAGAGATGGGGAAACGAAAGCGGGGCGGATGAGTTTTAATTAGATAATGCGTAGGTTGTAGGTACGTGTTCGTGTATTAATTATTATTGGTTCGAGTGCTTCGCTGTGGAGTTTCTCGTGTGGCATATTGTAGATGGATGAAGATCATTTTTGTTGGTTTGAAATTTCATCGGGAAGAGTTTCATGGGATTGGGGAAGTTCGTCGGATCGTTTACCGGGTGCTTGATAAATGATGTGGAATAAATTTTGTTAGGTTGCGAGAGTAGAGAAAATACAGGCTGGTAGTTTGTTCGTAAAATGTTCCAAGGCGAAGTAATTTTTATCGAAATTTTTAGGTCGAGTATTGATGAATTTTACGAAGAAGGTGAGTTACGTCATTTTTCAAATTTTTAATGGGAAATGAAACGAGCTGAGATTAATTTTTATACACAAAATGTAATTAGAGAGAAATCTAGCGGAAAATTATTGACTTCAAATTATCTAAAAAAGGCTTAGTATAAAGCAAGGTGAGCCCATCTCAAGAGGGTCAATTTTATTTCTGGGTCACTGACCAATACGACCTCGGTTACCTCAACAGAGAGACGCAAAAAAAGAGATAATTCAATTTTTAGAAGGAAAAAATCGATTTTATTAAAAAAAGTCTCAATAATCGGAAAAAAATTAAATTCAAGCCAGAAAATTAAAAAATGAGTGTCAAATGTATCCAATTTCTATTTCTTCTTCCTCCTCCTCCTCCTCCTCCTCCTCACAAAATAACACATTAAATTTTCATTTTTCTCGTAAAGTAGCCCGCAAATTTTCATTTTTTCCCACAAGGTCATCGCCAAAATCACCAAATTAATTTTCTCTTCTTTTTTTTTAAATTCGTGGGAAAGTTTTTTTAGATTTCCTCCTCTCCTTCTTCCCAAAAAATTGCATTTCTAACTTAAATTTTTGAAAAAATCGATATGCTTCAAAAAATTTAGCGATTTTTTGTAAGTAATCATTTTTATCGAAGAAATTATATTCAAAAATTTATTTTTGTGTTGAAAAAATCGAAAAATTTCACTCGATTGAGCCAAGAATTTTCCTATTCTAAATCTCTCTTCTAAAAAATAATAATCGCAATATTTTGAAAAAAAAAAACAATGATAAAAAATGATAATTGTCTAAAGTCTATTTTTTTGAAAATCCACAGATATCGACCTACAATTAGACAAAAAGGTTTTGGAAAAAAAGATCAAGAGAATAATAGGAGACATGAATTAATTATTTGTAGGAACAAATCGTCTCAGTTTTTCCTTGCTCACTCCATCAAAAGACCAATTTTTCGAAAAGAAAACAAAATGGGAAATTTTTCACGAAACAGAATTGATTAAAAAATATGAAATGAAAAAAGTTGAAAGGAAAATTTGGTTTTCAACTTTTTTTTTTTTTCCGCATTGAAATCTACTTTTTTATCATTTTATGGTTAATTTTCTCAAGCAAAAACAAAAAAATGTCAATTGTAAATTTAAAAAAAACAAACGTTGAATTAGGATTCGGATTTTATTTTGAATTTTTAAAAAAAATTGTGATTTTTTGGGACATTTTTTTTTCAATTTCATGATCATTGAACATTCTCAGATTACACCCTCCCCCCTGCCTTTATATTTCAATAAAAACGACGAAAATTTCGAAAAGAAACAAATCTGGCAATTTCTTGTGTTTCTTTTTCTTTTAATTAAATAGAAAACTGACATTAAATACACGAGATTTATCAAGAAATAAAAGAATACGATGAACAAATTTATGGAAAATGGAACGTTTTCATCCTTTTTCTGGCTTTGAAACTACAAAATTAAATTATTTCGAATACTTATGTATGTTTCAAACAAAATATTGTTTTTTATTGCTTAAAAAATTACATCTTTGCTTTGCTCTTCTTACTTTTTTCATCTTTCAGTCAGACTGACATCTAAAAAAATTTTAATTAAAAGTCACCCCAAAAATTGAAAAATTCATGAAAATTCTATTGAAATTTTGCGTTTTTTTCGTAATAGGTTATCTTGTGCAGCGTAAGGATAATTTGTATTCTTTCGTGCCGATACGAACCCTGCATGATGCACCAAACTTCTAATTAAAATTAGGAAATTAGATGAAGTTGAAGACATGAACAAATATTTTGCTTATGAAGGGAAAAAAATAAACATAAGAATTGTATAAAACATGGAAATTTTAAAAACTAGTTTGAAAGAACTCCGGGAGTGTTACGTATAGTTTTAAAATGAACTTCATTTTTTTTTTCAAAATTGTTTTCAAAATGGCAAAAAATTACCGAAATGATTTCAAATGGTTCGATTTTTTTCAGAAATTAAGTCGTTTTCAGTAGTCAAAATATTTGATAGATTTTAAACATAATTTTAAGAAAAGTTTCAAGATCAAATACTTCAGCAGTAAAATACTTTTCACGATCTTTTTTTTTTGAAGGAATGCTTTGATTATTTCACATCAAGAATTAATTTTCAACAATTTTTCTACGAAAATTTGAAAAAATTTAAGTAAAGTACGACCTTTTACAGAATCGTGAAAATTACTCACTTATTCATTAATATGGTTTTTATAATCATTATCACGAAGAAATCTTTATTCCAAACTCACCTGAAACAGAAAAACAAAATAAATTATACATTAGAGCTGTTGTAATAGAATTTCATTATTTTTACTCAACTTGGATGAATTTTTTTCTAAAAATCCTGTTAGTAACATAAAAACTATTTAAAAAAAAAAAAAACCATTTTATAAGTCCTGATGGGTAGAGGAATATCGTCTCTCCACTTCCTGATTTCACTTCTGAACAAATTTTCGTAAAATTTCCAACAACAATTTATTCGTTAACCGAAATTGTAAATTTACGAGTAATAAAATTTCAGTATTAGATATATTTTCTTGTAAAACCAATACGTTCTAAAATGGTGATATTTCGACACATCTTTATGGTTTGACGTCATCGCCATAAAAAAGTTCACATACCTACACAAAAATCAAAATCTCTTCCCTTTTATTTTCTACTCACAATATCTACATACTCAAACCTACACTACACATGCATAATGATGACGACGAATAAATTACATTTCACCATCACTATCCCCAGAAAAACTGCTCTTTTCCATTACCCAACTTCGTTCCGAGTTTTCAGCTTTTCCGACCTCAAACGCGGGACACAGCATCTCTAAATCGCATTTTCGGTCAAAATTTCACAATACCATTAAAGTATCAGTATCAGACCTCGCAAGTATCTCCAAACAAACTTTCGATCAAACTTGAAATTCTTCGCCGCCTTCGTGGCTGTTCCGATAGGAAGAATTACATTACTCGAATTCTGTTCGTAATACCAATTGCATATTACACAAAGTTATATGCCCTCTGCCCTCTCGTCTCAAATGTACACAGCTTTATGCCAAACATCGCATCGATCGCTAGCCGAGCCGGCCGCCGGCCTATACGCAGCGAATTCGACCGTTCGTTCGGCTTTTATGACATTTATCGTCGTTCTCGCTTTACTTATTGTCGTCTCGGCCTCCCGGCCGGCTACGTCTCGCAATACGGTTAATTTTCATAGAAAACGTCGGTCGCGCCGATGTGTCGATAAAAAGACTGCCAGAAAATACGCCCCGGTATATTATTCGGGTATTCTGGCCTAGTTCTAATTTTCGTGTACTTATCAATATCGTCTCTTGGTTGGAAAAAAAAAAGGCGGAGTAGAAGAAATAAAAGGTACAGGTATTTATTTTGCCATTGTGAGACCAAACCCCAATGTTGGTGTCAATTACACTCCATCATGGTCGTTTCCATTTACCGTTCGCGGTATTCCTCCGATGTCAAGGTTGTATCTAGTATCAGAGTAAAAGCTCGAGCCCAGCGATGGGCCTATAAATACCTCGAGTTGCTCGCAGCAGTCGAATATTACATTATGTACTCCCCTCGTCTCGTTTTCTGGACGTATTTGCCAAGCCAGCAGTGCGAATATAGTAATTCGATAAAAATTCAATCAATTTACATAACGAGCTGGGAATTTGATAGCTGGCTGGTGAAAAAACCTCGTTGGAGAGAATATCGTCTTTTTTACCCCCGCGCTCAAGACGTATCGCTACTCTGGCCCGCCTTTTTTCGACCTTTTTTCCAATAAAAAACCTCATACGGTTTCGTATATGCCCCTAGTTAAGTAGTATGGGCCAATTTAGACAAGCGATGAGCTAGATAGATGAAACTATGGATGAAAATAATTAAAGGATTGGATAGAAATGTCCTAATACACCTATCTGTACCTCTATAATACATCCAGCAAGAGCAGGGCTTATAATGAAACCTAATACTGAAGCTGTCGACACATGGTACCCAAACTACAAACGACCAAGACCGCAGGGCCACGTTTTAATCTAATTTTCAGCTTTTAATTATATCGCGTATAGTCTGGTAGCCGTCGTCATCGTCATATAACGTGCCACAGCCCGATACACATGTGCTGCACTGCCTACTTCGCCCAATACTGCGGTTCTTCACGTGTCTGATGCTGAATAAATTTCTAAATTCGTACTGGCTCCTTGCGACAGATACTCGTACTTTCGCCTTTTACCTCGCGAGTTTGTCGGGCTCTTGCCATCTTCGTTTACCACATATGTAGGTATTATGAGAACTAGGGTGTGTCAAGTTTCATTTTTTTTGAAATTTGACCGTGCCACCCCCTAATTCTGTTCCTTTTGATGAGAAAAGACCCCCATAAAAATTTTACCCCGAAAAAATTATGCTAAGTGGTGGCGCAATGAAGGTGAAAATTTGCCATAAAGGATAATGTAAAAAATGGTCCAAAGTTCAATATTTCATCCAGTGTGTCAATTTTTCACGTTTAAATTGAAAGTAATGCGAAAATCTGGTCAAAAACATATCACATGGAATATGTTTTCAAAAGAACGAAGCAAAATTAATTTTATATCATTAAAAGAACCTACCAAACATTGCGCGAGTGATCGCCTACTTGCCACGGTTTGACGCGGCAATTCATGCAAACACCGGGCAAATCATATTAGTAACTTTACCTTTCTTGCGCCACCACTTAATATCATTTTTTGGGGCTGATTTTTTGTATTTCTTATTTTCTAGGTCCAATGAAAATTTTAAGGGGGTGGCACGTCAAAAATATTGAAAAAATTTTTTTACCATATAAACATGACACACCCTAATGAGAACTAACCGTTGTCTAGAGATGTTTTTATTAATACACGCGAGCTACCTCTGGATGTGTACGAATATCGACCTTAAGGCATTTTAAGAGTATACCGCGCACGACGAGTCTTATTTCAGCAGTGTGGTTGAATCGATCACATTTAGTGTATACGAGCGTCCATAAAAATATCCTACGTACGGGTAATTTGGTCCATAAACCGCTTTATCGTTCGAGCTGAAAGGCGACAAAGTATCGGAGACAGGATTCTGCGACCGAGTTATTTACCTAGTTTTTGGATAGCAACGATGGGTTTACCAGGAGAGCCCGAAAAAGGTCACATTGATGTAATTGAGCACTAAATTCGAGTATTTTTTTCTTTCTCTGTTCAGCAGAAATGGAACAAGAATTACCGGCTATTATTTTTGGAATTTAGAAAAATTAAAAACAAACCTATTTTAAGAGAAAAATTAAAGATAGGGAAATCATGTTGCACTAATTTAATTAGATTCGTTAGAAAAATTACCACAGATTATAAAAATTACCCACGTAAATTCAAGGAAATGATTGGCAAATCCAAGAAATGTGATTTTTTTAACCGAAATTTACCAAAAATAATAGCAATTCATCAACAATTACTTACCGCGATTTACTAAAAATTACCGTATATTTTACCAATTCATAAAGCTTTATGGTGTTATAGGTACCACTTAACGAATATTTACCTAAAATTCTTGTAATTTACCCAAAGTCACCGCAATTTACCTAAAATTAACGTAAATTACCGACAATTAACGTAGTTTACCAGTTATTTGGCAGGATTTTATGTTATTCATCAATTTATTGGAAATTACTCAAATAGTCGTAATGTATATCGAAATTACTGTAATGTACCAAAATTACCGTAATTTACCAAACTTACCGTAATTTACCAAAATTACCATAATTTACCAAAATTACCATAATTTACCAAAATTACCATAATTTACCAAAATTACCATAATTTACCAAAATTACCATAATTTACCAAAATTACCGTAAAATATCAAAAATCAACGTAGTTTACCAAAATTACCGTAATTTACTGAAAATGACCGTGATTTACTAAAATTACCGTAATTTACAAAAAATTACCGTAATTTACTAAAAATTACCGTAATTTACCAAAAAATTACCGTAATTTACCAAAAAATTACCATAATTTAATGAAAAATTACCGTAATTTACTTGAAATCGTGGTAAATTACTTGAAATTCTCGTAAATTACTTAAAATTCTCGTAAATTACAGTAATTTTTCGAAAAATAACCATGATTTACCGAAGAATGCCGAATAGTGATTTATCGTACTTCTCAATTTATTAAAAATTCTAAAATTTCTGAAGAGTCGAGTCATCAAAATTACAGTTGTCAAAACTTTACAAAAGGGTGATGTAGAATTATGATAGTAAGACAGCTGATGTCTAACAAAATTTTTTGAGAAAAAGCTTGACTTACTCAACTTTACCTTCTCGAATGACTTCTTTGACAACCAACTCCAAATTTTTCAACCCCATCCCCCTTTCGTATATTCGTTTTGTAGAAAATTTCAAGCACTTTTTTGTTCCTCCCTGGAAAATACTATTCTTTTTCATAAGAAATTTTTAATATTATTCAATGGTAAAAAAATTTCTATACTTTTTAAAAATATTCTTGAAAAAAAAACCTTGATTTTTCAGGACCAGCTTGACCTGTTAGACACCCTGTAAGAAGGAAAAAATCATAGCGATTGCAATAATTTGAAAATTCAAACTTGGTTTGAGCCATTGAAGTTCGTTTAGGTGTTTTTGAGACATATTATAGATCTTTTAATTTTTTGACTAAAGGAGGTCGTCAAGCAGAGACTGGCAGCCAGCCGAAAGCCAAAAGCCAATAATTTTAAGGCTTTTTTCCAGCCAGCCAAAAGCCTCAGCTTTGTAATTCAGCAGCCAAAAGCTTTATTTTTTTGGATTTTCTAATAGCTTTTTTCAAAAATTTAACACTTGAAGTAAAATTTATTTTTCATACCTTGTTTTTTCGTGTTTTTTTTTTTAATAGGTATGGTATTGTTTTACACGTGAGCCTGTTTTACAGATTTTAGCAGATTGGTGAGCGATTTTTTTTCTAATTCCACGCGTTTTTCCTGTGACAAGGTCTGAAATTTTTTTCTCTATTTTTTTCGACTTCAAATTTTTTTTGACGAAGTCTAAATTTTTTTCTCTATTTTTTTTTCGACTTGACAATTTTTTTTTGACAATGTCTAAATTCTTTTCCAAATTTCAAATTTTTTGTCAAGGTTATTTTTAACAAAATATTTTCAACGTCACGGCAAATTTGTAAAACAATCCCAGGACAATTCTTCAAGTCAAAAATTTTTCCCAGCCAATTTTTTCTTCATTTTTTTTTTTTAATTTCAAATCATTTTTACAGCATAAAAATTTGAAGGTATTAATTTTTTTCATTTTTCTCCTAAAATATTTTTGAACTTCAATACATCTGTTGTAAAAATTATTTGAAATTTTAAAAAAAGGAAGAAAAAATTGGCTGGGAAAAATTTTCGACTTGAAGAATTGACCTGAGCTTGTTTTACAAATTTTCCGTCACGTTGAAAACATTTTGTTGACAAATTGTAACCCTGACAAAAAATTTGAAATTTGGAAAAGAATTTAGACATTGTCAAAAAAAATTGTCAAGTCGAAAAAAATAGAGGAAAAAATTTAGACAAAGTCACAGGAAAAACACGTGGACTTGGAAAAAAATCGCTCACCAACCAACCTGCTGGAATCCGTAAAACAGGCTTACGTTTGTTACACTGGCCAAAATTGAAACTTATTGTGAAAGTAGAGAAATTTGTAGCGAAAAAACACGAAAAAAGCTCTTTAAAAGCCAAAAGCCAGCTTTATCAGTTTTATAATTTCCAAAAGCCAAAAGCTTCAGCTTTAATATTTTTCATCACCAGTTAAAAGCCAAAAGTTCAGCTTTATCTTTAGGCTTCCGATCTCTGTCGTCAATTAATTTTCATCATATTCATAAGTTACTAAAATAATAAAAATTAATTGAAGACTTGGAAAAATTATGACATTATATGTACTTGACGACCTCATTTAGTCGAAAAATTAAAAGATCTAAGTATAATATGTCTCAAAAACACCTAAACGAACTTCAATGGCTCAAACCATAGTTTGGAAAATTCATAGATTACTTTCCTTCACCTTTTCGAAACTTTCCCTCCTTGAATTACTAAAAAGACACGTATAAGTACTTCACTCAACCGAATAGAAAAAATTGTCACACTAATCGAGCCATCATCATATCAGCATTTTCCCTCTTGAAAACAAAAACAACCTTCATTTCACACATCACCATTTCACAATTATTACACCAAAGAGATCCCAGCACGTGCTCCAAAAACTAGGTCATAAATCGTACGTATACCTTAACGTTGCGAGACTCGAGTATATAATGCGGAAATTTTCACAGAGCAGCATTACAAACACCGCCGGTACCGTATACCTAGTCGAATACAGTATCGACTTTATGGCCCACCCTGTGCATTGTGCACGTACAATGGATACACGCGAGACAGCGCGACGTTAATTGGAAAAATTAAATTTAGCTTGATAATGGGTATGTATGTAGATGTACTTTGAAAACGTGTCTTGCAATATGAGGCGACACTTCTATCCTCCTACCTATCCGATGGTGTCTTGATGTTCCAAAATACCTCGTTACGGATGCTGGATTCTATATATGCCTCCAGCAGGGTTGGCAATACGTTTCAACCAACAATGGGTAACTCGACGAAGGAAAGATGATGTATTTATGTTCAATAAACCGCATCTTACCGAGTACATAAATTTATTACACAGAATTTTTAGACAAAATTCTACCAAAAAAAAAATGAAACTTTGAAAAAAGAGCACGAAACTACTTTCGGAACCACCCACAGCTACAAAAACGGAAATAATATCGACATCGTCGACATCTCTCAATATCTTAGAAACGTGAATGAGACGAATCGGAATGAAAGGGGAACGTAACTCAAAATAAGATCTTTTATTATATTATCGCCCTTCGCCGCGCCGTTGTCACAAAAACGATTACCCCAGCAATGTATTTTCGCGTCGAGACGTCTTCCATTGTCTTAGGTTAAGACGAGATCGCAGCATCGTCGAAGACACATTCACGCCCTCCACACAACATATGCTTCATAACACATAGACAGGAAGCAGTCGCGGTAAAAGGGTCGATCCGACGACATATTCTCGAATCTCGAGCAAAAAAGAGAGCTGGCCAACTCTATTCTGCCTGTCTCGCAGGAAACAAAACGACGCTGCTTTTTGAGCTCGAGCTCCTCTTTATTTCTCTATCACAAAAAAAACCTCGTATAATAAAAATTAAGCTTCGTCGTACCTAAAAGATATACTTCGTATCACGATGATAATACCATTTTATACCAAAAGATTTACTTTACCTCCTTTTTACATAGAATATATGTAAACGTATAGTTTGCTCGAGGATATTGAACAACCAGCCAGCCGAAGTGCATACTTGAAAATAACTCTTTTTTACTTCAATTTGTCTCCAACATACGTACGGTGAAGAAAAAAAAGTAAATAAGTAAATATTCTCTCGGTTTACAAATTTCGTCGATTCCTTCGGGATTTTTTTCCTCATTCGCTGGCACAAGCGAAGATGATTAATGAACCCATGAGAGAGGATAAATCAACGGGACGTATAGAGATGAACAGATGAAATCCACAATCGCCAAATGAAGTGATATCCTTTGTCCACACTGATAACAAAATGACGTCCACTAAACTTGGAAGATTCCAGTCGAAAGAGCCTTTCCTAATAAGGGTTGAAAATGACCCTTGACCCAGAATTGGTCAAAATTGGCTCAAAATGTTACTTATGGTCTAGAAACATCCCAGAAAAATTTTTGACCTCCTACCCCACCCCTTTCGGAATTATCGCGCTTTTAATGTATAAATTTCAACATACGATATCTCTGGAAGGGAGGGGTGGGTAAAAATTTAGAGGGGAATGTCATGACTGGAAATTATTTTATTTCGGTCAAGTGGTCATGCATGACATTTTTTTTTTGGACCCTGAAATTGGGGGCAACATGTTCAAAAAAAATCAAAACCAAAAAAAAGTGATTTTTTTACCTTTTTTTCGTAGTAACAACAAGCAAGTTATCCCAACTCAAAGTAAAATTTTGAGTCAAAATAGTCATAAATTGAAAGTACATCATAAAAAATTCCATTTCCAAAATTTCAAGTGCTGAAGTGCATTTCTCAAATTTTGAAATTTCAAAAAATCGCCAAAATTCGAGAAATGCACTTCAGCACTTGAAATTTTGGAAATGGAATTTTTTTGTGATGTACTTTCAATTTATGACTATTTTGACTCAAAATTTTACTTTGAGTTGGGATAACTTGCTTGTTACTACGAGGAAAGGCTCTTTTTTCCAAGTTCAAAGTTTTTCAACTCTATTTTTTTTTAATTCAGAAATTTTACGAAGACGTACTTCCAATTTTTAAATTTTTTCATCTGTATTTTTTTCAAAATTAATTTTCTCAATTTTTAAAAAAAAAATTGATTTTATATTTTCTTACTTTTGAAAAATACTTCCAAATTAAGTACCTACTTATTGAGTTGAAAGCGATTTTCAGAGTTTTGAGTTGAAAGAATTTTTTTGAAAAATATGGGGTTGAAAATTTTGAAGAAGTTGAAGAAATTTTTAATTTTAATAGGTACCTACATATAATTTATTAAAACTTGAAATTTGTTTCAAGCATAATTTTTTAAAAATGTTTTCCACTTTGATTTTTCAAATTGTTTTCAATTTCATGTTTCCTAAAATTCATTCTAAATATTCATATTCGAAGAAATTTCAAGAAAGAATAAAAAACCAAATTTGGAAAAAATTGAAAATTTTAAAAATCGAATCCACCGGGTATTAGCAAAAATAAAACTAATAAAAGATAATCAGGAGCAAGTTTTTTTTTCCTTTTTCCCTTTTCACCAATACTTAATTACGTACTCAAATTTTATTGATTCAAAATTAGCCAAAATCAAACTCGAAAATGTCTCAATATATTTCATTGTCTCCTGACTTTTCAATAGAAAAGAACCGCCTGACTCAAAAACAAAAATGCCCGCCCAGAAAATAGGTAGAATTATCGTTCTACCTTGAAAAAATTCGCACACAAGCACGTCATCATCACGTATACCTACGTAAAAGTATCTGGTATCAGCACAATAACTGTCATATGCAAGGTGAAAATAGAATACTTACACAAAAGAACCATCTTCTCAAACGTCTTTATATTACCGTAGGTACCTTTACTTATAACTTTTTTTTTGTACTCGTGCGTCATTCGAAGGAGAATTTTTCCATAGGTAGTTTTCGTATCAAAATCTTTTAAGAAAAATTTCACGCCTCGAGTATTTTCATTCAGTAACATATGCGATTAATCAGACGTATCTCATTTATGAGAATTATTTGCTTACATGAACAGTTTCAATTTGGCAAAATTTATGAGCGACGAACCAAGCGAATGAATAAACAAAAGAAAGCCTAAATATATCTTTACACAAAGAAAAGAGAATAGGCAGAGATTCATTTGTAAGTCTACAATTAGAGAATCTCACCTTGTATCAACCACGTTACATGTTTAAAATCTTTTCCCCATCAGTAAATTCTTTAATTTTTTAAACAAGTTACATCATTCCCCCCTCTCTCCCTCCTTCACTCCCCAAAAAAGTAAAACGATCGTAGTTTTAATAAAATATAAGTAAGTGCACATAAATAATCTCACTTTAAACGAAAAGAAAGAATTCAATTGCCTAAAAAAATTATGTAAAAACAAAGGAGAAAAAAAGAACATAATCCCATAAAACCGGTTTTTCAATGCACATTTAAGCAACATTGGACTCATTTCAGATCTTTTTACGATATTTTAAACAAAATTTGAAATCATTTCAACGAATTTTTACATACTACAGCACCAACAAATTACCAAAGTTCTACGAATTCTGAGCAAAGTTGAGACATTCTTCAACCGGTTTCACATTTTAAATAATTTTAAACACATTTTAACACATTTGATCATTTTTCAAATAATTCTGAACCAGTTTCAATTATTAAACACCACAATTAAATTTTATGAATTTTAAACGCATTTACGCTTTTTAAAACCGGTTTCCAAAATTTTTAAATTTTTTTAAAAAACATTTCAACATTTTTTACGATAAATTCAAAATATTTTCAAACAATTTCAACTTTTTCAATTGCAATAGAACAAACTTTATGAATTTTAACCACTTCGAACCGGTTCAACGATATTCCAAGTAACTCTGAAATCATTTCAATTTTCTTCACTATTTTTTAGAAATTCTGAAACCAGGTCAACATTTCCAATAAGGACATCTCAATCAAATTTTTTATCCCGTTTCGAACCGGTTTCACAACACTCTGAACTTTGGAACACCATTTGGATTATTAAGAACCAGTTTCACGACACTTCAATAACATTTCTAAAGAATTTTTTGTGATTTTTCAAAATACGTTTAACCATTTCATGGAACAACCATTATTGATACTATTTTTTTTTTTTTTTCACTTTAGGGCATTTTCCTGATTCCATGGCACACCTAGATTGAAATTTCTTCTCGAATAAAAATCTACTCAAATTATTAATCACCATTACCCCAGAATTCAATTCACCACCATCAAAATGATTCCAACAATGTTACGCATTTTTCGTGGAAAATTCCACTCATACACGTTCATTCGAGCGAATACATCTCAACGTCTATAATTTTTCTTCATTTCACTTCGTTTACTTTTCTTTGCCGCTCCATTTGTCGACTGATACGTGCGCCCGAAGAACCACAATACAGAAAAAAAAAAGCTTCAATATACCTACATAGCATCCTGCTGTATTGTTACACTCGTCAATATATCATTTTCCAAATATCCTTCCATTCATCTCTCGTTTTCTGTTCGCTCTCCATCTTCATCAAGCACACAGCAGATACTCATCCGACCATAAGAGAATAAGACAACGACGGCGAATATATCCATAATACAAAGTACAAAGCTGATAGGATATACGTAGGCATACGAAATACATCCTCGTTAGTTCTTCGATCTGTAGTCCGTAGATATACGGCAAGTTTAGGTGTACGCTTTCAACTCTCGTCGTATTTTATAACACGCTTTTATTTCGAGAAAAAGAAAAATCTCTCCAAAAAATATCCCAAGGTCGCCGCAACATTAAAGTACATCTATGAAAACATCGCAGCACGCGAAACCAAATGATATATTCGAGTACGTGTATACGACGATTAACGCAGCCTGAATTATGAAAGGAGGGGGGCGGGATAAGGATAATATTTCGTCGCGTATACGACACTTAACCACCGCCGCATCGTACCGTAACCGTATAAAATACCATCTCTATTCCTATACGTACACGAGCATTTGTTCCAATTGCCACCAGACAAACAGACGACACAAAGGTTTTAAATTTGCCAAGTTTTTGGGCTTCGGCGACAAAGGGGTTTCGAAAGCGACCAAAACGGGTACGTACGAATTTACAAGCGTTTTCGCCATGTCGTGTCGTAACGAGCGTAAAATTTCGCCACCAGTAGGTTGCCCAACTCGGAGGGAAAACTGTTCTCGGCTATAAATCGTTCGAATCCTACACGATGAGAGATTTTGGTCGTGGCGTAAAATTATCCTCGTGGTGGAAGAATTATAATTGCCTTATTTTTCGTCATCGTCGTAAAGAAGAAATTTGGATAGGATACTTTTTGATTTTACTACCTTCCTCCTGCTATAATCGACCCCCCTCCCTCCGAATTGATCGTACGTATTTTTCGGTCAGAGCAGGGGGGAAATGGTAACATTAAAAAGGACGCTTATATTCGAATTTTGCGCCCTCAAAGTAGTGAAAATCGATACGTCACACGCCATTCTAATTTTTTTCATATTTCCCAAAAATAAGAGGTTAAAGGGGAACACTGAAGGGTCAAATCTAAAAAATAAGCAAATATTAGAATTTAGTGCCCTGAAATACTTGACAAACGACAGGTCACACGTTATTTTTCATTTTTTCGAATTTTGACTCCCTGAGAGGGGCTAATAGGAGGGTTCAGAGGAGTCGGATGAAAAAACCAAGGACATAGTTGAAATCCAGCACCTTTGAATTAGTAAAAATCAACGTGCTACTTCACTTTTTGGATTTTTTTGAATTTTAGTCAAAATTGTGGACCCTTGTGCAATAGAGTGAGCCGAAAAAACAATATTTTCGATTTTCAAAATCATATCCCGCAAAAGTTATTGGCTGATCAGACTTGAAAAATAAAAATAAAATTCAAAATCTATTCATATCTTCCGATCCCCCATTGGCGTTAAAGTTTTCAAAAATTAGCAAAAATTCAAAATTTTGAAAATTTTGAAAAAATTAAAAATTGATCAAAATCAATTTTAGAGCTTATTTAGTGACCACATAGACCGAAAAACACATTTTTTAAAAACAAAATCAACGTTTTATAATTTTTAAAATTTTTTTTTTGTGTGAAGAAATAGCAGAAATTGAAAAAAGGTGTAAGTAAAGCATGAATTTTTTTCAAAAAAAAAACTGCTTCTTGGTTTGAAAAGTGACTAAGATAAGCTCTAAAACCAATTTACTTAAATAAATTTCAAATTTTTCCAAAATTTTCTAAAATTTTTGAAATCGAAAAAGTTGTTTTTTCGGCCCACCCTATTGTGCACCCCTCCCTCCGAGTCAGCAGATCTCATATTAAAAATTTGCAGCTTGAAAAGAAGGTAACAAGAACTACTCACTGTAATTTTTCAGATTTTTAAATGGATTGTTTATATCTTTTGTTTTCATTTTGAAAGCAGAGTTTTCATCATTAAAGTTCAACTTCGAGCTTTTCGAAATGTGATACTCGAGATATGAGTCTTCAAAGTTGGACAATTTTGTTGAAGATCTCAAATGAATAAAAATTTAGAAGCCCACCCCTTTGCTCTCTTAAGGGTTGGAAAAAATTGATTGTGCTTTTGTGAATAGACCACCAAGGGGAACTCGTAAAAAATTGAGCAAAATCGGAAGACCTGACTTAATTTTTGTCCCGTTTGGTTTTAAGATTCACGTTTTTTCCATTTTTGATGTAAGTCAACTCACAGCTTGGCACAGGGGTTAGATTGCCTTCTACCTTGTATCAAATACGAGTCAACTCAGATCCTGATATTTCAGCAGTCAGAGAAACTCAGTATTCTTGGAAATCAACCAATAATCAAATCTTCCCACTAAACTAATGTTAAAATCACCTAAATGCCATTTTTTTTTTCAAAATTGACTTTTTGAGTTTTTCGGATCCAGTTATTCAAGCTGCATCGATTAAAATTCAGAAACATCAAAAATAATTAATTTAAACCTCTCCCAGATGAGTTTAAAATTTGATAACCGCAATACAAACTTTGTTGCGTTTTTTGACTTCCCTGTAAAAAAATCAATTTGGTATTTGGACAGTTTTAACATTAGTGGGATAAAATGTTTCTCTCAGCTGACTCAAAACATCATTTGAGACATGGATTTTTGAAATATAACAAATTTATAATTTATACATATAAATTACGCCGCCAAACCATGGGTTGCAAGAGTGGAGTGGGAGCGTAGAGTGCAAATTTTCGAAGGAGTGTGGCAGGAGTGAGAGTAGACTCAATCGGAGCATATGGAAGCACTCTCATAATGGAGTGTTCTGCAAAGGAGTGATACTCCTCACTCCCACCTTTTTTCCTGTTTCACACATTTCGAGGTGCAAAAAATTCTCGAATAATTCTGGCTTTTCTCAGTTTTACCTTTTCTTCTTATTATTTTTTAGAAAATTTTTTGGTGATTTTGTTGTTTCAATTTTGAAAAAATATAGGAGTGGCAGTGAAAGAAGAGTGATCAGAGCAATGGGCGTGGAAGCAACATAAAAGTGAAGAGTGGAGTACGAATGGAGTGGAAATGGAAAAGAATTAGGAGTGAGGAGCACTCTTAAGGAGTGTTTTGACAGCCACTCCTGCAACACTGCGCCAAACGGTCAAAATTCTAAAAAAGGAGTGGGGTTAAAAAATTTCTCCACAGTTTTTTTGCATGAAGTGGCACTATCTCAGGGGATATAAAAATCAAAGATGAAACTAATTTCACCCCCTGTCTGGTTATACTTTTCCCAATTGACAAAAAAAATCCAACAATGAAGAAAATATGAGTGAGATCTATCCCCTTTTTTGTCTTCGGATACCCGCATTAAAATTAACGTAATTTCGTACATCGTAAAATTTTATCAAAAAGGTGAAAAAAAATCGCGAATATTTCCTTTTTTCGAGCCAAACGCGTCCAAAAGAATAAAATTATAGGTACTCGAGAATAAGTGGCCTTATTGGAAAATCACGCCAGGGCTAAATAGGCATTCTCTGAAAAGATTATGCTTTATACCATGCTCCTATTTTCTCTATCTCTTTCAGCCATCATCTAAGGAAACTTTTCCGGCAAATTTTCTTTTGAAAAACTACTCTGGCGAAATTTCGGCGAAAAAAAGGAGGAAAAAAGGTACACAACCGTACCCTTCTTTGCCTGTTATCACACAACAAGCCATGAAAGTTCGTAAAACGTATTTTACTTTCACTTTTATAACGAGAGTATAATAAAAATGTGAGGCGAACAGGGGGGACGAAAGTTTTACGAGACGACGTCGTCGGCCGTTTATTTTGTTTTTTTCACATTCGATTAAACTCGTCGTAAACGAGGATATTTCTACGGTATAAAATATCGCTGCCATTTTCGGCCGTCGCGTCGATTCGCCTCGTTCGTCGGTGTTTATTTAAATCAAAGCGATAGCTCTGTATAGGTATATTAATAAAACGATAAAATCTCATCCTATAGTCTGCCTCTCGGTTTCTTTGAATGATGATACTCGTCATACTCGGTCAACATCGTTCGACGTAGATTTATCCTTTTTCCTTGCCGGAATCGTTGAGACTAGACGACGACCAAGTGGAAAATTACGACGAGCTTTGAGCCATACAAAAGATAACTCGGCGTGAAACAAAACAACCCAAATGTCGATTCGTCGACTAGGTTCACGATATCGAGGACAGCTACACGCACAATCACACCGGTGGCGAAATTAAAAGGCGTAGAGCGCATCGACGCTTTTATTTTGTCTGCGACACGATTTTAACAAGACGATCGACCGAGAAATTGTATGGACCTGGATTTCTCTTGCTTTTTCTTTACAGCCCTGGTTTAAATTCTCTGTTTTCTCCAAACTTGTGGACAATTTTCAGCCTGGTATCGTCAGAATCGGTAGTCAATGCCCTTACGTAACGTGTTTCGAATACAGTATCATATCATAAAATTCGACTTTCTTTTTTCACACGGACACATATTCCAAAGGCAATTTACCGAATGAAAAACAAAGCGAATATATTTTCTATTTCGCTAAAGCCTGAAAAATCCTAAGCCAGAGTAATTCACCAAGAGAAAAGCTCTGTGACGTAAAACGAATTTAATATAGATAGGCCTAGAATACCGAGGACCGAATGATAGTGCTGCGTATTGTATTCGACAATCGTATTTTTGACACCGTCACATAGTGTGGGTTTTATTTGACCCGCGTTAGTGGGCGATGGTGTTTCCGCGTCATAGATTTTCTTCGCAAAATTGTCGAAAATTCACGCAGCACCGGAAATCGCGTATCCCTGTTGTCGAGGTTCGATAATACACATAGGAGATACGCCAGGACCAAGACCGTTATGTGGGGAGATAATAAAAGTATCAGGATCGATGTAGACCTGCCAACGAACGAGGTGAGGTGCTTTGTTAAACTCGCCGCGAAATCTCCGTATAAAGAAAAGTTTCAATTAAATTTAACCCCGGTTCGATCTCGCTTTATAGACAGTGATGTAAAATGTGGAGGTGAAATATTTAGCCACCTATATCCTTCACATGACCCTAACTAATCCAATTCTCGGTTTTGGAATTACAGCTATCTATACCGAAGCCGAAAAATTTCCAACGGGATCGTATTAGAAGGTATATCAAGCTGGGTTCCTTTGTTGTCAAATTTTTCAACGTCGAAAAGTATGCCATCATTGGGTAGATGAAAATATTACATGCCTGTTTCATCGAATTTCAGAATTAATCAAAATTAAATTTCGAATTATTTGCTCGAGAATGATTTTTCGAATTGGAAATACCATTCTTGAGGATATTTGAAATTCACATTAAAGCCATAGGTAGTAAAAAAAATTTCACTTGAAAAAAAAAAATCAAAAAAAATCAAACTCTCATTTTTAAGGGTTATCACCGAAAAATGGAACCAAAAAATATATAAATCTTGATCATTTTACGAAAAGACCAAAGAATTAAAATAATTCAAAATCATAACTTGGAATAATTCACGTACTCCAATCGTTTCGGTTAAAACGTAGATTTTTAGCTGTCCAAAAAAAATTTTTTTGGGATCATTTTCAAGTAGAATGTGATTTTTAATCAGTTCACAATTTTTTTTCCGAATTTTCCCCTATGCCCTCTAAATTTGAATCAGTCAAAAATGCCTGAATTGAGTGATGAAATAGAGAAAATCAATTCACTGAAAATCAGTCAAATTCCATTGATTCCCCAGTTAATCAGCGTCATTTTACTGCCAATCAGTGAAAAATTACTGATTCAAATAGTGAATTTCGATTGTTGAATTAGTGAAAATTAGCTGACTGATTGAAATTAGTAAAAATTTACTGATTAAAATCAGTGAATATTCATTATTGACCCAGTAAAAAAATTTCAATGATTGAATCAGTAATTAATTAACTATTGAAGCAGTGAAAATTCACAAATTGAATCGTATTTTTTTTACTGATTCCTACAGTGACTTGATTTTGTCGATTTTAATCAGTCATTTTTGACTGATTCAAATTAAGAGAGTGAATATAAAATTTCCGAACCAGGAATCTTGCAGATATTTTCTTGATTACAGTACTCTGTGAATATGAATTTGTAAAATTTTGTAAAATTTACGCATTTTTGAATCAGCAATTTTTTTTTACTAAATTTACAATTTGTTGCAAAAAATTGGTAATTTTGAAACAAAAAAATCAGTGAAAATTGCTGATTGAGTGAAATTCAGTTCACTAATTCAGAAAGTCAGAATTCCAAAAAATTTGAATAATTTAGATTTATTGAATACTGAATTGGTTGATGGAAAATGGAATTATGCACACGCCACGAGTAGAAAAATTACATTCAGTAACATTTTATTTTTTTTACAGTTTGTTTTTAAAAATAAAATTTTGAGCCTTAGAAACAAGAACAGCAATTTAATTTCTTTTAAAACTTGTTTGAGCTAGTAGGCTCAATAAGAGGTCCTTAGTGTACTTAAATAATTCATAAGAAACCCAACAGCTATTTGTGCTATTTTCAGTTATCATTGGCAGTTTTGTGTGTGTGTGTGTGTGTGTGTGTGTGTGTGTGTGTGTGTGTGTGTGGTCAATTATTTTACCTACTTATTTTTTAATTAAAGTAAAAATCTCTGAATTTCACCCCTACCTCCTCCACCCCCTCCCCCCAAAAAACATGAAGCACTGAAAAAAAATAATTAACAACCAAAAAGTTGGCCTTTTTTGAAATTTCTCTGGCTTTAATGAATTATTTTCAAACTTGGAAAACTACTTGGTGAAAAAGTTCTTCTGAAATGATTCCAAAATATTTAATAACTTCGAGGATTTCTTAAATCACGAAAAAATTATGTAAAGAATTCAAGATCCAAAAATTGACGAATACCAATTTATCAAATTGACCATACTAAAAAGACTTGATAAAAAATAGAAAAATTAATTTTTAATGTTCGGAAATACCTTTTTTAAAGTTTATGAATGTTTGGAAAATTATTTATTTTCAATGTAATCAGGGGAGGGGGTGCGATGTACTCACCGATTATCAAAATCAAAAATAAAAAAGACAAAAATTCAATTTTGACATCAATAAATTAATTACCAAGAAAACATATTTAATTTGAATTGAATCATTTGTGAACGACTGGCAAACAACATCAATTTAGAAATTTTGCACCACAAGAACGAGGAGGAGGAAAGAAATAAGGCCAAAAATTATTTGATACCATCGAAAAAATCCATTGTACAAAGAAACGTTCGAAAATAACCAAGTATTAATAATTTTTAAGTCATAAAATCAAATGATTCTTATGATTATTCAAGAAATTTAAGAAATTATCTGATTCGGCACAATTTTTACAGGAGTCTAAAAAATTTCGGTTTCAATGTGATTACGTTTTTTGAACCACTGAATCGTTTCAATAAATCCAACAGGTCCATTCGCACATTCGATATTCGATCACGAATCGAAGGTAGAGGTACCTCTATTTAGTTGAGGAAAGGAGAGAGATTTCATAATTCACCCATTCAACGATTCTGAGAACGATTTCAAAAGAAAATTCCTAAATGATGAAGGAGTAGGAATAATATCACTCCCAAACGCCTCTCAGCACACTTTTCACACAAAATAGGTCCATTCATCTAATAATATGCCATCATTTCTCATCAGATCAAAACGCAGCAATTAAATTAACATACATGAAAATAGATTTGCCTACTCCGGCATTGTAAGGGGCAAAATCCGTGAATACTCTTGGAAGTTGCTAAAACCAAACTATTCCCAAAAAGTCACTCAGCTGATTCCCCGTTTTCCACTTCAAAGCACAACAAAAGCTCAAAGTTGACTAATTTTACGAAATTTTCTCGAAAAAAGGATAAACATCGACACGTAGGCCCTATTTCAGAGATTTTTATACGCCGAATTCAAATATACCGGTGTTTGAAAGTGTCGCATCGCACCTTCATCACTTCTCAAAATGAAAACTTTCGACAAACGAGAAATGAGAAAATTTACGAGTCTCAAAGAACTTTCCGTTTTGTTACGTCTCGAGTAGAAAATTCGAGGTGGAATAATTACAAAGTTCATAAATTTTCCAAACTTTGCATCTGATGCTTCAATTTCGTTCACCTGCGTTAATAAAGAATTTATATTACTTGATTGAAATAGCGTTCGATACGGAAAATCATCGTCCTCAGTTCCAATTTCAATTTCCAAAACTTCACAAATCCAACTCGCATTCAATTTTCTCAACCATCAGAAACGGAAATTGCACGACGGTAATTAATTTCACAGCTCAGCATTGTTACATTTATTACACAACAACATAAGAAACATATCCCTTCGAAGACGACGCCGACAACCCAGTATCAATTACGTAACTCGTACTTACTCCGGCTTAGATTTCAATCCATACACATACAAGAGTATCAGCTTAAATATCGTATTATACTAATCCCGTGTTATCGTCACTTTGCTCCCTTTCTCCTTAAGACTTTTCCAAGGGAGTAAAAAATATGGGGAGAAAGAGGTGTTAATTCGATAGGGTATGCGATGTATGCAGCTAATGCAAGCGAATACTCTAACAGGTGTCTGAACAAGTATGGCTTCAAAAATAAGGTCACCCTGATCAGCTGATATGTGCCGCGGTATTGTCTGCCGGTATCGATTTTAAAAGCCGTAAGTGCGGTAATTTCTCTCCTCGGCACACCAGTGTCACAATAACGATCTGCATCGAGTGGTGTACTTGCCCTATCCAATATACCGTTAGACCGGCGACGTTCGAAATTACATATCTCGCTCGCCCGGTCGACTGGTTCACTGCGCTGTCTCCGGCTCTTCTATTGGTTTCCTGCACCAACGAAGTTGTCGGTGTCGCACCGGATTCTCGTAATCAGCTGCTATTGCAATAGCAAATGGCACAGCTGCGTTTGCCAGCCAGCAGAGTTGTGCTGTACCTTTGAGGTGTCATCTTCGCCGTTAAAAAAGGCTCCTGGGTCGTCGTCAGAAGCATATGATTCGTATTTATGCTCTTTATGGCATATTAGTCTTTTCAATGAACAGTTTTTCTCAGTTTTTCACTTTCTTGTTCGCCAATCCTTCTCAGTTCATTTTAATTTCTTACGTGAACCTGGAAGTGAAACACTGAAACCACCCGTATAGAGGTTGAAAAATGGGTTTCAAGTTGTACTGAATTTGGGCTTTTAAAAACAAGTAAAAGGAAAGGTGAACTTCTACTGAAAATCAAATTTCAACCTTCAAATGTAGTTTCAACACCCAAGTGAAGTCACTGAAAACAAAAATCAGAACTTCAGCACATGAAAAATTAGCAGACTTTCAGCTGATTTTCACTACTTTTGCAAAAGTTTCACTGATCCTTCCGAAAAAGATATAATCACTGATTTTTTCAAATATCGAATCACTAAATTTCACCAAACATGAAATAACACTGATTTTTCTTTAAAAATTTCACTGATTTTTCTTCAAAAATTTCACTGGTTCTTCTTCAAAAATTTCACTGATTTTTCTTCAAAAATTTCACTGATTCTTCTTCAAAAATTTCACTGATTTTTCTTCAAAAATTTCACTGATTCTTCTTCAAAAATTTCACTGATTTTTCTTCAAACATTTCACTGATTTTTCTTCAAAAATTTCACTGATTTTTCTTCAAAAATTTCACTGATTTTTCTTCAAAAATTTCACTGATTTTTCTTCAAAAATTTTAGTGATATTTTCCTTTAAAAAATGCACCAAGTTTTTTCCGGGTTCACTGATTTTTTCAAAATTTTCACTGATTTTTCTTGCATAATTTCACTGATTTTTTTCCTAAAAATGTTACCATGTTATCAAAAACTTCACCAATTTTTTCAAGACATGTTTCACTGATTTCTTTCAAAAATTTCACTATTTAATTTCCCTACTTTTAAACAAAATTTACTACATAATTTTATTCAAAAATTTCACAGTTTGATTTCACTAATTTGTTTCCAAAAATTTCAACAATTTTTTTTACAATTTTCACTGATTGTTTTCAATGATTTCGCCGATTTTTTCCTAGAAAATTGCACCAAGTTTCCAAAAATTTCACTGGTTTTTTTCAGGTTTTACTGGCTTTTCCAAAATTTTTACTGATTTTTTACCTAAAAATTTTGCCATGTTATCAAAAATTATACTAATTTTTCCAGACATAAAATTTCACTGATTTCTTTCAAAAATTTCACTGTTTAATTTCCCTACATTCAAACAACATTCACAAATTTTATTCAAGAATTTCACAGTTTGCTTTCACTACTTTGTTTCCAAAAATTTCACTAATGTTTTTCTAAAAATTTCAACAACTTTTTTCACAACTCTCACTGAATTTTTTCAAAAATTTCACTGATTTTTTGCTAAAAATTTTACCATATGATCAAAAACTTCACTGATTTTTTCAAAAATTTTACTTTTTAATTTCACTACGTTTGAAAAAAATTATCATTTTTTTCAAAAATTCCACAGTTTGATTTCACCAGTCTGTTTCCAAAAATTTCAACAATTTTTTCACAATTCTCACTGATTTTTTTTCAAAAATTTCACTGTTTTTTCAAAACTTTACCAAGTATTCTATTCTTTAGAAATTTCACCGATTTTTCCAAAAAATTTTACTGCTTTTTTCTGAAAATTTCAGATTTTTCCCACAAATGAAACTTTACTGTTTTTTTTTTTCATAATTTTTACTAATTTTTCAAACCTGGATGAAAAACATGAATTTTTTTAAAAATTCACTCATTTTTCTAAAATTTTTACAGATTTTTCTAAAATTTCACTAATCTTTTCCAGAATTTTACCAATTTTTCAGCAAATTTCAGGCAGTTTACTGACTTTTCAGTGAATTTTCATCAATTTTTCAGCAATTTTTTTACTTTTTGCTTTCAGTGAAATTTTTTCATCAATTTATTACTGTACCTACTGCAATTCTGACAATTTACAGTGATTTTTGACAATCTTGAATTTTCACTTTTTTGTAGATGAGGAAGATGTCTACTAATTTTATTCTCCAAATTAAATATTTATAAATCCTGGATACCTTTTTCTCGACAAATTAGCTGTTTTGTTCTTCTAACCCAGACGACTCGAAAAATTGAACGCTAATCGTTGCATAACCCTACGTAACGTCCTGCCATCAGCCACAACCACCGCCCTTGTCTTCTTCCAACCCCATCATCACCCCTGGCCTGCTCATCACCCGGCGCGGCGCCGGCAACCACGCCTGAAATCATCCGGCTTCGTACGCCGAGCCTTACACCATCCTACGGCACGTCAACTCCTCCTACATCAGCCGACGAGCCGCACTGCACAGCCTCAACGTACGCTTCGGCCGCAACGAACAGCAGGGGACATGCCAGCTCATGCATCGGGGTACGCGCCGTGTAAGCCGGCGGCGCCCATAACCGCACCCTTGCTTTCAGCTCGCCTCGTACGACGACGCGAAAATCAATACAAATAAAAAGCTCTACTCCAAGTCTCGTCCTCTTTGCGCCGTACCGCTGCCGACGATGAGCCGGCATCGACTGTATCGCGGACCTCGATCGACGACGCTGTCACGGTTCACAAATTTGTGTTTCCGCCACAGCACCCTGCCTCCGTCCCAATTTGATGATAATAGCTTATTGTCGTCGTAAGGGCCAAAATAGGTGGTCGGGGGGATAAAAACAGTCGTCTCGAATTACGACCATAGAAGGAGAAATTATCCACTTTGGGGAAAGCAGAGTGAAATTAGCTCATGTTGTGTATTCTACTTTTCCTCGAGTATATGCCCATACTTGATATCTCCTCGAGCCTGACTCGGTCATTTTAACTTGAGCCGAAAAGGGACTCGTTAACGATTGTAGACATCCATCGTCCGTCGTCGCCGTCGACTTCGAGCCTCGTCGTATTATTAATCTGAATAATTAATCCACTCCGACGACAATATACCCTTTCGATATCCTCGCCTTTGCCTGGTGAACGAGCAGACGTGGTCGAAACTTTTTTCGATTTTATACGACGATAATTTCGAATTACTATCGTCGTCGTCATCGTCGTTAAAGCCGGCAAAACGGTCGTTTCATTTTGCGGAGCCGAATATGCCCGGCTGGTTTCCATGTATTGTAATCGTTTCTCGATATGGTGTTTCGAGCCGTCGAAAAGTAGGATATTACTTATTTATTCGTGTGGATTTCATTGGATTCGATTTTCATCTTCGGTCGTTAATTTGTACGTTCGATGTGATCGAAGGTCGAGTCAAGGTTTCTATTAAATTTTAACGGATTAAATTCCCTTTCGAAAATAGTTTATCAGTCACACTAGTACTTTGGAGGAACGGAGAAGGGAGTCTTTTGGGTGAACGAAATGATAAGGTTTTATGAAATTTCGTCGGAAAATTTATGAAAAATATCCAGAGATCCGCTTCAAGATAATTTTAGGAGAAAATGTTTAAAATGCAATAAAATTAATAAAAACTTTTTGCAAAAGCGATTAAAACGATAAATAATGAACAAATTGTAGAAATTTTCATAAAACTTTTGCAAATCGAATAAAGTTTTGCGAAAATGGTTTGAAATTTTAATAAAAAATCGTAAAAATTATTTTAAAATCTATTTTTAAAAAAATCATTAAATATCGTGAGATTTAAAAAAAAAATCATCTTACTCGAGTCCATTTTTCAAGTTTGTGAGACTTTCTTAGATTTATTAGGAGGTGGGATGACGGGGGGAGGAGGAGGTAAAAATATTCATAATTAAAACTGATTGAGGAAGTGAAAACGATTTTTTTTGATATACGGTTTTAATTATCGAATCATATACGTACATATTATTGTTTTCAGCCTCGCGAAATAAACAAACATTGAGCCCTAGTAAAACGAAGGTGAGAATTTTCATGGAATTTTCAAAAGAAAAAGGAGTTTTAAATCACAAATCATCGTTTTTTAAACACTGCAATCTTCAAGTGAGAGGAGTATTCTCACCTTCCATTTTTCACTTAAATCTCAGACTTTTTGACACCCCCCCCCCCCCCCAAAAAAAAAACACACAAACTAGATTCAAGATTTTAAAAAATAATGAAATTTAGAAACAGAATAACTCAAATTGATTTTTTGATGGTTTGTAGCTTTGAAAAGATTCAATATGTAATTTAGAAGAGAAAACTTCAAAATTGATATTTTTTGACTAAGTATTTCAGATTTTCCAGAAAGTTGAAATCATGAAGGTAGTTTTTTCAAATAACCCCAAGTATGTTCCGAATTGTTCCATGTCGTTATTTCATTGGTTGAGATTTTCCATGACGTTTTAGAAGGCACTATCTCTGAATCGAAACTGCATTCTGATTGGTGGAACCATCGTCAGGGCTCCTACAGTGCGAAAAAAAATTATTCCCAAAAGAGAGCAATTTTTTGTCTTCTTGAGGCCTTCCTCTGCAGTTTCTATACCAAAAACTCAAAAGCTGACCTTCCTTACCCTATCATTTTCAACACTATCCATATTTTTTGAGCGGGTTCATGAAATTTTTGTACTTGTTCGCAGGAATTGGAAAATTTAAAATCAGATTTTTCTGCGAATCACTCAGTAATGTTTCAAAATAACAAAAATTTATTTTTCTCTCCAAATAGAAAAAATAAATAAAAATCGATTTTACTGACTTTAGGTCTCGTCCTATCCCCACATGTGTCACATATAATATTACTTTTATGATTCAAATTTATCTCAAACCCTTGTAAAAAATTTAAGTATTTTTATCTGAAAATAATTTCATCAATCAGCCGCAGGGTTGAACTTTAATAATGTCAAATTTTTCGGAAAAAAATTATCAGTCTTTTTCCATTTTTCAATCGAAAAATTCAAGAGAAAAACTATTGAAAATTTTTCTGTTTTCTGATTCTCTTGCTATTTTGAGAAAAACTTTGACATCTTTCCACTTTTCTTATCTACACAGCCACTTTATTTTTAGAGCTGAATCACTAAAATTGAAAAAGCGTCCTCAAAAATGACAGAATTCTATTTTTAATCCGAAAAATTTGATACGAGTCGAAAATTTTGCCAAATTGGTCTTCATTAGAAAATTGGTATTTGAATAACAAAAAAACATGAATAATTTTGTTCAAAGCAAAAATTTTCTATTTTTTTCTTTAAAACTTCTACTTTCTTTCTTATAGGTACCTACTAAAAAAGTAAAAATGCCAATAACGGCGAACCATCCCTGAATATTTTCATATTTTTGCTCATTTTCGATGAAATTTTCAATCATCTCACTGTATTTTCATCAATTTTCAAATTTCAACTAAATTTTGAATAACTTGTAAACTTTTCTTAGGTTCTTTTATTTTTGATGAATTATTAGAAGCAAATTGAAAACCACTCATCCAGTTTTGAAAAAAACATGCCACACTAAATGTCTTCCCTTTCCTTCACCAAACTACCTTTATAAAGCTCAGGTTCTCGCCTATTTCGTCATCGATCATTTACTATTCTCCAATTTCGTATAGAATCCATCATTATTTCACATTTCTGACTTCAACAATATCGTCATTAGCTCGTCCTACCGTTACGTTTTCTTTCTTCATTGCCAAAATTTTCAAAAGGATTCCAATTAAGAAGAATTTATTCATCTCTACCTCTCATCTCTTCAGATCCAGCTTATATTTTCGTTTCAAACGACATTCTCATACTAAACAGCCATATAAAATTTTCATACCGAGACCCGGTATCATCAAGGATCAAAATGAAAAATTCAAAGCATCTTGGCAAATTTCACTTCTTCAAAGTCGACTATTTCGCTTCGAAGGGTAAGAGGAAAGGGAACAAATTTGCCGAAAATTGAAACGACTCGACGCGAAATTAGACGCTGCGCTGATTCGTTTCATTAAATTATCACCGTTCAAATTCGTCATCGTCGTGAAAACTTCAATTTCCAATTACCATTTAGACAACGTGTTTTTATTTTCCTCAGCCAAGACGCAAATTTCACATATTAAGCCTATCTTGCTTCCCTCGCTCCACTTTCATCTCACACGTTAAAGTAACTCTTTCGTTATTAAATTAAACGTATATACGCGAGCAAAGTGTAATCAATTTTTCACGTATGAAAGGAGCATTCCACATACGGCTGGCAAACTAGGCGCCTTTGGAGTTTATTTCTATACACTTACGAGTTGGTATTTTATGGAGAGAGACAGACGCAGACGCGGTCTGGCATCGTACAGAAACCCATTACAGTGTAAGAAGTACCTACATTACACCAAATACCTTTATGTAATTTTCTCAACGAGATCAAAGCCTCCTGGCGCAGTAGTCGGAGAGGAATTAGCTCAATTTCGTCCACCTCTGTCGTCGTCGGTGCCTTTGTGATGAATTATACGATCTCATACTTTCATATCGCGTTACAATCTTCATTTTTTTTTTAAATGAAAAATAATAACAATAAATAAATCAAACTGGGCGAAATATCAAAAATATCGATAATTTTTTTTTCAACGTTTCCAAAACGGGTACAGACTGTTACGTTTTCTTATCGCTTTCATACGCATATTTCGATAAAAAAAGATGCGTTCACGTGTCTGAAATCATTAGCTTTGGGATGGAGAATTGGAGGGGTGTCAGGGTACTTCACATCTTACGTTGAGGGGGCTCGAAACGCGATGAATTCTCCGCCATTCGATAAGGTCAACTTTTAACCCAGTTCTGAATTACCAGACGAATTTTTCGTTACAAGAGACCCTCGGAATCGTAAATGTTCCTTTGCTTCAACACTACTTAGTATTCGAAGTCAAACAGACGGTACACCGCCTTTTTGGTGTGGCACCTGCTCCTCTCTTTCAAATTGCTTCGGGTTTCACAAATTCGGTCGGTCGGTTTGTCGGTGGTCGGTCGGTCAATTTTAATATCCTTTTGACACGTATACGAAGGTATTTCACGATAACCAATACCAATTACCATTTCCGCCGACGTTGCCACCGCGTGGAACGTATTAATTATGGAAAATTTTACCAATTCTAGACTTCCTTATTGAATATTATTTGGTCGTGTGGTTGTGGATTATTATATCTATATTTTATACGTGAAAAATACACGTGTTCTGGTCTATATCGATTAACGATTTATATAATTCTGTCTTATTCTTTCGTCTTGCTCCGCCTTTTCTTTATTTTTTTTCTGTGTGCTTTTTTCCCCATTATGTTTGGTATCGAACGACCCCAAGTGCATGATGTGCGTGCCATTGCCCACGTGTGTGAAGTTCGACCTTTAATATAATATGTATACAGGTAGATTACCTATATAGAAAGTGAAATGAGTTCATCATGCATTGATAATGTTAATAATATCGATATTTTTTCTCGGTGGTTGAAATATTCGATTTTTTTTGTCCGATGAAACGAAAGAGGAAATGAAAAAAAATTGAAAAAGTATATTGGATTGACTTGTGATCAAACTAATAAAATTAAAAAAATTCGAAGGTTAATGACCTTGAAAAATATAACTCAATGGGAGAGAAATCGATAGAATGGAAAGTCATCGAAGAAAGCTCACGTTCGAAAAAAAAAATACTTACGAGTAAATTTACACAGAATATGTATCATCAGATACACAAAAATGATGAAAAATTGTACGAACAACTGAATTTTTCTAATTTGGATCTTTATAGTCCATATTATTTTTTTAAAAATTGAAACTCGATAATTTTTTTTTCTCTTTTCTCAGAATTTTTCCACCCCAGTATGGTAGGTACTTATCTTTTTGCCAAAATATTTTTCAACCTTAAATTTTTTTCTCAGCTCTAATATTTCTTCCACAAATTTTTTTCTTTGATTGAACATTTTTCCAAATTTGCTATTTTCTCCCAATACATACCTAATTACCTACGTACATTTTTCTACTCTATTTTTTTCTTTTTTCTCAATATATTTTTCAACATTAAAATTTTTTTGAACTCATTTCAACCTTTTGAAATTAAAATGAAATTTTTATTCACAAAAATGTGGAAGTGATTTTTTTGTTCTTTAAAAATGATTCTTCAAAGAATTTTCAACCTCGTTTCAATCTGGCAGCGTTTTAATCAATCAATTTTTTTAAATAAACAAATAAATACCTAACTCTTTTGTCTTCGAAGAAATTCTAAGTACCTTAGAGGAGCAATGAAATTATTTTCATTGAAATTTATTAATTTTTCACTGATTTTTCAATCAAATTTTTCGGAAAAAATCAATTATGTCCGAGGAATCAGTAAAAAATCATAAATTTTCAGTTAAATAAATATTACTAATTCAAACAGAATGAATTCTACTAATTCAAATTTCCAGATTGCACCTATTGATTTTTTTTTCAAAAATCCCACAATTTTTCAATTATTTTTCTATGCTCAAATCTTTAAATGTGTTATCAGCGCACTGAAAATACCTCAACAATGCCAGTACCACTGAAATAGTAACTCAATTTTTTCATTGAAATTTGACCCCCTCCAACCATTTTTTTTTCAGGAATTCCAGCATAATTTCTGATTGCACTTATTCCTTTGATACAGAAAAAAAAAAAAATTTTCGAGACCATAATTTTGTTTCAAATTTAGAAGCACTTCCTCGCCCAGACAATTTTCTGGATACATCAGGTGCACTAATTCTCAAAATCATATATTTTTTCTCGAAATGATTTTTGAACCCTAATTTTTTTTCAAAAACTTTTCACATCTTAAACTTTTAACACTGAATTTTTTTTTAAAAAAATTCCTGCTCTACTGTAAAATTTCATCTTAAAATTGTTCTCAAATCTTTGAAGTTTTCCTCGGAATTTTTTCGATCAAATTTCCACCATAATCCAAAAAAATTTCTGAACTCTGAAATTTTTTAAAATTTTCTATCAACTCGAATATTTTTGATTTTTTGGCGATAAATTTTTTCCCAAAATATTTTGGTAAGTACTCATTTTTTTGGATAATTTTTTTTTCTTCAAAATCTGTTTCCAATTCTTCTCTAAGTATAATTGTCGATAGCATAATTAGAAGAAGCGGTGAAAAAATACGACTTTTTTCCTTCTTTCATGCCATTAAAAATCGTTTGTAAATGTTCAAAAAAAAATTTGAACAAGATTTTCTTTGAAAAAAAAATCAAACTTGAGAAAAATTCTGTTACAAAAAAAAAATTGTAAATAAAAGTCGGCCAGAGCTATATTGAATTTTTCACCTCATTAATTACTGAATTCCATAAAATACCATAATCAAAATTGAAAATCAATATTCTCACATTCTAAATTATTGATTTTGTAACTACCTATGTAGGTATGTAGGTCAAAATCAGTTATAAAAATACACTCAGATCTAATTTTGTCATGTTTTTCATTCACAACGAAAACATGATTACAACGTTAAATATTATTCACATTCCCCCCTCTCCCCCCAAACTATTGCCTACACTTTTCATGAAATTCTGAAAAAGCAGCCCATTAAAAATGAATCAGCTACATCATACTATCGAACCACATGGCGTCAACATTTTATTACGAAACGTTTCATAAATTGAGCAAATACCATGTATCTAAATCAAACAGTACTTGCACAGGATATTCGACCACGTCAACATGCCCCGAGTTGTTCGTCCATATTTCAACCTCGTCAACATTTTTTAAAACTTTAATCTCCGTACGGAGATTTAAAAAAATAAGTTACGAGTAAAAAAATTCCAATACGAAAATTCAAAATCAATAAATTCTGATATTTTTGTCAAGTTGATACAGTTTGGCTTATGAAACAGACAGAATTTTGAGCGGATAATAGTCCGATTGGGGAGAAAAATCTCAAAAACGACAAAAACTACGACGATTCTACGATCATGCAGCACTAGATTTAACGCATCGAATCATAATCCCAATAAAATGCCAAGAAAAATTATCGTCGAATTGACACTTTCAATATAACCTTCGTAACATTTTCCTTATTCTATGTATCATTCGTAATAGAAAACGTTCATCGTTTTCAATAAACTTTACGCACCCTCGATTTACAAGGGAAGTAAATACAGTTCGATAAGATTTCTCACTGGAGAAAGCTTCGTTGAATTTTTTCTCTTTTTTTTCTAATGGGCAATCTTTCTCAAACCATCTTGAAATTCAAAGTTATTCTTACATCAACCTGAACCCGGAAATATTTACGTCACATTTCTTCTGGGAAAAAAATGAAAACGTATATTTAACTTACCATAAGAACATTTCACGGTCGACTTGCGCATCCAGAAATTATGGAACGACGGATAGAGCACCTCTGCAGATAAATCTTCGAAAATCCTGAAACAAACAAACATATTGTGTGGGTAGTAAGCTAGTAACAGTCTAACAATACGAATGTATCAACATTTCCTTACAGAAAATACCAAAATCTAGTTATACTAAATCCCCATTCCTACGCCTAAAGCTCATCTTTTGGGCAACATGAAAATCCTCGACTCGAGTAATTCTGAATTTCCCTCTAGTTTTACCTCCAAGTAATATAATATCCGAATCTGCATACGATGGTCTCCGGTGCGTGAGTACGTCTATGTGACCTTCGTATTATACCTATAGGCCAGGGATACCTTATAGAATGCGAATAATAGTATTTCTCGTATATAATAACCTCGTTTTCATTCGATTCATAAATACCATACCGCGTGCGCTATATGCACGACACACGCAGATAATATCTATTTTTCCTTTTCATTTTCATTTTGCTTTCTTACACAATAATATAGCTGAAAAACCTGGCATAGGGGCTATAAAATATTATTGCATGTCGAACTTGGTCGCCACGCCAATATAGTGGCACCGCAGCGTAAATCACACCGGTGAGGAAAAAAGAAATTGTACGATTTTACGTAAGTAGGTAATTTCACATGCGATGATGGTTACGAGCGGAGACCAACAAGGGATCCAAATTACGCGAAGGCGAAGGATATTTGTTTAAAATGGTCACAAATGGGACAAAAATGAAATAAAATATGGTTAATATTGGTGACATTGAGAAAATAAAGGATGGATAGGTAAAATGGGAGTGGGTGAGAAGAAATGATGTATTCTTTGGAAAATTTACCAATGCAATGACTTTCGGAAAGCTCAAATTTTCAAATCTGGAAAAATAAAAAAAAAATAAAAAAAATTTTCCAGCGGAATTTTTTCAATTTATTACCTCTCTCTTCTCAAAATTTGGGTTTTAATGCTTCATTTATCGAAATATCAAAAAAAAAATCAAAACATCACAAAAATGATTTAAAATTGAAGAAGAAAATGTTAAACTGACAGGAAAATGTTCAAAAAATACAAAATAGGTAAATGTCGATAGAATAACATAAAAATTGCACAAAATAATAAAAAATTTCTGAAATAAAAAGCTTTCAATTTTTGACGCGAAGAGTGGAAATGATTCCCAAAGATTGTTTCAAAAAGAATAAACAGTTCAAGTTTCATAAAATTTGGCAAATCTCTCCCGAAATTTCCTTGCAAATTGTTCGAAATGTGAAAAAAGAAGTCGATTTAGCACTTGAATAGCTGAAAAATTACATAAATGACCGCGAAATATCACAAATAATTTTAAAATTCTCTCAAAGTAAGAAAATCAGAATTAAAGTTATCAAAACAATTTTTAAAAATTGAAAAAATTTTCAAAGATAAAAATTCTTTAAAATAAAGTAAAAAGTTATGAACGGTCAATGTAACAAAAAAAAAAGTCCAAGAAATTGCTTAGAATTTTACAAAAAATTAGTTAGATGATAGTATTTGAAAAACCTCCAAAAAATTAAACACAAAATTTTCAACATGAAAATTTTTTTAATAAACTTTCTACTCTCAGTTCTAACGATTTCTTGTAGTTTTTTGGAAATTTTCATCATTTTCAAGACATTTTCATAATAATTTTCACAATTTTCAAGCCAAAGACTTGTTCCATCGATTTCCAACCACATAAATTTATTACAAAATCAAGATGGAAAATTTTAAACAATTTTCATAGTTTTTTCTTTTAATAGCTCATGTATCTATTGTAAAAATTTTAAAAATACATTTTATCAAATTTCTCCCCATTTTGAACCAAATTAGAATATTTTTGAACAAATTCCACATTACAAAATTCATTTCACCTTTCATTTCAATCTCTGCAACTGAAAAACCAGAACTGAGAACCAAAATTTTCAAGATTTTTCTGTATCGACCTCTTGTTGAATTTTTAACGTGATAAAATATTTTTTCTCCTCCCGTCCTCCCTCCGTCCCCCAAATTTAATTTACTTCAAGCGAATTCAACCACGAAATAACAAAAAAAAATCAAACGTGTCAAAAACATATTCAATAAATTGTATTCTTCCGAAATAAAATGATTACTTATACTTACATCATTTCTTTTGAGAAATTATTGTCAAAATTTTACAATTTTTTTTTTAAATTTTGAACCTTGATCACATCACTCAAAATTCTATCAAAAAAAATGTAGATGCAATTTTTTTAATAAAAAGCTTCAATCAAGTCTTTTGATCATTTTGAAGCACTAAAAAAATTGAATATTTACATTTGAATCATTAAAATTGAAAACAATGTAAACTGATCGCTGATTGCAATCAATGAAAAACACTCAGCTGAGAATTAACAAGAAAAAACTCAATAAATTAACAGCCAATTTTACCAATTTCTGTGAAAAAAATTCAGTAAAAAAATTAGTGAAATTGGCTCAACGGTCAGTTGCATAAATTAATTTCCCAGAAAACATTGTTTATCGCCCATAATTGGTCAAAAATGTCAAAATTTCTTCTGATTTTAGGAATCCAAAAAATAAATAAATCTTCAAAGTACCTGTATCAATAACTCAGGTATCAAAATTTGAGGGGGGAGGGAGGGTAGAAAAAATCGTACGGTGCTTTGAAAATTCCAAAATATTATTTTTAGTCCAAAGCACTACCTTCGAGGTGGAAAAGTTACAAAAAATAAAAGAAAATTGAATCTATGTAGCTCGAAAAATTCTGAAAAAAGTGCAACACGAGTCGAATTTTCTTCAAATTTTTAGTCTTTTTCACAATGTCAATTTTGATTTTTCCCTGAATGTTGTCAGTGTTTCCCAAAAGTAATTCCCGAATCGAAATTTTTCCGTATTATTCTCTCTCCAAATTCTACACCTTTCGACCTAATACCACATTCCAGCTCACCACACCTTCCTCAACATCACCTGCGATTTCCATCACTCTATCGTCTCGGTAAATCTGGAAATGTGCGTGTCTCCGTAGCCTCCGACCATTCCGATTGTACCATGCGATAAACCCATAAATCGAAATTCTCGAGTACCTGCTGCACGCCTTATCAGCTGACTGCCGCAATCCGGAAGGCCGGAACCTTCGTAAATATCGATCCCGTACGAGTTATTTTTACAACCCTAACCCCTGCAGCCGACAATCACCCAGCACGCCCTCCAACTTCGTTACGAAACTCCACCACAGCTACACTTTCAGGACCTGCGATCGCGTCAGAACCATTCTTTTCATTTCTTTCAACGCTAGAATTCTTTTGAAGTACACAGGCTGTATACAAGTATACGTATAGTACGTGCATATACTGTAAGGACCGTCGTTAAAAATCCCGCCACCTTTCCCTTTTGTCCACTGGCACAAAGGCACGTTACTTTTATATTGGTTGTTCGCGGTTTGCGTGACGAACGTTGCTAAGTACGTATAATTTTTACGCGAAAACGAAATTTTCAACAGGCAATTGGCCATAGACGAGATCGCGAACCCCTCCAAACCCTCCCCTGATACCTTATTTTAAGATATAGGCCGGCTACACGCTGCGGAAATTTTTTTCCCTTCTGGTGTTCCGCGCATGGCGCCGTCCTCTTAATTAATAATTCCATTTACGACTACGGTTCTCGCATTAAATAATACTTACTCGAAGGAAATACTTTCCCTGGCGGACTCGAGACGCTTAAATGATCCTACCTCTTTATTTTTCCACCAGAACGAGGAAAAAAAACAACAGAAAGCAAATCCTCTTAATGAAGAGAGGCCGGTAACAAAACGAGCCCGCGTATTCGTTTCCAAGATGGTAAAAAAATTTATACCTACGCGAGTTCGAATATCTCGTTAAGAGGGTAAAAAAAATTTATACCCTTTTATTTCGCTAATTGCCGCGTTCGTAGTTTATGAACGATATGCTAACTAAAGACAAAAAAAAAAGGTAGACGACGCGACGCTACGGTTCGTTCGATAGGTATTCAAAAGTTCTCTGGATTTTTCGCTTCTTTCGGTACAGGAAAAAAATAGAGAACTTTTCGCATCGAAATTTTATAATTTTTATAACATGCTGGCAACGTGAAGGGAAAGAAGCCATAAATAATTTCTCGTGCTTTCGGGGAATCTTTCATTTTGTTCTTTTTATCGAATAATATATTCAATTATCCCCCTGCCACCAGACTCCTCCGTGGATGTAAAAAACTATCTTAATAATTCAACGCATTGTTCATTTTTCTTTCGTACTTTCAAGTCTTCAGTTGTTTTTGTTGCTCGCCTCGATTGTTTCAAAACACACAGTGGAAAAATTTTAATCTCTTTAGATGGTGTTTTGCATTTCAATACAATTGCACGAAAGTGTAGAAAAAATTACTTTATTCGGAATTAATTCGCCTTCAATTATGAGGCGGCATCGTCTTCGAATTTTCTCCTGTTCCTTTCGTACGTTTTTTTCCTCCGTTTTCATTTTCTATAACGACGTATAAAAGAAGTAAACACGAATGGTTTCGCGAAAGCGCGATGAAAAAAAGCTGGAATCGTCGAAACGAAACACTAAGAGATTTTTTTACTTAGTTCGCTCGAATAATTTCGCGTAAATTCAACGTTACGATGGAAAAAATAGCCGTAAAAATATGGAAAATCTTTTATCGTTGCTATTTTTATACCTATAGGAGAATTAATCTTCGTTTAAGAGGCGAAATTTTTGCCTGCTTGATGGTGAATTCAATTCGATCGAGGTAAAGTTACATTGTGAATGGCAGAGAAAAAAATTTGGGAGAAAAATTTGTGGAGGGAAGGGGAGAGAAGATGAGAAAGTCAAAAAAAATTCCCGTCTATAGGTATTAAAAAAGGATATCCCAGATTCATACGTATTTTTAAAAAAATGAAAATGTTCTACACAAAGTTTATATTTTTTGAAAATTCTATTCTTGATCGACACTAAAATTCTTTTGATGAATGAGAAGGACCGATTTTTCCTTCTCAATATTTTCAATCATCTGACGAGGAGAAAAATTCCCGAGTAAAAAGACACCCAAAAGCTGATATTTCTTTTTTCATCAGTTTTAATATTAAAAAGGTGGCCAATCTGTAATACATAAAACGAGGGCCAAAAATTCGAAAATTGATGGTTATGAAAAAAAATTATTGTTTTTTAAATAATTTCTTGAATGAAAAAATTTCATAACTTTGAAGTAAAAATTTCGTGTATTTTTCTCATTTTCTCAAATACGAGTAATCGATAAATTTTGTTGCAAATTGACGATTTTTTTCAAAACTCAGAAAATTTTGTGGTGAATTGGCATATTTTTGAACTCTTGTCAATTTATTCAATGGTATTTGCTGATTTTTTGAGGAAAACTGCAATTTGAAAGCATAATTTGTCGATTCACCTGTGATCCAGGATAAAATCGAGAGTGAGGGGGAGGAGGAGGTCTCCCTAGACCATTTTTTGGAGCCGGAGGTACTTCAATGAAAATCTCGGAGCCGGAGGCATTTTCATAAAAATGCCAGAACTACAGTCAGTCGGAGGCACCACATCAGACCCCCTTAGGCTCCCTGCTTCAGAAGTCCTTCCTTTAAATTTTGTTATGTGTACGTTTTTGTAGATGGCATTTCGGAAATTTACGATCAAAAATATTTAAAAAATAACACAATTTTGACGCTAAAACAATCATCAAACCAAAACATAAACGCGAATTGGTGTTTAGTGGATCAAAATACCTCCGGAGGGGCCTCCCCTAGAGAAACCTCAGGAGCCTTTTAAAAATCCCTAGAAATTGAGATGGAAAAATCTCAGAGTTGGAGCCGCAATGACGGACCCCCCTCCCCCTCCATTGGAAGTCAAAAGATGAAGCTGAAGTTTTAGACTTTTAGCTATTGATAAAAAAATATGAAGTTTTTGGCTTTGGCTTTTCATTTACGAAATTTGAAAAGCTATAGCTTCAGCAGTTAGCAATTTTTTTGGCTTCTTCAGGCTTTCAGTGTTCAGCTTTTGATCTCACAAACAACTTGAGCAAAGTTTTGTAATTTTAAAATTTGAATTTTAAAGTAACAAAAAAACGACAGTTTTATTTTTACTTTAAGATATCGAAATGAAAATTTAAAAATATTCAAAATTTAAATTTCTTCAAAGAATACACAAAAAGGAAATAATGGAATTCATGAAAAAAGCTGATGAAAAATCCGAAAAAATCATTGGCTTTTGGCTTCTAGCTAGTTTTCAATCCCTGGACTCATCTCCCTCTCCCTCTGGAACCCTGAGGTTTACATTGAAATTTGCCAGTTTTTTTGAGAAAATATGAGTGTAGTGAGATATGGACCACCACCCCTCTCTTCTCCAACCCAACCTCCATTTTTCGTTTTTGGTTAGACGATTAAAAATCCATGTTAATCAAAAACAAAGTATTTAATGAAATTTGACCCACAGAATTTCATATTGGAAATGATGTCATTTTTGAATTTTTTATTTAATAAAAAAATGGCCCGTCCTAGTACGACTGTTTTGAATGAAACATAAAAAATCTAAACAAAAAAAAATGGAATACTTGAAGTGGATCAATTTTTTTACTCCCTTCTCTTAAAAGCTTCATAACGGTTCAACATTAAGAATTAATATAACTGAAACAAAAAGAGCTTGAGACTTATTAAAATTCGTAAAAAAAATTCCCATTTATACCTCACTTTTTCAACGTCTCGAACATTTCCGCAATTTTAAACCTTCCCCTTTCGTTTCAGCAGAAAAACACCAAAAAATTGCCATTTTCGACAAATTAGGCGTTAATAATATAAATCTCTTCGTTTTAACTCTCGACAAACGAAATAGCTCAATTTTCCGACCCAACCACGACCTTGGCCAAATTTCCACAATAAACCCCTCCACCGATCCTATCCGTTATTCGTTTTGCTTCGCCAAATTCCCACAGCAATCGCATCAATTTTCCTTAATTATATACGAACATCGCATCGTTCGCGAATCGTGACATAGGGAAAGAAAATTTTCACGAGTCGAGGCGAGGAAAAAAATTCTATAGGGTACCGAATATAGTAGAATCGATCTTCCAATATACAATAGAAACCATTCACCCGTTCGACCTTTGACAATGCACTCGCGGTTAAATACAAATACCTATACCTAAGTATAATGATCGTATAGCTTTGGCAAATGTACGCACGCGCGCCCACACACGTAGGTGAGCCAGGTACGCGTATAAATGCTAATTCGATTAATCAGCTGACGCCTCTCGACGACGACCAATTTCACGCATTAAAAACGTCGCCTTGTTATTAATCTATCTACTTTACACGATTGGAACTCGTTAATGTATTGATGTGAAATTTTTAGAATGTCGTCAAATTCGATTCGTATAGTTGGCAGATTTATTTTAGAGCCTTTGCTGTATAAATACGAGATATGAATGTAGGTTCGAAGTGGTATTTACATTGTTAGTTTTTGTACCTATCCAGGCGAGTGAGCCTATGAGCCGATACGATGCGATGCCGCCGGTGAATTGGCGTCAAGTAGTCTTTATTGATTTTCCTCTATGTATGCTCATTTTCCCCTCCCTTATTACTATTCCCATGCGTATATCTGTTTTCCGCAAACAAAATGAAAATTCGAGCTGTTTAGGGTTCGAGCTGCATCTACGAAAATATTTGTTTCCATGCTTTTGGCGAAAATGATTGAAAATCATAAGATAACAGTCAGAATTGCAGCGTAGTGAATAATCAATAAAAAAAAATCATTGAAAGAGAATCATGGGAAAAAAATCGGAAAATTGGCGAAAAACACAAAAAATCAGTAAAAATTGATTAGAAAAACGGTAAAATATGTAAAATTTAAAAAATTTAGCAAACTTGAAAAATCGTAAAATTTTGTGAAAAATCGGTACATTGTTTGAAAAATCAATGAAAATTTACTAGAAAACCAATAAATTTTTCTGATTTTTCTTAGACTGCAATTTTGATTGTTGATCAAGTGACTTTTAACTGATTCAAAAATTCAGAATGAAAGAGTTGATGCTAAAGTGAGCATGAAAGGGCTCAATAGTTTGCCAATTGATTGCTAATTATTAATTAAATGAATCAAATTCAAAAATAGAAACAGCTTTTTTGAAATAAGAGAATCAATCATGTTGATCAATTTTGGGATTATATGAATTTCTATATGGAGAAGTCACCTACGAAATTTTGCTCGAATTTGATCACCTAAATATAAAACCTCAAAATTGAGTACAGAAATTTTGTCATGTGTAGGTACCAGACGACTTACCCGATACCCTTTTAATTTTTCTACTTCTCTAAATTCAATCGTTCCATTTTTTCTAAAAAGATTCAAACATTTAAGTATACAGAGTATTTCTTAAGATACGATTTTTCATCAATCCATCAATGCAGCAAGAAAATTGATATTTTTATTTTGTAAAGTGAGGTAAAAATAATTTTTTAATAGTCATGGGCACATAAAATCTTTCTTTTCTAAAAAAAAAAATCATATTCTTTGTTACTTTGACTTTTCCATCACCAGACGAAATATGAAAATTTCTCAGGATAGAAAAAAATACACACCGGTTGTACATTAGGGCGGGCCGAAAAAACAATATTTTCGATTTTCAAAAACATACCCGCCCCCGCAAAAGTTGTCGGCTGATGAGACTTGAAAAAAAAAAAAAAAATTCAAAATCGATTCATATCTTCCGATTGCGCATTGGCGTTGAAGTTTTCAAAAATTAGCAAAAATTCCAAAGGGTCTGGCCGAATAAGGGGTGAATTTGGCCCCAGGCTGGATTTTCGTTTTAATCCCCCCAAAAGGTACCCCTTGATGAAAAAAAAATCTGGAAAAATTTTTGACCCCCCACCCCCCTCCATTTCGGAGTTATGGCCATTTTATTACCCGATTTTCAAGAATTTTTAATTCCAACGGAAGTGAACGAAATTTTCTATTCTTTGGCATAAAGTTACATCTCGTAGAGATGTATTTATGGAAATTTTTTCAAAAATTTTCATGCACATCTTCATGGTTTTTCGGCCATTTGAAGTTTTCAATCGCAAAAAACACCATGTAATCGAAGAGGTACCACTCTGGAAAAATTACTAAAAAACGTGTTTTTTAACGTAGATTCACGTCACGTATTCAGTTTTGGCGATATCGATGCAGCAAGGGCCGAAAATCGCGAAAAACTGTACAAAAATGTTGGGTTTTTAAGCATTTTTTTCAAATTTTGAGCATTTTGTGTGGAGAGAATTGACTAAACGAAAAAACTAACGCCGAATTCGTGTTCAGCGGGTCAAAATACCCCCATAAACACCCTTTTCGCGATCGTTTCATTTGAAGTCTCGAAATTGTTTTTCTCCGCCGATTTTTCATGACGAAATAATCTGAAAAAGTGAATTTCGAGACCTTGAGCAAAATAATCGCGAAAAGGGTGTTAATCGGGGTATTTTGACCTGCTGAACACGAATATGAGATTGGTTTTTCCATTGGATCATTTCTTTCCTGAGAATCCGCCATTTTCAGGTTTTTGCTCAATTAGTTTTTTCAAAATTTTCTAAAATTTTTGAAAATACTTATTGAATTTTTGCCAATTTTTGAAAATTTCAATGTCAATGCGCGATCGGAAAATATGAATTGATTTTGAATTTTTTTTATATATTCTTCAAATCTCATCAGCCAACAACTTTTGTGGGGGTATGTTTTTGAAAATCGAAAAAATTGTTGTTTCGGCCCACCCTATTGTACATACATACGTTCTTTTCGAAAAATTAAATGTTTAAATTTTGCGAATAGGTGTAGAAAAATTTCACAACTTTCTTACTCTATACTGGAATCAATGAATTTTTATGGTTTCACCGACGAAATTGAAAAAATATACAGTAATTATTCCAAATAAGTACCTAAATCAAAACATAATTCAACTAGGAACCAAATATGACCCTGCTGGAAAGAAGGGACCTTGTGTAAAAAAAATTGATGTCTCATTTTTCACGTTTTTGGTCCAAATAACACCAAATCTGGACCAAACACGTAAAAATAAAGACATCAATTTTTTTTACACAAGGATTCTTCTTTCCGGTAGAGTCAAAAATATATCACAAAACAACTCCTGATTTTCTATATCATAATAATTTTATTAAATCATTGATTCTACGACGAAAATTCATTGATAATTCAATATCATGGTCAGAAATGTCAAAAAATTTCCAACTACGAGTATTGGATTACTTTTAAAAGGGACAGAATTTCGGAGGAAAGAATCAAAAATTATTAAAGGGTATGTCAATACAATTTTGGATTTTGTTTCTCATTCTCATAAATAAGCCTTTTAAGAGCTGAACGTCACGCTTCAAAATTTTTTGTAAAACTCCAAGCCAAAGTATCCCTCCTCACCTTAAAAAATCAATTTAAAAAAAAATGAAGTCATATTCATAGCAGGATTTTTAATTCAATATGAGACTTTTTCAGTGTTTTTTTCCTACTTCTTAACACCACTTTGTCAATAATTTTAGAGCCTTTCCACCACTTCACTACTTACAGAATCTATTCTTTAAAAAAAAATAATAAGTAATAATAATAATAAAATTTTATGCATAATTATGTAATGATGTTTTTCGCAGTTTTCGAAATATTTTTTTCCTCCTTCAATTCGACAAGTAGGCAAATATTTATACTGCATTTCTTAATTAAGTTGCCTATTCGAGTGTTTACAGGCAGTGGAGAAAGTAAATACTTCATATTTTCGTTTTTTATTAAAAATGCAGTAGAGAGAAAATGAAAAGTCTGGGAAAAAGTTGAAATATCAAAAAAATAAAACGTCAAAATAAGGAATCAGAATTAGGATTCACAAAACAGAGCCCAAAACAAAATTATCCCCAAAAATTTCAAAATATAAAAGAATCTTTCTTAAATGCGAAGTACAAGATTTCCAACCAAATTATTTTACTTTTTCCTGAAATATTGAAGCACCATCGAAACATTTTTTTTCTTCAAATACTGACTACTACACGATATTTTTACACCCCAATTCCAAAATTAGTCAGGTTTTAACTAAAAAACAATTACGAGTGATTTGAATTTTCGAATTTTGAAAGTCTCAATTTTAAGGAAACTACCCTTGCCCTAGGGGTAGAACTTTCAAAACTCTAAAAAAAAAATACTCCACAATATACTTAATTTATAAAAAGAAAAAAAAACTGAGTCTGACTAGAAAAAATTTAAAACTGAGATCATTTTGGGAAAATATAGATGAAAAAGAAGAGAAAAATAGCGATAAGAAACTCATTTTAAACATATCTAGGCGTATAGAAAAAACCATAGACGCGCATTTTATCTCCTTCGAAGAGCTAAATATTTCTGCAGAAAAATTTTCAATTTTTTGCTTCATTTAACGATATCATTTTGATGTTGAACGACCCGAAGGCAAAAAGACGACGACATTATCTGCAGAAATGACACGAAATACGACCATAAAGTACCCTCTGCCTTTCTCACTCGACTTATTCTACCAGTAAGTACCTATCTGAAAGCAAATTAACAAAAAAAAATTGTCTTTTTTGACAAAATTTCACTCCGGCTATGGCTACGGAATAGTTTAATAGAACGATTTGGAAAACTTACACTGGCAATTTTGATCAATTTTTTTTCAACTTTGAAACACAATTTCGTAGTTTTTTTTTATTTCAGTGTATCCCACAAATTTCATAAATTTTAGCTCGTTTCGGTTTCACTAATGCTCTCATCATCTCTTCAATTATGCTCATTTTGAAAATAGAATTCTTCCATTAACTCGACGTAATATGAAGGTACTTCAGACCATTTTACGAGAAAAGCAAAAATACCAAGCTACCTAGTACTTTTGCTCTCTAATACCAAAATTACTCGCTGAGTAATTTTAATTTCATTTTCAACCATAATGATTATTTTCATTCTCGTTTCGCCACCTTCGCGTATCTATATTTTCTTTCCACGAGGTATCCTTTTTTGCCAACGAAAAATACCTACATTTTGGTAGGTACGTGTGTAGATAATTAAATCGCGGATAAACATTCGCCTTCAACGTATCTTCGATTTAATCTACTCGTACTTTGTTTTTAAATGTCGAGCCAAGGTTTTTCCAAGTTGCTTTGCCCCTCACCTCACCTCGTCTGACAATCACGTCGTCTTATAATAAACGACCTACACTAATTAGAATTCTCATTATTATAAGATAGCTTGAAAAAAAAGTCTAAATACACGAGAATGAATACCTACACGTTCCAAAAAAAAATCATAAAGTTGGTACGCAATTTCGAGCCTTTAATCGTTAGGAAATTTTTTCACACCACCTTCCCAAAGCGCTGCCATTTTACCCGAATCGATCGCATATATACGTGCACGTAGGTAATTTTTTTTCAACTGGCTGAAATTTTATAGATGATGGTGTTTTTATTTCGCAGCTAACGCCTTCGAACCCGTCACGTCGTTCGTCGAGGGAAAACACCTCGAACGTCAATCAAGAAAAAATTTCGACAAAGAAAGTTTCGGTGTCGGTGTACACCAGAATTTCTTCCTCTCCTTTTGCTACGTTTCTCTCTAACGACGTTATTAATAATTGCTCGAAAAATATACCACAACCCCCCTTAATCACCATCCTCCCTAATTTCACCTTTTTTTCCCATACCATTTGTGCATTATTTCGTAGCTGGGTTCGCGATTATAAAAGTATAACGTGGTTCTTCCTCATCCTTTGCCAGAATTCAGACGATGGCGAGAGGGACGTTGGGGAGCTGACGTTAATGCATAAAAAAGTAACTTTCGTGTCAAATTAAACAACGACGACGACGGTTTGGTCTTGGTTCCTTTAAAAATTTCGTGTATACCTCTATACCGATCTACCTTCTGCCGTATCCCTGCCTAACCTAACCTTACGTGTGCTATCGATTATAATAGTACGTTGAGCCGACTCGGACGAAAAATTACGCCAATTTTTTATTCGTCTCCTCGAACCGCACCTTCTATCTGCATTCTTTACAGCGAAACTCGTTAAGTCGTGCAGGACGAATTTAGCGAAATTTTTCACCAAGTTTAATGTACTTTTAAGAATCGTTCTGGTGGAAAAAAATAGTCTCGAATGCAGAAAAAAAATTAATGGAATACCTCAGAAATTCTTTACCGAGCCAACTCCGGCTTAAAATTCATTAAGTTAATTATACTTATTACAATAATCGTGCAGAATTTTTTCGTTGTAAAAACTTCAAAGTTTTTTGTTTTCTTACCGAGGGAAAAAATAACAATTTTTTTCGTTTGTTTGCTTGCAGCATTTTTATCATGGAACGTAGAAGATTCTGGTATAGATATCGAACGCGAATTAGCCATAGTTACTGCCCTATCGCCCGAAGGTGATTTTGCAAAAAATGGTGAGTATTGAGATGCATTTTTATACAAACTTTAAGCTTATCTTCGCCTTTATCCTTTTAATACATAAAACCGCCGAAGTTTAACTGTAAATCGACGAACCGACGGGGTTTTTTGAAAAAGTTTCTGACCTCGTAACGAGTGAAGGGGCGATGACGATGGTGTGAAGTTATACGACACACCGAGAGGAAAACTTTTAACCGAATTCTTTTCTCGAAACACACCTTATAGAAGAAATCCTTCGGGAAATTTAACGTCGCGAGATATTGAAAATTTTCGCGAGAAATATTGAGAAAATTTACAAATACGGAATTTTCAGCACGTCGGAGAAATGCGATGGAGGACAAATTTCAACGCCCACGTTGCGCAAATAGAATAAATTATATTGTGGATATCGTCCACGACGTAAGCTAAATAAATATTACGAGGAGAGATTGCACCATTGCCCAATTTACTTTTCTTCTTTACATTAGTATAAAAAAAATAGGACCTAATCTAGAACAAATACTAAAAAAATGGGCCAATTTTTCTCAATAAGGAGAGGAAAAGAGATGGATACAGAAATGTAAGTTCTCGAAGGAAAAAATGAAATTGGGAAAAGAAAAACCATTCAAGAAGATGAATTTTTTAAAGTTTTTAAAAAACAGTAGATTGAATTCTGATTACAATTTTCAAAAAAAAAAAAAATGAAAAAAATGATACTAAACTTAATCACAGCTTTTTTGAAACCCCTGAAAAAATTCCTTCAAAACGGACAATTTTCAAAATGTGTTCTATTTCATGTTCCGATCACATTGGGGATGAGGGGGTAGCAGTGGCGGTGTGTGAGGATAAAAACAATTGGAAAATCGCGTTGAAAAATGTAATAAAATTTTTAGACCTGAATAAACCGCAATTCAACTATCCACGTTTTCTATTTGTAGGCATTCAAAATTGTGATATTTTTGTTGGTATTATTGATCGTGAGCATAATTTTTTGCTCGCTTAAATAGGTCGTCGAAATTCAAAGATTATAATAATTCAATTTGGAATTGACCCAAATTCAAAAAAGAGGAAAAAGTTGAAAAAAATTTCAAACTAATTTTTTAATTGAAAAGTGCGATGTTTTATTCAAATAATGTATCAGACTTTTTAAAAAAAATTCTTCAACACTTCCAATAGAAAATCGAAATACCATTGTTTTAAAAGATTTACCGAAGGGTTTCAATTGACTTTTTATTAAAATTTCTTTCAAAAAATTTTCAATTCATTAGCTTTTCATGCCGATTATCCCACGTTTTCTATATTTCAAAAAGTAAAATTTTAGAGAAGTTTTTACGCAAATGGAAAAAATAACAGAGATGTTATCCTATAAGTCAAATTTTATTTAAAAAATTTTGATTTCAACTCCAGGAATTTCCCTTTTTTAAAAAAAAAAAAAAAAAATTATGTAAAAAATTATACTTAGGTACATCAAAACCATGGCTTTTTTACATCAATTTTTTTAACCGAATCTAAACCTCTCTCTCTCTTCCCACCCAACTCATTCTTTTCTGCTGTCTTCCAATTTCTTTTATTTTTTCAATAAGAAAATGAAACAGCTGCACAAACTCAAAATTCCTTCATGTTTTTTTTTCTTTTTCAATCAATTTTTTTCAAAAATCATCACCTACACTTCATTGCTTTCGGAGAAATCAACGAAATCAATGGAACTCTAGTGAAACATCAGTAAATTAATAAGAAAAAATTGGCCAATCCCGTATCAAAATAAATACTCACATCAGGAATAAAAACCAAGCAGAGCCAAATTAAAAATTCTAAAACAATTAAGTACGAAAGTAATTTTCAAAAAAAAAAACACACAATTCAAAAATAGTGAAATTTTTAAATAAAATTTTGTGATTTAAAAAAATTAAAAAAATTGAAGTCAAATTCCAAAATTTTTTTCAATCATTCATTACTTACAATGAATTTTGTACCCCCTCCCCCCACCCAGAAAAATCAATACCATATTCAGAAAATTATTTTTGATACGATTTTGTTTTTTCAATAATATAGAAATATCTAAGCGTAATTTATTTTTAAAAATTCAAAAATAAGGAAGATATCTTGAAAAGAAAAAATATTGAAATTCATTGAGCCCGAACGAAGCGAGGACGAAAATTTTTGAAAAAAAGGGCATTCAAAAGTTGAAATTTCTTCAGACACCTTGTATTATCTCTCATCAACAGGACCTGTTAGACACCCTCTGTGTTAGCTTTCTTTTTTCCAATGGAAAAAATTGAGTTTTGAGACAGAAATTTGGAAACGCAATGACCTTTTTGAAGAAAAATTTAGTTCTACGATAGAAAAATAGGAAAAATGTTACGTGTACTGCTAATTTTCTATTTTAATTTCGTTTCACAATTTTATTCATGTATCCACAAATCGTTCAATTTTTATACGTGGCTTTGAAGTAAAATTAGCACATACTGAAACAAGTGAAAATACTCGACAATACCTCAGACATGATTTTCCCTGACGTTTCCAGGTTTTCCAGAACAATTTTATTTTTTTTTAAGGGGGGATGAAGGTAAAAGTTATTTTAAAAACATCAAAATGCAGGTATTTTTAAATAGAGTATGGAAATATTTTATTCTGTTGAATAATGGCTGGAATTATTTAAATAAAACAAGAAAAATGTAGAACAAAGTCAATTTCTCTGATGGATTTTCATGAGAAAACAAAAATCAATTTTTTAGTAAACTACGACCTTCATTTGAAATGATAAAATATTCTAAAGAGAAGGTGAAATTATTCATACGGTTATTTTTGGATTTTCTCAATGGTTTGATCGATAAAGAATTGAAAATATGTTTTTTTGAAAAAATTTTCTAAAATCAAAATTTATTAGCTGTACAGTATGAAAATTTAAAAACGAAACAATAAAACGTATAATTTTTGGAAAATCTTCTGCTTTTAAAACATTCATCAGAATTTTTGAAAAAAATTTACGAAATTTTTTGAATCAAAACAGGATAAATTTCTATCAGTTGTTTTTTAAAAGTAAACTCAAGAAAAAAATGAAAAAATATATATGTCTGAAACCAAAAAATGTAATTCTTAAAAAAAATTCATCAGTCGTTTTTGGCCTAGAATACGGGAGGAAAATGGAGAAAATTACTAACGCATGGTCAGAGGTGAATCAATAAATATTTAAAAAAAAAAACGAAAAATTTGGCCTGAACGAAGTGAAAGTAAAAAAATTACGATAAAATGAGCTGAGAAACCTGATAATTTTTTTTTTTAATTTTTACAAAATTCTTTGGCTTTTCTTCTCAGACGATCAAAATTCCAAGACTTTTCCAGGTTTTTCATAAAATGGACACCCAGATTTAATTTTCAGAACACAAAAAGAACAAAAATTCGATCCTCAATAACTTAATTCACTGCCACTCTTACGTAACTTTTTTTTAACAAATTGAGTCGATATTTCACTCGACATTTAGTCGATTTGCAACCTCCTGAAAATTTATTTCGCTACGCCCCAGCGTCTCTCTGTCCACCAACGCATCTCTCAATAATTACGAACTGGTCGTAAAATAACGTACACAATACTGCAATAATAATTATTGTGTTTTTCAACAACAAAAAAAAAGTACCATCTCTCAATTCTCGTAATTACAAATCCAATATGTATCAAAATATGTACCACATACGATAACTTTATCCTGCACTCGAGAAAAAAAAAGCAATAAAACCCCTCCATCTATTTCCCTTCCAGGGCTAAAACGCACACGTATTTTTCATCATCTACCCCTCTCTTCTCTTCTCCCATCCTTGCTGCTGGAAAACTCTACAATTTTCGTTTTAATTTCTACACTCTCATCAAACTTTAATTAACTACACATTGTTACTCGTTCGAGTACACGGTGGGATTTTCATTTTTTCCCCTGTTTTTCCACGTTTTTGCGTTTATTAATTCGTTGGTTTTTTTTGTATTTTGTTGACTATGCGCAGGCGAAAGACTGATACAGAACGCCAGCGAACATTTAGTAACCGAAATACTAATACATCCGCAGATCAATACGATGCGACAGTGCATACGTAATTTACTATCCAGTTTTACCAAGTATAGATTTATTATTCACGCCGGATACGTATTTTGCGGCAATGGCTCTTGGATATTGCAGGTTGGTATACGAGCTCTAAGTACACGTACATAGGTATGGTAACGCACGAAATTACTTATTTAGTACGTTGAGCCATTATAGTCAAGTAGTACATATACCTACATGAGCCAGCACAATAAACCGAGCTTGTATCGCAAATTCCCCGAAGAAAAATCCCCCGGAATTTTTTTCCCGTTCATATTTGGATGCGAGGGAAAAAAACCCGTCGTAATAATAATACTTCATCGCATACGTGAGCAATTTCCTCGCTCTCGATACCCCGGCCGAAATGTCCTGTCCCTCCGTTATATAATTTATTTAACGAAAACGGTGCCGAGGATGGCGAAGGATACCGCCACGTACACGTACGTAAATCTAGCTAAATTTCACGCCGGCAATTTCTTCTCCGCCCCTGTCCGCGTTCCATTTTTCCAACCCTTTGAATATAAGGAGGCTTGCGACCCAATATTGCCAGAGTACTAAGTGTGCTAAAGTATGAAATACCATTACATACGTGCTTGGCAGAACCGAAACCTTTTCTCGGATTCGTTGGTTTCTTTTCGGCCCAACTCCACTCTGGTTGCCTATTTTCATATTATAAACGTAATTTAGTACGTAGGTACGAAATTCTGGCCTGTATCTCGTTTGGAAACGAGCTAGAAGCCCTGGTAGAGCATCAACAAGTTTAATCCGTTGAAAAATTACGAACTGTGGTAATATAGCTACACACGAGATCGACCACGAATCCAATTATTTCACCACTTCTGACTCTCAAGCGACCGAATTCTCACAGCCACGTACCTACGATTACACCATTTTGGAAAAAGCTTGGGTTAACATAACCAGCCATGGAATTGTTTGGAGGTTCTTTGTCTATACACATGTTACAGGTCTAATTATAAAAACAATATCATAATATTATGGTAAACCGTGGATGTAAAACTATGTATTGACGTCGAATGTGAGGGGGAAAAATCGCTCTTTAATTTCCCTCGAGTCGAACACCAGGCCATGGCTGATACCCAACGAGCTGATATTTATGTTAATGTATAGGTATAGCAAATTTTCCTCTTCTGGCTAACTTATCCTTTCAATCGTGGATTTTATTTTTTTTGAATGCCTTGGCGAGATCTATGTATATTTAATCCTTCTGGTCTATGCACGTACGGTACATATTTAATCTGGTATTAATTCTGAAATTTTCACCTCGTAAGCGGAATTCCGAACGTGAAAGGTTGTTGGGTATTTTCGAGGCGAATTTCGATTTGGCAAATATTCCCGAGAGTGTTTTGATTACCGTTTTGTCGATTTTCAGCTGAAAGGTTCACGAATGGGAAATTTTTTAGAAGTAATTTTAAATTCGCGTATGAGCGAGATTATTTTAGATGTGTAATTTTGAAAATTTGTTTGGTGTTCGTATTGATGATTGTGGAATAGATTTGGAATTTTTTTGCTTTCCTGAAGCGTTCTGAGAATCGTTTGATTTTTTTAATCAACGATTCACAACAGCTAATTATGTCACGGCGAATGAAGCAAACCGCAGATCTTTCTCATTTTTTAAAAAAAGTTACAGCTATACTTTTCCCAAATTCTGCGGGAGAATAACATTTTTTTATGCCTTGCCCACCAAAGACGAAATTTCAGAGCAAAATAAACGTCTACGACAAAATAACCTGGACAAAAATTGTAGAGAATGAAATTTCCTATCTGGTAGAAGTGATTAGATTTTTCTGGGAGGCATACTTTTCAAGAAATTTTTATTTTTCTCAATTTCCTCCAATAATTTTCAACTTAATTCCGCGTTTATTGCTTTTGAAAACGCTCATTTTTTGACACCCCCCCCCACACACACTACTACAAAAAGCAAACTTCGATAAGAAATTTTTCTTTTTCTTCGTTAATTACGTAAAAGCAACCAAAATTTGATAATCGAAACCCAGACACAAAAATCGTGTTGACTTGTGTTATTTTATTGAAAAACTTTGAAAATCTATCAACATTTGAAAAATAATTTTCAAAATTGGAAAAATTAAACAGATTGAAATTACTAGAACCAGGAATTGGAGATGTTACACAGATTATTCTTTCGTAAAAATCACCAAATTTTACACATTTCAATAACTTTCCTTAAAAAACCACTGTTCCCTTCATTTCTTTGATAAAAATTATTCATGCAATTGGATAAAAGACTCCCACATGTGAAAAAAAAATCAGAACATTTTTTCAAACATAAATTAATTACTTTTTCCGTTTCAAGACTGCTGCCTTCAAAAAAAAATTAAGAATTAAAGTAGAACCCTTTTTATTTTTTATTTTTTCACGGTTTCATCATATTTTCGCTGCTCTCTCCACCAGGTACACATCATGAAACATTTATATGTATTATATGTATTTTAGAAAAATAAAAATACTCTCTCATTTGAACCACAGATTGCAGAAAGGGCGTAAGTCTAAAATTTGAAATTCAAGTCCACCAAATTTGATCGCGTCTGTCTGTACCGGACTGGGTGAGCCTTTGAAAAAAAAAATTTACGAAAAGTTTCCTTTTTTTATGGTCTATAAGATGACGCAATTCATTTTTCCAGAAAAAATTAATATTGAGAGTAATAATCAGTTGGTGAAATCAATCAGATTCTTTGAGAAATTGGGAATATTTTTTGAAAAATTGACGAAATTGTTGGAAAAATCGGCAAAAACCGCTGGAAATCAAAGAGTTTAGCTGATTTTCTCTGTGCTGCAATTCTGACTTTTTTTCAGTAACTTTTCACTGATTTTAAATGAAATAGTACCCACTAAAACCGCGTTAGAAACAAGGAAAAAACTGATGGCAATTTTGATTAATTTTAAAAACTGTAAATAACAAATTTAAAGATCATTAGTATTTTCAAACTTTTCATCTAGCCCCCTTCCTCTCCACCAACCAAAATTTGAGAAATTGTGAATGATCGATTCTTTCTTTTTTTTCTTTCCTTTTGCTTTCTCTTCTAACAAATCTCTTCGATGAAACAATTTCACCCATTCTCGTCAAAAAATCAATTATAATTTTTAAACCATCTCTACTTTTAAGTGATAGAAAAATTATCAAGACAAGTTCATACATTGAAAGAAAAATATTTTTTGAGAAATTATCATTTTATTTCATATCTCAAAAAGCCACTTTTATTTCTTTGCAACTGAACTCATATAACCAATATCAGAATATCACATTATTTAACTCTCCCTTCCTTTGTCCCCACTGAACCTTGAAGAGATTGAAAACCAAGAGTTCAATTTTTTTTTCAAGCTAATATTTCAAATAATTTTTCCTCATATCCCCCCCGCCCCCCACAAAACACAAAAAAGCTTCCTAATTCACATAATTTCAACTTAGCGTGCTTTAAAAATTGAAATAATTCACTACATGCTCAGAACCAAGTAATTCTACTTAGAAAGCATTCCATTCTAAGCAAGATTTTTCATTTCAATCTCTCACTTCTTTCAGTCCTTTAATACCAAAAATTGAAGATCCATTTTTATGATATGACCTGTTTTTTTTTTTTTTAGACATGATGGTTATATTTGCTTTCGCAGATCAGTATTCAAAATGTTGAGCTCTGAATAAATTTTTTCTTCAAAAAATTCTCGCTATTTTCATCATCCCTTCCCCTCGGTTAATTAGAAAATTTTGTAGATAATTTGAGCTCGATAAGTATCACCAAATTTGCACCTCCATTCATCATATTTTCGTTTCTGTTTTCGCAGGATGGCACATTCAGCGTTTCCGACTTCATCGACGCCTTCCAAGAGATCGAAGTCCAACGTGTAATCCGCGCCTACGAGAAAACCGTCAAAATCGACATCTGCTGCATCGCCGAAGGCGGCTGGACGCAATCGCGCCTCCAACAAGAGCCTTTTTCCAAACTATGCCAAGTAGAAATCAACCCTAGCGATAAACTTGCGCCAGGCAACGTAGCCGTGCGCGAATTCATTGACTACCTCGAACAATACATAATTCCATCCAGCATCGAAGATCTACTCGAGCCGTCCGATATCGTTGGTAACATTCGTTTCACTCATCCGACTCTGTATGTGTTTCCTGGAGGCGAAGGAGATGCTGCGCTTTTTGGCATCAATGGGTTCAATATGCTGGTTGATGGTGGTTTTGGGAAGAAAGCTTGTTTTTGGAATTTTGTCCGGCATCTGGATCGTTTGGATGCTGTGTTAATGACCAGAGTTAACAACAGTAATATTGGTGGGATGTCCGGGGTTGTGGAACGAAAGGTGTTTTCGCATGTGTATCCTCAGGTCGGACATTTCTTCAGTAATCTTCAGGTAAGCTTTGATTATCATCAAATTGCTCGAATAGGTACGATTATTTATAGTTTTGCATTAAAAATCAATAGGAAAAATTTTAGGTCATTAAAAATATCAAATTTTCTATTTTCTTTACTCTCAAGTTTATTTTATTCCACTTTTTTTTCTCGAAAATTGCGATTAATTCACTTCGATGAAAATAGTTTCCTCACTCAAGAGGCCATTCCTACCACAAAATTCACCAAATTCATTTCTCGGCCTGAAATTCATCTTCCAACTTTCAAAAAACCAAGTACAGAAGTAATATCCCGTCTCAAACTTCTTCGACCAGCACTCAATTTCCTTCAAATTAAACCACGATGCTTTCTCGACGACAAAAACCGAAGGAACTCAGCTTCCGCATTAATATTCCGGCGCCCCCGGGGAAATTCTCAATCTCACCGTAGCACACGGGACAAAATTTTCTCATCTTGTGCCAAAACACCAACGACGAGTACCTTGGCGCAATCTAGATTTATTAGGCTCTACACTTAGCGCGAATGAAACCAAACATGGAGCTTTTGTGACTTTAATTTATCGACGAAACGCAGCCTTACACGCGAAATAAACCACGTCGGGCGTCGCGCCGCCGGAAAATACGACGATTATGTAAAATAGAGAATTGAAATCCGTGTGTGTTATGCCGAGCCGGTGATTTTTCCACCACTGCTGCACCATACGTTTCCAAAGTTCTTCATCTCTTTATATACAAATTTGTACAGGCTCGACAATTAATGTTTTCGAATTAATCAGCGTTTTACCGCGAGCGTGCCTAGTTCGCATGATATCGCGTCTTGTGGTGTAGCTTGAATTGTATTTGAGGGCACAATGGAGCAGTTTGAATGTAAAAGTTAAATTAAATCGGCTTAGTTTATTCTTTACCGTGGTTTGGAACAAAAAATCGACGCTGTCTGGGGTGATATTTTAAGAGACTGCAGAATTGGAGAAAGGACAGGTGAGAGGATTATAAATTCAATGGAATGGAAATAAAGCTAAAATTTTCATTCAACCATTGCTTCAACTTTTTAAATTCTAGCTATAGGTATATTTTCGGAATGTAATAGAGTGTGTGAGAAAATCAACGCATCATTAACTAAATTTTCATCTCAGTTTTAAACATTTCAATGAAGAAATTTGCATTAAAAATCAAGCTTTTGTCAATTTTCTGTCAAAATTTTATACAAATGATTTTAAGAAATTCCGATTCCTGGATTTCTGATTCCAGATATGAATTTATTAATCCTTTTCAAGAAATTAATGGCTACGAGTCATTTGATTTCCAAGTAATCAAATTCAATTGAATATATCAACGGGGTGTTCCCCTTCCCCTCCCCATCGTTGATACAGATTTTCATTGGATTTCATTTTTTCTTTTTGGAAATCGATACGCATTTGTAGAAACAAAAAATTTCATCCAAGTACATAATAAGAGAAAATGAAGTAGATCTTCAAATCAAGGGGGGGGAGGGGACAAGACTGAATTGGAGAATTTTTGGGTAGCATTATAACTTCCTTTTTTTTAAAAAAAAAAAAATGTTTTTTACCTCTAAATGTTTTTATTTTGTTTTTCTCTTTATTCACAGGCCAGAAAACAGCTCCCATCTCCAGATGGTGATAAAGACCGTGAACCTCTATTAGTCAACCTGATTGAGGAAGGGGATCGAATGGTAATGAATTTGAAACAATTGCAACTTAAACCTCACCACTGCTATCGTGATGCTACTTCCGACCCAATTAATCTCTACCACAAAGTAGGCCATGGAAAACTCGATATGTTTGTCATAAGTCCAGCTAAAGATAGCCGCGAAGTAAAGGAATTTCTGAGCAGATGGAATAATCACGATGTTAAATTGTTTAGCGGTACTTCCAAAACTGGTAACCGTGAATTACGAGTACCATTGCAAAATCTGGTATCAATCTGTGCACTTCTTGTATGGCAACCTGCTAATCCAGATGATAACATTACTCGAATCCTATTCCCAGGCAGTACACCTCAACATAAGATATTTGAAGGTTTAGAACGTCTGAAACCTTTAGAATTTCTGAAGCATTCCACATGTACAGTAAAATCAGTGATGCCTGCACAGACACCTCTTGTCGCCAAACCAACAGCAAAGAAATTTGTATCAAAATTAGAAAAAAGTGATAAAATATTGGATGAAATAACAAAATCAGAAGCTCAAGTGAAATCTGCATTAGCTGCTAATGAAAACGAAGCTGATAGTGGTCCTCGATCATTACCAGTTGATTTATCAGCTTCAACTGGTGTTAAGTCCCAAACATTAAAACCCAAGCGTACTGCTGGTAAACTGACTGAAAAGGCTGTGATGAAAGATATCAAATCCAAGACTGATCTTGTAGTCAAGGAAAGTGCCATCACAACTAGACATGAGAAATCTTCTGTGGATAGTGTGGCGGTTACTAAAGAAATGACCAATGAAAAGAAAAAATATGAAAGAAAACCAGTTCAGAGACCTGTTGTTGCACCTCCACCAAAACCTAAACCATTGGCTCCTGGTGATGAAAAGAAATCCATAGAATCTGACAAGTTAGGGTCACCAACTACTCCAAAAAAAACATTTGTGGAACTAAAATCCAATCAAGTAAAGTCAACAACTGTTGAAATAACACATCAAGAAAAAGATGCAACTTTCAAAGATAATGATAAAGATGGTGAAAATGATCAGATTACAGAAAAGGAGAAGGACCTTGTCATGAAGGAAAAAGATCCCAACTTGGATAAAGAACTAAACCTTGAAAAAATTGACCTACAAACTATGGATATAGACAAAGATCAAAATACTCCAGTTGTGAGCAGTACCATTACCTCCAGCTCAGTTTCCTCGACAATGACAACATTGCCTCAAGAAAAAGAATCTTCCATTACTGCAACAATATCAAAAGAACAAGCCATACATAGCTCTACAACAACCACAACAACTACAACAACCAAACCAATATCTCGACCAGTACCTCGAACTCGAACACCTCCAAAAGTATTTCCAGCCAAAAGTTTGAAAGATGAAAACAATCGTAAAGTAGCAGAATCAAAGCCAATGCGAACTGCACCTCCAAAAATTGTAGCATCTTCAAAACCAGTCAAAAAAGAAGATGAACCAATAGCAAAAGCCGAAAAGAAACCAATTGTAAAGCGCATTAAGCCAGCAGTTACTCCATCACCAGTTCCTGGACTTACCAAAGCAGCAACAACAGCTAAACCATCATCACCTGTGAAAGTTACTAGAAAACCAATTACAATTACGTCAAAAAAACCTACCATAATTGGAGATGATAAAAAATTAAAACCAGATAATGAAAGAACTGACTCATCTGCAGTTTCAACTCCATCCACACTTGATGCAGATACAACTTTACTAAAAACTAAAACCAAACCTGAATCAATAAAAACCAAATCAGAATCTGTAAAAGCCAAATCTCAAGTTATCAAAGCTAAAGCAGAATCAATTAAAGCTAAATCTGCTGAATCAGCTAAAGACTCTTCAAAATTGACAGCTATAAAGAAAATTAGACCAAAGCCAAAAGTTACTACTGAAACTCAACCCACTAAAACATCTAGTGAATCTAAAGATATTAAATCTACTAGTGCATCTGTGCCAGCAACTGTGTCAGAAACCACCACCTATGTTTCAAACATCATTACAAAACAAGGAGATGATGACGAAGATGAAATTCTCATCATTGAAACAACAGAAATGAAATCAATCTCAAAACATGACTTTGAAGAACAAAAACACCTCAGAGACCAAACTGAATCTGAAAAACAAAGAAAAGAAGAATATACAGATATTGCAAAGTCCAAGCAAGAGCAAAGCTTGGACTTTACTCAAATAAACACAACCAAAGCTTCAAAACTTGAAGACAAAGCTGTTGTAAAATTGACTCCTGAAGATAAGGAAAAAATATTTGGTGAAGTACAAGGTATTATCAGTACAGCTGCTGAACTCATAGCTGCTTCTGGTAAATCACCAGTTGATCAAAAAGTATCTCCTACAATGGATAAATTAGAATCACCAAAGCCACAAGTCAAAGAATTAGTTCATGGTAGTCAAGAAACTAGCTCTACTACAGCCCCAACTATGCCTGAAGATGAAAAAATTGATTTTGATGAACCTCCCAAGCAACAAGAAGAAATTGAAGAAAAATATGATAAAGAGGAAACTAAGGAGAAAAGTCCGGAAAATGGCCAACAAAGTAAAATTGGTACTGGAATACCATTGGCTGAACAAACCCCAGAAGAAGTTATTCTCAAAGTTAAACGAGATATTGTTAAGACACCAGATGAAGTAGCTGATCTCCCAGTCCATGAAGAAGTTGATAATGATGATCAATTTGTCATTGGTGTGACAACAGCAGAGCCTATAATTAAAGTAGTTAAACCTCAGCATCCTGAATTTGTTACTTTGACTCCTACTTCATCTCCGGATGAGAAACCTTTACCAGCAATAACTGAGTCAAAAGAAAAAGATATAATTAAATCTTCAGTCACAGATATCAACTCTGTTATAAAAAAAGATTCCATAACTGAAATTCAATTCCCAGAAAAAAGTAGTCAAGAAACTGAAATACTTCCTGAAGGGTTAACAAAATATACTCAAATTAAGGACAATTTAAAATCAGATGAATTTGTTGCAATTGATTTACAATTGAGTAAACTGAAATCATCTGCAGATACTACTCCTCTAGAAGAATCACCTCAAAAACAATTTTCTAAAGAAGCCAAAGAAGAAGTAAAAGATACAACACATTCCATTGATGAGAAGTCAGAAAAAATTGAAATGGAAGCTCTCACAAAAGAAGCAGAACAACCAAATAAACAAAGTTTGAAAGATCAAGATGAAATTTCTCCATTAGCTGAGAAAACAACTGATTCCACAAAAACAACATCTCCTCAAATGCCTACAGACTTAACAAAAATTGATGAGTTGAAATTACAAAAAGAACCATTAAACGAGTCCTTGGATGAAATAACAAAATTTTCAGAAATCAGCCATGCCTCTAAAACTGAAACAATTTCTAGTTTGGAAGAATTAAAAATCACAAAAAATAAAATAGATGAAGTGTTGAGAAAAGAATCTCTGACAGAGAAAGAAAAATTGAAAAAATCGCCAGAGAAATCTCCAACTTTAAATGAATATGAACAAGATTTTGAAAATATTCATAGTCCAACAAAATTTGAAGAACAAATGAATGTACTCCAAAGAATAGAATCATTGAAAATTTCTACTGATGAAGCTCAAAAGTTACTCTTAGAAAAATCTATAAGTCCTAGCATAGATGAATGTGAGTTTGAAGAAATCCTTAGTCCAACAAAGTCAAAAGAAAAAGCTAATTTGGATTATAGGAAAGAATCTTTGAAGAAATCTCCAGAAGAATCTTCTAAGTTACTGGAACAAAAATCTCCTGGTTCACAAGAAAATGAACCAGATTTGGAAAAAATTTCCAGTCCTATAAAATTGGACGAAAAAGCAGATCAACCTTTCCGAAAAGAATCTTTAAAAGATGAATTTGAAGAAAAGAAACCACCACTGGAGAAATCTTTTAGTTCCACAGATGTGAAAGTTCTTTCAGAAAAAGTATGTAGCCCTAAAAAATCGGAAGAAAAGTTGGAACAATCGTTAAGAAAAGAATCTCTAAAACAAATTCTAGATGAAACATCCACTTTACTAGTAGAAAAACATCCTAGCTCTGTAGAAAATGAATCCATTTCGGAAACAATTCTTTGTCCAACAAACTTTGAAGAAAAAGTTGACCAATTATCAAGAGAAGAAACTCAAAAAGACTTGAAAGATAACACATCAAAGTTAGTATTAGAAAAACCATATTTTTTGCCTAGAGATGAAATAAGTTCTGGTGAATTATCTCATGTTCCAACAAAATTGACAGAATCTCCTGAAAATGTAGATCAATTGCTAAGAAAAGAATCATTGAAAGAATTTTTAGATGACACATCTAAATCAACATTGAAAGAGCTTGAATCTTCAACTATTAATGATTTTGAATTGAGCCAAAGTCCTTCGATGGATTTGGCAAAATCTGATGAAAAATTTGAGTTACCACATAAAAAAGAATCACTTGAAGAAGTATTATCACCTGATTCTGAAGTGCTAGATGAAAAAGTATCACCACTAGAAAAAGATATAACTATAGATGATGAAAAACTAGAAATAATTGAAACAATTAGTTCATCGTTTGAAGAAACTCATAAATCTGCTAGAAAACAGTCTGTTAAATTCAATGATGATTCATTAGAAATTATACCATCAAAAGACTTATCCAATGATCAATTTATTGTATGCAAAAGTAAACCTAGAAAAAGAAGTGTCACAGCTGATACTTTTCTCGATGATGATGACCAAACTTCTCAAAAAACCTCACAAGTAGAAAAAGAGACTCAATCTCCAAAAACAGAAGTCACTATCAGTGATACCAAAGAATTACCAACTGGTCAAAAATCTTCCCTAGCAATGAAAACAGATACAATGAATTTAGAACAATCTTCATCTGTTGAAAAATCATCACCAAAAGACTTGAACCAAAGCCCAGAAGAACTAATAGCAAAACAATCCTCAAAAGTATTGAAATCTGATAGCAAAGATGAGATTACTCCACCAGAAAGTTTTAAAGAACCGGAATTGCCATTAAAATTACAAATATCATCAGAAGAAAAAATTTCTAAGGATGATTTTAATGTGGAGACTAAACCTGATATTACAAAAAGAAGAAGTAAAGATGAATTAACTCTGACTGAAGTTATTGAAAGTTCAGCTTTTGATGGAAATGAAATAATTGCCAAGTTAGGTGATGGAATTACCAAACAAGAAATTAATGCACTTAATTTAACAGAAGATTCTACCTTGGAAGTTGTTGATGATAAGTTTGATTCTAAATTGAATAAGAAAATAGAAGTTGGTGAAAAAGAAAGTTCCAAACAGTTTTTACAAAAAAGTGAGATTATGAAAAGTGAATATAAAGATATCACAAAACTAGATACTAAAGAACCTCAATTAACTGAAACACCTGAGCAAGTAGCTAAAAAAGAATCATTACTAGGAACTATTGATCGGAAGATTAGTCTCACAGAATCAATTCATGAATCAAAATTACCAATAGATGAAGTGATAAAACCCAATGATGAAACAAATTTCAAAGATCATATGGAATCTTCTCCTACCAAAACTCTTCCAGTTCTTTGTAAGGAATCTTTACCAGGAAAAACTGACAGAAAAATTAGCATCACAGAATCACTTCAGGGGTCTATTTCACCAATAGAAAGTCTCACAAAATGTGGAGATGAAGCTGATACCAGAAGTAAAGAAACATCTCCAACTAAAACTCCCCTAGAACTCACAAGGGAACAAGTACCAGCAGAAACTGATCAAAAAATCAATCTTCTAGAATCAATACAGGGATTAGTTTCACCAAAAGATGACCTCACAAAACCAAAAGATGAAGCAGATACTAATAATGATTATTCATCAAATGAAATTGTAGATGAAATAATAAGAAAAGAGTCTTTACCAAAAACAACTGATCAAAAATTTAGTCCCACAGAATTACTGCAGGGTTCAATTTCACTAAAAGGTGATATCAAAACACTTGAAGATATAGATAGAGAAGAATTTTCTTCCACTGAAACTACAAATAAAGAATTGTTGAGGGGATCAATTTCACTTATAGAGGACACTACAAAACTTGAAGATGAAGGTAAAGAACTTTCTCCAACTGAAACTATTGACAAATCTATTAGAAAAGAATCAATACCAGGAACAGTTGATAGAAAAGGAAGTCTCACAGAACTTATGGAAGATAAAGTTGAAGAAATAGAAGATAGAAAAGTTTGCCTCAATAAATTAGTTTTAGATTCTACCTCACCAAAAGATGAAACAATAAAAGTTGAAGATAAGATAGAATCAAAAGATAGCACTAAGCCTGGTGATGAAGAAATTACTTCAACCAAATCTCCAGAAAAATCTATTAGAAAAGCCTCAGTGCTGGATGAAACTGTTGGAAACATAGATTTTCCCAGCCAGGTTGTAAAGCAAAGTAGTAATGAAAAAATTATTGTTGTAGAAGTACATAAATCAACTTCCAAAGAAACTATGCCGAATGAATTTGAAGATGAAGGATCAAATTTTAATGAGAAGATAAATGATGATCAAAAAGATTCCATCAAAAAAATTGAACTAGAGAGTAAAGAAGAGATAACTCTTACACAAGCTCTTGAACAGCAAATTCCACTACAAGAAGCATCACAGGCTTCATTTAAAGATGGGAAAGCTTTAGATGAAATTATGGAGGTAGAAAGCAAGGAAGTCACGCCTACAGAAATCTTGAAACAACCAACAACCACCAAGGAATCAAGCCCAGAAATTTTTGATAGAAAAATAGACATTTTAGAGGTATCAAAACGCCTAAGTAAAGATGAATCAAGTCTCACTGAAGCTCTAGAAAAATCAATATCATCACAAAGGTTTATTGAAGAAAGTGAAAATAATAAGGATGGAGACTTTGATAAGACTACACCCAGTATTAAAGAAGAAATTACATTAACAGAAATTTGCAAAGTATCAATCCCACAAGAACAGAAAACTATGGAAAAATTTGACCCTGAAACAGATTTTACAAAATTATCTCAACATCCCACATTACCAATAGAATTGGAAGCAAAGTCAATAGATTCCCAAAAAGTATCAGATAAATTGTCAAAAGATGGCATTTCTCCAATTGATGGATCTAAACAACCATCACAAGAGGAAAAACCAACTCCATTGCCCATATCTGATGAAACTTCCTTGCATAAAAGGATTGAAGGAGAGAGTGAAGAAGAAATTGAAAAAATAAAATCTTCAGATGAATTGAAGTCCCTCTCAGATCCAATATTACCACCAGATGTTGGTAAAACCAGCATAATTGCAATTGGTGAGCAAGAAAAAAAATATTCAATGGTAACGGAACCTTTAAAACAGACACATATGGTGGAACAAGAAATAATAACAAAATCCGAGTATAATAAAGACTCATTAAGTAGTAAAAAAAGAGATAGTGTAGGCAAAATCTCTGAAAAAGACACCTCTATAATTGGTAAGATCACATCTCCACCCCATGATGAAAAAACTGCAAACAAAATTACAAAATGTGAAGATGAAGATGAAAAAGACACAATTTCTTTGAAAAGACCATCAATGCAAGAAGAAAATAGCAAAATAAAACAAACATCAACTACTAATGTCAAAGATTCAACATTAATTCAAAAGTTATCTACACAAGATGATGAAGTGCCTCCAACACAATTGCCAAAATCTGAAACACAAACTGAAGTTACTTTACCTCAAAAAACTGAAATTTCATATAGTGTAGATAAGTCTGATGAAAAATTAGCTACCTCACCCCTACAACAAGAGAGAACAGTACAATCAAAAGATGAATTTGTAGAACTAATGAAATCACAGGATACTTTACCAAAAAGCAAACTTGATGAGACTCAATCACCAAAAATTATAAAAACACTGGACTTTGATGTTGGGGAATCAGCTTCTCTATCAAATTCTAAAGATCCTCAACCAAGCTTCGATTCTGAAAAACCATCAAGTTTAGAAAACATTTCTAATTCTCTCAATGACATAAAAACCCAATTGAGCCCACAGAGCAGAGAATCTAGTGAGAGTAAATTCAAAATAGACCCCAAATCATCCCCTGACTCAGAGAAAATTGATCAACCATCAATCAGTTCTCCATCCTTAGAAAGTTCACTATCTTTTGAACAGAAAACTATAGAAGAAGCTTGTAAAACAGATAAATCCTCTCTTGATAGGTCTTTCTCAGAGGCAACTGATGCTGGAAAATCAAGTATGGATACATTTGCTTGGGAAACATCTCCAGTAAAGATGACAGATTCAAAAACAACTGATAGCACAGAGAGTAAAGATGAAATTCTTGTTCAACCAGGTGATATACTCACTTCAGAAATATCCACATCACTATCACTTCCTATTTCCCACATAGAATCTACTAATAAAAAACTGTCTGATGAAAGTTCTGACACAAGCTCACCAACCAAAGAATTGGAGGCAATTGTAGAAGAATCCAAAGTGTCACCCAAACTTTCTCCAATTTTATGTGAAAATTTAAAAACAAGTTCATCAGCTAAGGAACTCCCACCTGCAACAACAGAAACCAAAGATTCATCAAAAATGTCTTCAGTAGATAGTTTTGATACACCACAAACTATAAAACTTTCTGATTCTACTGCAGAATTACAGAAGCAAAGTATCACAAATGAGTCTCAAAAAGATGGAATTATTTTTGATTCACAGCAAATTGAATCAAGAAAGGAGAGTATCTCAGAGTCACAGAAAAGTACGGTTACTTCAGATTCTCAGCAAGTTGATTTGAGAAAGCAAAGTGTTTCTTTAGAATCTCAAAAAATCATTGGTATCTCAGAAGATATTGACGCTGCACATGTGAGCAAACCATCCACTGAAAAAGATCTATTACCTGCACAGGAGATTGAGACTATAACTAATTCATGTAAAGAAAGTTTGACATTGGATCAATCAAAAGATGTAAAATCTCAATCTGTAATTGAAAAACAATCTCCAAGTAAATCATCAGAGCAAGATATAATACATGCTAAATCAGATACTTTACATTCAAAATCCACAGATTCCACAACACAATCTCCAGTTGAGAGACTCAGTCCTGTAGATGATTCAAAAATCTCCCTAATCACACGAGATAGTCTAGAAACATCTCCAGTTGAAGATATTTCACTAATTAAACCATCAGAATCAACAATTCCAGCCAAAGTATCCAGTTCTGCTGATGAATCAACATCTAAATTATCTGCTCTCCCATCCACTATTTCAGATGGATTAAATAAAATTATCTCTAAAGATATGGCTGAGAAAATCTCTCCAAGTTGCCAAAGTAGCTTAGAAACTTCTCCATTAAGGGATATCTCACCAAAACTGCCAGATTCAGAAGGGCACTCCAGAAAAGAAAGTATGATTCTTGATTCAAAGAGAAGTAGTTATGCATTTGAGTCAAGGGCTAGTATTGAGAGTATTGCAGGTTCTGTAGATGGTGATATTGATTCTAGTTCTTTACCAAGAAGTTCTATAGATCCAATGGGAAAATCTGATTCACCTGTAGATGATTACACATCAAAGCATTTTGATAGTGGCACCGCTACAACGGATTTTATTAAACGTGGTAGTATTGTGTTGGATTCAAGAAAAGAGAGTCTCGGAGATGTATCTATAGCAACTAAGACAATCACAGAGAGCACATTTATAAGTTCATCCACTACCTCAGATGATGATCCAAAATTGACATCAAAAAGAAGTAGTATTATATCAGATTCCCAAAGGTCTAGCATTGCTTATGAGCTTGATAAAGATGGTCAAGATATTCTTCACATAGCTAAATCATCATCACAAGAAAATTTATTTCCAACAAAATTACCCCTTGATGATGCTAAAGAAACCTCACAAGTTTCACCAACTAAGAAATCACCTCAAGATGATAACACAGAAAGTTCCTCAAAAAATCAAATGGAAGTTACAGCAGGTTCTAGAAAATGTAGTATAGATTCTAGGAAAAGTAGTATAACTGCAGATTCTAGAAAACCAAGCACTCATTTGGATAAAGAAGTTGATGAAATTTCTTTCTCAATTAGACAAACACTTGAAGCTTCATCCAAAGAGATTGTTACAGAAAAATCACCTCAAGATGATAGCATAGAAACTTCTAAAAAACAAATAGAAGTCCCAGCAGATTCTAGGAAAAGCAGCATATCAGTAGATTCTAGCAAGCTAAGTATCCAATTGGATCAAAAAGATGATGTAATTTCTCCCATAGAAAAACAAATACCTGAAACTTCACTAAAAGACATTACTATGAAGAAATCACCTCAAGAGAATAGTATAGAAACTTCATCAGAAAAACAAATGGAAGTTGTAACAGATTCTAGGAAAAACAGTATCATAGCAGATTCTAGAAACAGTAGTATAACAGCAGATTCCAGAAAACAAAGCATCCAATTAGATCAAAAAGATGATGTAATTTCTCTTTCAATAAAACAAACACCGGAAACTTCACCAAAAGATGTCATTACTAAGAAATCACCTCAAGATAATAGTATAGAAACTTCCTTGGAAAAACAAATGGAAGTTGTAACAGATTCTAGAAAAAGTAGTATAACAACAGATTCTAGAAAACAAAGCATCCAATTAGATCAAAAAGATGATGTAATTTCTCCCTCAACAAAACAAACGCCTGAAACTTCACCAAAAGATATCATTACAAAGAAATCACCTCAAGATAATAGTACAGAAACTTCCTTGGAAAAACAAATGGAAGTTGTAACAGATTCTAGAAAAAGTAGTATAACAGTAGATTCTAGAAAACAAAGTATCCAATTAGATCAAAAAGATGATGTAATTTCTCCCTCAACAAAACAAACACCTGAAACTTTACCAAAAGATATCATTACTAAGAAATCACCTCAAGACAATAGTACAGAAACTTCCTCGGAAAAACAAATGGAATTTGTAACAGATTCTAGGAAAAGTAGTATAACAACAGATTCTAGAAAACAAAGCATCCAATTAGATCAAAAAGATGATGCAATTTCTCCCTTAACAAAACAAATACCTGAAACTTCACCAAAAGATATTATTACTAAGAAATTGCCCCAAGATAATAGTACAGAAACTTCCTTGGAAAAACAAATGGAAGTTGTAACAGATTTTAGAAAAAGTAGTATAACAGCAGATTCTAGAAAACAAAGCATCCAATTAGATCAAAAAGATGATGTAATTTCTCTCTCAACAAAACAAACACCTGAAACTTCACCAAAAGATATCATTACTAAGAAATCACCTGAAGATAATAGTACAGAAACTTCCTTGGAAAAACAAATGGAAGTTGTAACAGATTCTAGGAAGAGTAGTATAACAACAGATTCTAGAAAACAAAGCATCCAATTAGATCAAAAAGATGATGTAATTTCTCCCTCAACAAAACAATCACCTGAAACTTCACCAAAAGATATCATTACTAAGAAATCACCTCAAGATAATAGTACAGAAACTTCCTTGGAAAAACAAATGGAATTTGTAACAGATTCTAGGAAAAGTAGTATAACAACAGATTCTAGAAAACAAAGCATCCAATTAGATCAAAAAGATGATGTAATTTCTCCCTCAACAAAACAAACACCTGAAACTTCACCAAAAGATATCATTACTAAGAAATCGCCTGAAGATAATAGTATAGAAACTTCCTTAGAAAAACAAATGGAAGTTGTAACAGATTCTAGGAAAAGTAGTATCATAACAGATTCCAGAAAAAGTAGTATAACAACAGATTCTAGAAAACAAAGCATCCAATTGGATAAAAAAGAAGATGAAATTTCTCCCTTAACAAAACAAGCACCTAAAACTTCACCGAAGGAAATTGCTGAATCTCGTAAAAGTTCTCTATCCGATTTTAAAAGAGGAAGTCTTGTTACTGAGGAGGGCCAAGAGATTCATTTGGATTCCATTATAGAACCCAAACAATCTTATATTTCTGGAAAGCTTGCAGATCAACAGAAAGATAGTTCATCACAAGCTTTCAAAGAGCAGAGCTCTGAGCAGTCTCCCCAATCTGTTATAGTAACAGAAACTTCACACATTATTGAATCTGTGACAAAAACATTTTCAAATGATACTCCAGATTCACGGAAAAGTAGTGTCACTTCTCATGTTGAATCTGCAGTAGAACATTCCACACCAAAAGAACCATTTTCAACTGATTCTAGAAAAAGTAGTTTAGCTCTGGATTCTCAAAAAGCTAGTCTGGGTCTTGATTTAGGGCAAGTTATTACCACTTCTGCCACTATTATTGAAACAATATCAACTGGTGATTTGGTTAAAGATGATAATCAATCAAGAAAATCTAGTCTATCATTTGATTCCGGAAACATGAGCAGTTTGGTTGAAACCGAGCATCAAGATAAAGATGTAACAGATGAAGATTTAGAGGCTGCAGCTGCTAGAATATCATCAATGATTATTGAGGCAAAAAAAGAACCAAAAGACTCTGAACCTACCAGCATTATTTCAGAATCTAAACTGGAAAGATCCATTGATGATAATGCCTCAACAGCAACTGAAACAGTGACCCAAACTATTTCAAAAACCACATCACCACATTCTATAAGCACTGACTCTAGAAAAAATAGCATTGCTGATTCTAGAAAAGGGAGTATTAGATCTGATTTAAGTAAACATCCTTCTATTGATGATTCTATTACCAAGGAAACATCTCCTTTGAATATCTCACCACAACATGAACAAACTGAACCCATAAATGAAAGTTCTATTAATACAAAGTTAGATTTAGAAGAAGTTGGTGGTGATTTACCCATTAGTAGTTCAACAACTGAATCTCACATAGCATCTGTGATTTCTAAAACATCAACTATAGAAGATACTGAACAAGTTTCATTATCTAAACTCACTGCAGTAAGTAAAAGTACCACTGTAAAAAAATCTTCCGAACATGACCAAATCACATCAATCACTAGCAGTACTGATTTAACAAAAGCTCAGATATCTCCAGCAAAAGATTCTAGAAAAGATAGCTCAATTTCACTGGAATCTCAAAAATCTGGTATGGTACCAGATACTCCAATCAGCACAACAGAGGAATTAACAAGGGGTACTACAGAATCTACCCAACAAAGTATTACATCTATCTCAGAATCAGTCACTACCTCTTCCACTTCATCTTCCTTGGAATTAAAGAATATTGTTGATTCTTCCACAACTGTTAGTAAATTTCCAACAGATGAAAAGTGTAAAACTGAAAGTTCTACAATTGAGACTTCAAAAGTGAAAAAAATTGATGAAATTAGCCCAATTAAAACAACAGCAACTGTTGTATTGACTTCTACAATCCAAAGTGGAATTGAATCAGAAATATCATCAACAACTAATATAAATACAACTTCTCAAGAAACTAAAAGTATCACAGAACAAACTAAAGATGAAGAAGCTGCAGCTCCTAGTAGAATAGATGTTTCTCAAACTGGTCAAATTGGTTCGATAGATTCAGAAATTTCTAGAGGTGAAATTTCAACTACAAAATTTGATAGTGTTTCAAGCTTGATTCAAACATCAACTTCAATATTACCTTCACAAAAATCACTTACCATAGACAGTAATTCAATTCCCATAAACATAACTACGTCATCAACAAAACAAATTATAACTAGTGACAGTCACACAGCTGATTTATCTATAACAAAAACCACTGATCAGTTGAGCAAGACCACTAGTACCTATGAAACTGTTAAAGAGAGCATAAATGTTGTTACTTCTGATTCTTCATCTCCTGATGATCTCCAATCCAGAAAACTCTCATCTCATCAATTGGGTATTGTCTCAACATTGGAAACTTGTAATATTGATTTATCTCATCGCAGTCCTAGTCCAGATTTTCATTCTTATAAATCAGCTACTTACACTTTCACAAACATTGGTAGCCCAGATGATAGCAGTTGTCTGACTGAAACTCATTCTAGACAAGATTTAGGCTATGCTGAACCACAAGAAGTAGCAAAATCCGATCTCACATCATCCATTATAATAGAAAAATACTCTACAATGGGTGACAGTCAGGAATTGACGAAAACAACTACTCAAACCACCACTACCAAATCTGATTCTTCTGATGCAGCAACCAAAACAATGGAAATCATGGATGGTGATTTTGATAAAAATATAATTACCACAACAAGAACAAAAATAATCACATCAGAATTATCTTTACCAAAGACTATTCCTCAAGAAACTACCACTCAAGATACTACCATTGAATCTGAAACATCTGATGCTGCAATAAAAACAACAGAAATAATGGTTGGTGATTCTGATAAAGGTACCATCACAACCACAACAACAACTACAATAATCGGATCAGAATCACCTTTACCACAAACCATTCCTCAGGAGACTACTGCTCCAGTAACCACTGCATCTGAAGCATTATCAGTGACCAAAACAACTGAAATTATGGATAATGATTCTGATGAAAATACAATCATTACCACTACAACAACAGAGATAATCACATCAGAATTAGCGCCCTCAAAAACCATTTCTCAGGAAACAACAACTCAAATAACAACCACTGACTCTAAAACTTCTGATGAAGCAATTAAAACAACTAAAATCATGGATGGTGATTCTAATAAAAGTATTATAGCCACTACCACAAAGAAAATGATTACATCAGAATTACTTCTGCCACAAGCCACTCCTCAGGAAACTTCCACCCCAAACACCACCATTGAATCTCAAACCTCTGAGGCAACAACTAAAACTAAAATCATAGATTGTGATTCTGATCAAAGTACAACCACCGCCTCAACATCAAAAATAATCATGTCAGAATCACCTCTATCAAAATCTATTCCTCAGGAAACATTAATCACATCAACAACCACCACCACTAGTATGGAAACTAATCCATCTGATGGATCCACTAAAACAACCAAAATTATATCTGATGATTCTGGTAAAACTACTACCACCACTACCACAACTAGAATCATCACCTCCGAATCACCTCACAAAATCATTCCTCAAGAAACCACAAGCACCACACAGGTTGAAACAGTCTCAGAAATTGATCCATCATCCATAGATTTAGCCTCATTCACCACTCATCCAGGAGCTGTCAACCCTGATGGCACATACTCAACCATTGAATATCAAACTATAACTAAATATGTTGTTATCCCGTCAGCTGATGGAAGCCCGTCACGTATAAAAAAATATACCACAGAAATAATTCCAACATCTGTGCGAGAAATTTCAAAAGCAGAATATGAAAAATTACACGATATTGGAGCCTCAGCAGCAGCTGAACTCCAGCAAGACACCTCTGCAATAACAAAGCCAACTCTTCGTGAAATAGATTCCAAATCTTATGACTCGTTCGCTCAAATCCAGCCATTAAGAACAGTAACTAGTACCATTAAGCATGATCCAGTCACCAAAAGTGTCTCTGAACCACAAATGCTGACTTCACCTGATTCTGGGGCTTTGCACATGGATGCCAATCAAATGAGGGTACAGTTTTTGGCAGATTCCTCTACTTCATTGGCTTCTACCATTGCCAAAAAATCCTCAACTGGAGCAGTTATCTTAAAATCAAGCAGTGATGAAACTTATGATGCAACTGTATCAGACACTTTAAGTGATCTTTCTTCTGAAAAATTCCATAAAAAAGAAGTAGTCTCAAAAACTGTAAGTTTACCAATACTTGATGAAGTGGTTAAACCTGGCAGTGGGGCTAACCAAACAGACAGCTCAGAAGATATCTCTAGATCCTTAACATACTTGGAGAAAATCTCCAGCATGGATGGCTCAAAACCAACCATCCTGTCTGATCCTTCATCACTGAACAAACAACCGGACAATGGTGAACTAAAATCGAAAAGTGTTAGTCTTCCAGTGATCAAACGTCCAGACGACTCTGAAAAATACATGACATTGCCAAATTTGTACAAAAGCTCAAATCTTGAAGACCTCACTGCTGGAGATACAGTAATTGAAGAAAAAGTCCTCAGCACTCAAACCCTAAATTTGACTCATGGTGGCGTCCGAGCCAGTGGTATTGTGCCAATCAAAGAAACTGACGAATCAATGGATGATGAAAATCAGCCTACTTTGATCAAAAAAGTTATAGAGACCACGTCAAAATTCACCTCACAGCTCGTTGGAGCCCTTCAACAAGATTCCAGTTCTCCTCAACGATCCCATACTCCTTGCTCAGATGATCGAGAATCGGATGATGGCAGAAGTGACATCAGCCTTGACCAGTGCTCACGAATAACACAGCATAGTGGTGGTGCTGGACGAGACTCGTCCCAGATTTGTGAAAGTGATGAAGAAGAAGAATTAGTTAAATCAACCATGAGCACATCGTCAAATTTAGCTCATTTAAAGGAAGATGACCACATTCAAGACCAATTGGCAAGTTTGCAAGAAGAAACCATGAGGAAAATGTCCTCTAGCATGACACAATCGTTTTATGGTACATATCCTGACGATGAAGATGATGATGATGATGAATTACCTGAAGATTCCAGACCAACATCTAGGCCAGCAACTGCACCCCAATCAGGGCAAGATGCAGACAAAGAAGAGAAAAAAGATCCAATTAAAGATTGGGGTCGACCTTTAGGATTACCAAATGTTAGAAATATTGATAGATTTTTAATATGGAATCCGATTGAAGAATGGGGCCGACCTTTGGGATTACCAACGCCGGCACCACCACCACCTTCAATGCAAGATCGTGAAAGTAATGGTGACATTGAAATCAACTTGGCGCCAATTAATCCACCTACCAATAACGCCACTAAAGGTACACCCACCAAAAAAGTACCCAAAAAACCAGTCGTCACTGAGAAAATTAGCACAGGTGATTAAACTATTTCAACTTGCTCAAAAAATATTTAAGCCCGCATTCATAGACAAAACTTGAGTACCAAAGAATGTTTAAAGTACGCAAAAACCTATACTAATCCTTTATTTAAGTATAGGTTTTTCCGTACTTAAGAATTCCTTGGCACTTGAATATTGTCTATGAATACCGGCCTTACTGATTGCATACTTGTATGATTATGATTAATCGTTCTTCATTTTTTATTCTGTTTCATGAACAGCCAGAGAAACATCAAAAACAAGAGAATCGTCTGTAAAACGTACAAAACCGACGAAGCCAACATCTCCAGTCTATGTTGATCTGGCATACGTGCCACATCATGGTAATCCCTATTACACGACAGTGGAATTTTTCAAACGAATACGAGCCAGATATTATGTATTCAGCGGTACTGACCCCAGTAAGGATGTTTTCAACGCATTGATAGACGCCAAGAAAACGTGGGAGGATCAAACTTTGGGTGAGAAAAGTTGATTTCATTCGATAATTTTTAAAAAATTTGCGTGAGAAAAAACATTATGAACATATAGAAATTATTTTTCATTTAAATTTTTCATCAGTTAGAGAATGCAATGTGCAGAATAATTAATCTAATTATTCTTAAATTTACAAAAAGTAAACGTGCCTCCCTCTTCCCTACTCCAAAAAATAACAGAGTAAGGTAAAATTTGACCAAAATTTTTTCAAACATGTTCGCAAAATTTTTACTTTCAAAAGTTACAAACCAACTCAAGCTTTAATATGTTACCTACCTATTAAATCAAATTTTACCAATACAAAATTTTGAAAAAACTCCACATGAGAATAAAACGTGTGCTGAAAATGGATTACTAAAAAAAAAGAAATCTTTTGTAAAATGATTTCAATGTTTCACGCGTTGCATAAAAATTAATAATTTTACAAATTAACATAGACCTGCCCCCAAAAAATGAGATTTTGAATTATAAACTCTGTTCAAAAATACGTTCATTCCGGACCGAGTATGAAAAATTTAGTAAAAATTTCTAGCCCCCCCCCCCTCCCAAAAAAAATAAATAAAAATTATGAACAAAATGAGACTGGTGAGATATGACAAGCACCCTCTTCTCGAAAATCTCAAACGAATCAATTTTTTTTGAAAAAAAGTAACAAATACTTTGGTAAATCAAATAAACATTTGAGAGCAGCGGAGAAATTTTTTCAAAATTCAAAAAATAAATAAATGAAATTGTCAGCTGGTATCTGTCGAATTGCAAAGTTAGATCTCTCCAACTTTTGTTCAAAAAAATAAGATACCATCATAAAGAGAGAATTTCTTACCACTCTATAATCAATATACTTAATAATCAACCCCAACCTCTTCCATAATATTAAAATAATTAAAACATCTCAAGAATTACTAGCTCGAGACCACAGATTGCTTTCAAAAAATGTTAGGAAAAAAAAGGAAAACGTTGACAAAATTCTTTTAAAAAACGTTGTCATTATTGAACAATGAACCAAATTCAAATCGGAATTTAAAAAAATTAGACACTGTTTAAAATCCGACAAGAATAATAAAATTCATATATTTAAACAAGTTGAGAGCTATAGTAACCCCGTCGAAAAATTTGAAGTTTGAAAAAGTACCTATTTAGATTTAGAACACGTATAAATAATTTTCAAGTCGAAAAAAAATTGAGGAAAATTTTTTGAGCTCGTCAGAAAATTGAAGAAAAAATTTTGACTTCGTCAAAAAATATTGAAGTTGAGAAAAAAAATTAGGAAAAAATTTAGATCATGTCAAAAAAAATTTGAAGCTGAGAAAAAAATTGAGGAAAAAATTACAACCTCGTCAAAAAATTTTGAAGTTGAGAAAGAAATTGAGGGAAAAATTTTGAAGCTGAGAAAAAAATGAGGAAAAAATTACGACCTCGTCAAAAAATTCTGAAGCTGAGACGTCAAAAAATTTTGAAGTTGAGAAAAAAATTGAGGAAAAAATTTTAAAACTGAGAAAAAAAATTACGACCACGTCAAAAAATTTTGAAGTTGAGAAAGAAATTGAGGAAAAAATTTTGATCACATCAAAAAATTTTGAAGTTGAGAAAAAAAATCGAGGAAAAAATTACCTCGTCAAAAAATTCTGAAGCTGAGACGTCAAAAAATTTTGAAGTTGAGAAAAAAATTGAGGAAAAAATTTCAAAACTGAGAAAAAAATTACGAGCACGTCAAAAAAATTTGAAGTTGAGAAAAAAAATTGAGGAAAAAATTTTGATCACGTCAAAAAATCGCTAACCAGCCACTTCGAATCCGTAAAACAGGCTCACATACCGAAACGTAACCATATAATTTTTTATCTCCCTCAATGCATAATGTACTATTTCAAGTAAATTTACAAAAAAAAATAGATAGGATTTGCTTGGTCGTGGCAAAAAAAAAAGGGATGAATGTCAAGATATCAAAAATTGAAGAAGAATCTTCAACGTTTGAATTTTATAACCGTCATGAGTGCTCTTTCCTAACATAAATGGAAAATAATTTAAAAAGAAATTCTGACAAATTAAATGTCCCGCCAAAAAGAATGAAAAATTTTACAAAGTTTTATTCAAAAATTAATAAAAACAAAATTAAATTCATACACCATGTTTTGAAAACTGAAAATTTGAAAATAAAATTGATGAGATTTGGAGATGACAGAAAAACGTTTTCAAAAATAGAGAATCTGAAAAAAAAAATTAAAAAATTAATGCATTCAAAAATCTAAAAACGTTACCTATAGAATTTTTCAAAAATTCCAAATTTTTTGTATATAACCTAAGCAAATTTTTTTTCATTAATAAATTTCATCCCGATAAATAGTTTACGAGGATTGGTGGGTACACCAGTATAATTATAGATGACCATTATTTGTTTTTAAAAAATATGCAGGGTAAATCATCCTGTAATTTGAGAACTCTTATCGAAAGTCTCATCAGCTAAAAGCTTTTCAACATTCAATTATTTTTCAATAAGTACCAACTTGCATGGTGTATGTATTATTAGGAAAAAAATTAGGTAATGAATAAAATTTCAACTTATATTTTAGAAATATACAAACAAAAATCCCAAATTACCAACGACACCTCATTTACGAATCTCCTTAAATTTCATTTACAGAAGTCACAATAATCCCAACCTACGACACAGACGTGCTTGGTTATTGGATCACCGAAAACGAAGAAACCTTGGCAAATTTGAAAATCGACTTATCGCCTTCAGCCAGTCGTTGTACCATCAATTTACAAGACCACGATACCAGTTGTTCAGCGTACAGATTGGAATTTTAAATTAATTCTACGGTTCCATGATACATCAGCAATTCGCTATGAGCAGAGGAACGAGTTCGCTAAATCTGAATCCTACCTAAATTTTTAATTCAACTGTAGTTATAATATTCGACTCGATGTATCATATTATACAATCGCTTTTCATACAATAATCTTTCCATTACCTATTTCATAACCCATACTGCTAAGGTTCGCGACAAATTAAACAAATTAAATCCCATATTCGAAAATTAAAAAATTAAAAAAAAAACATTCGGAGTAAATAAAAATTCAAGACTAGGCGGATCAAAATACTGATAAGTCTGTGATATATTGTTAGAATTTTTATGACTAGATTTTTTTTTACCTTATTGTTAATTACAGTTCAATTACTTACATACTGCTAATTCAACAGTGCATTCAAAAAAAAAAAAACAATTCCAATTCGAACATGGCATTTGCATAAAATCGAAATTTCAATACCTCGTAAATCACTCGTCCAGAATCGTCCTATATAATCGAACATGTAAAAATTTGAACTGAGTAACACAAAATTTGTTAACTGGAACACAGGGTAAGCCATTCGTGGCTTCAGAAGGAAAGGGGAATTGAATATTTTCTACCGACGCCGACGTCGAAACGAAAGTACCTTTTTATACCTATTTATATCGTTCCATGTTTATGGCAGCGAATATCCTTATGACGTACCTAGGTATATACCTTTACGATGACTTATAAATAATTATATAACACGAATTTGTGATTTTTTTTTTCAAAGCGTTGGTGCTATACTTGACGTATAATATTTCGAATGTGTTAACTAAGCTAAGGAATTTTCCCCTTCTCGCTTCTTTAAGTAAGTGTTAATTTTAGATGTCTTTTTCCTTTTATTTTGGTTTCATGTTTTGATTTTATTGAGTAAGATATTGTTTTTTTTTGTTTCGGTGTTACGTCGTTACCATTTGACATGAGTACGACAGCTTTATACCCGACAATGTGTAGCTTTTAAGCTTATCTAAATTTATACTTAGAGTGTAATTTTTAACTTACGGTCAACTGTACGCCATTATGTTACATATCTTCTCCAGAATTTGTTAGTTTTCCTCGAATCGAACAGTGAAGTAAACATATTACCGAAAACCGAATACCGACGCGACACGTTGTTCTCGAAATAACACGAAGTAAATAGTTCGACAATTCGAGCATCCAGAATTTGTTAGTTTTCCTCGAATCGAACAGTGAAGTAAACATATTACCGAAAACCGAATACCGACGCGACACGTTGTTCTCGAAATAACACGAAGTAAATAGTTCGACAATTCGAGTACTAGAATAAATTCTCCGTCTGAGAGGATACAAAACACGAAACAAGTACCCATTTGAGATTACGACACAGTTTGATCACTGACAGTAGTTACCGGAAAATCATCTTCAATGACGCAGCTAGACAAACAGTAAATCTGTTGAAACACAAGAACCGGCGTTGATGATCGAAATACGACGAAACATACAAATTATTAGTCTTTGAATACACGAAACACTGGATTACGGTTCTGAACAGTCGCCGGAGAATCGTCTTCTTCACAGCAGCTCGATGAACGTAGATTAATTCAAAGGATAGAGTTGATTAATTCGAAACAATCTTCTCGAATATGACAGAACATAGAAATCTGAATTGTAATAACACACTATTAGACTATAATGAGAATTTAGAATGCATTTAAATTGGAAATACAAACGTACCTGAGAAGGATGTCGATTCCGGCGTCCTTGTTTACAGCTTTTACCAAATCAAAAGTAACCGGCGGAGGAATTGTTGTTGTACTTTATGAATCAGCGAAGCTTGAAATTAATCACGGATATACGAAAACAATTCATAAAAGTACATTATTTTAAAGTAACGATAGAATAATTCGAAACACTATTTCATCAGAAAATAGAGACGCTATCCTCCATGTTTCTGTTTATGTTTTTATGAGTCACATAAAGAAAAAAAAACGAACGAACGAAATAATTCAAATCAACAAGTAATTCAGTGTCGCCAGATTCCCAATTAAAAAATTACCTGCAAATTATAAAATGACAGTATTACCACCATCACGACAAAATTTTCTCTCAAAAAGTAAACAAAAATAGCTTAATTTTAATTTAATTAATTTATTAATTACGTTAAAGATAAATAATGCTCAATAACGTCAAATGTAACGAAATAAGTTCGGCAAAGTGAGAAATCGTATCTGTGATGTTCTTCTTGGTGCCCATAATTGATAATAATATTGCAATGGCAAGAATACGTATCTAGTATAACGATTAACGAGTCAATTTTTACTAATTATCTCTGAAGAAGAAAGCAATCGTAAATTGACGCTTATTCCATTAATCAAAGTGATACCAGAGATGACGAAATCAATTCTAGAAAGAATTCTCCAGCCATTTCCATTATTTTTATTTCCACTATTCTGAGAAGCCTTTTTTAGTTTGGAAAGAGTAAAAAAACGACACGACGAACGTCTTAGCCGTTCATTGTACTCGTATATACCTTTCTTAAATTTTACTTATTTATGGTTTATACATTATTTTATATTCGTATTTAAACTGGATGTTTTTCTTTTCTTTTCCTTCCTTTACTTTTTTCTTTTATTTTCGCATTAAGTATACCGCATTATGTAAACTGTGTATTAGAACGCAAATAAAAAATTATCAAAAATGAGTACCTTTGTTAAGAATTTAATCTACTTTTTTGTTTTTTTGTAAAAATATATTTGGAAAATCGAAAGGAAAAAAATCTAAGATGAACAGGCCATCTGTGGCAGCTAAATCTTGGATTTCAAGATTTTGTTACTTTCTCCCAGACACAGGTACTTAAATAAAACACCTTACAGCTGTAGATAAGTACCGCGATAATTCGGAATACATTTCGATGTGAAGGTAAGTACTTTAATTTCAACGAACTGATGAATTTCATTGATTTTACTCTTTCTTAAATTTTAGGTACTTCTTTATGGTTCATAAAAATTACCTATAATAGTATTTCATTTCATATTCGTACGTAAATGAGTTTTTTACTTTTTTTAAAAAAAAAGGCTAATTCATGTCTCAAAAAGCTAAATAAAAAAATGATCAACAATGAGACCATTTCTGGCAGAAAAATCGTAGACATCACGACTTCGTTGCTTTCTCGGTTTCTTCAACGTAAATCAATCATTATCAAACTAAAAATAATTGTATTCTTCAGATTTATAAAAAAGAAATAAAAAATTTTTTCGATAATAACAATCTTAAATTATGGCACGAATTAAAACCACATTATATTATAAATGAAGGATAAATTTTTTAATTTTTATCCCGCGAAGATAATTCATGATAAAATGTTTACTTTATATTGGCTATTACAGCCTTCGATTCAGACCATCGCAAGAATATATCTTCAGGTACGATGGCTTCTCTGGCATCATAGACGGCAGTAGATTTCGATTAGTAGATGATCTACTTAGGTTTAGCGAATTGAATAGCACTCTCGGCCAAATCGCTCAACGGACCTTCGACAAGAACCTTTCGTTCTCTGCAGTAGTTCAGCAGCTGATTCCATAAGGTTAGCTACAACAGAATGAAAAAATGACGAATTTTGAATTATTTCAATTCGTTAGCTGATTAACCTCAATGAACTTACTTTAGACAAAACTTTTGGATTGCCGATGATGATAAGTCCATATTTGGCTCTGGTCAATGCCACGTTCAATCGTCGAGAGTCATTCAGGAAACCGATACCTTGACCATCGGAACGAACGCAGGATATGATGATGATATCTTTCACACGACCAGCAAACGCGTCCACGGTGGCGACTTCAATTTGCTGATAATTTGTATTCATGTCGCCAAGACATCGCATTCGTTGTACCTTGAAACAAGCAATAAAAGTATTTCATTAATAATAACCAAATATCGCAAATTACGAAGATTTTCCTTCAGCCGGAGCTAAAAAAAACTGAATTAAATTTCGTTTCTCCGTCAGTTTTGGTTCATTTTTATTCGATTGTCTAGTATCAGAAGAAATTGTTGAAAAGGGAAGGGATTCTTTGTCACCTTGTGTGCTGTAAGACAAATTTATATGTATTTTCAGACGAAAAAAAAATGGGTTTTTGGAAAGAAAGAAAATTTTCAAACATGGTAGTTTTTTTATTTAAAAAAAATTGTCATTTCAAGTCTGAAAATTTGCAAAAATTGAATAATGAAATTGGAAAAATATTTTTTTAAAAAAGTAATTTTTGAAAAATTTCAAGTTCTATAATGTAAAACGTAAAGGAAATATGTAGAAATTTATGAGTTTATTTTAAAGCTCACATGGCCTTCGTCGATTTATTTCAGACAAGTTTAAGTTTAAATTCCAATTTTCCCGCATATCTTCAATTTTCCAGTCATATTTCTAAAGACTTTGTGAACTAAAAAGGGGAAAGAAAATCTCACCAAATACGCTCTTTGCCCAACGTAGGGCGTAATGATACCAATCTGTTCCGGTTTCGCTCCACATTGTAAAAATCTAGCGGTTATTTCCTCAACTTTCGACGCCTCGGTTCGATTCAAATACGACGATCCGGCAATTTCTTCGGCACCTTTGGTTACGTAGAATAACATTGGTATGTTTGGTACTGGCCAAGGGAACTTGATTTTTTCCAGGGTTCTTTCTTCTGTACCAAATTAAACGAAAAACTCATTTAATCGATGAAATAAATCAACCAAAACAGTAAGTATTACGAACAGAAGTGAAAAATTACCAGCACGAACTCCATTTTTTAAAGATCCGTCGTAGAAGAACTTGGACGGAAAATAAGATAGTGCAGGATGCATACGATATTGAACCTCCAAACGGAACGGTTCGATATCTATAGCGACCAAGCGTTCGAATAACGACTGACGCAAACCAGCTTTCAACGCTTTCTTGGACAAGACGATCGGACCAAGTTGGCGAGGATCTCCAACCAAAATGATCTACGCCGAAAACCCCACAATTTAACAATTTCATTGATCAAACTATAGAATTGCTAAAAGTAACTTCGCAGTACCTGTTTTGTTCCTAACATCACCGGAATCAGACATTCGGGTTCGGTAGCTTGCGTAGAATCGTCAATCAATACGGAATGGAACCTAATACGAGCCAAACGAGGATCTCCGGCGGCAATACAGGTGCAACAAATAACATCGGCGGCTTCGAGTATCTTGCGTTCAGCGGATATCTTCAAAGCGCGGTATCTTTTTTCATCAGCGGCCGAAAGTTCGCCAGTTTCTTCGCGAAGTTTTTGTAATTTCTTCAATTCAGAGTGACTGCGGAGATGACATCAAATTCAACGCATTACTAAATCATTTCAAAATTGAATCAGGAAATTGACAGGAGAACTCACCTATCTAAATTTTCGATCTGATTGTGCAAAGCTAAGAACGCAACTGGTGAATCGATCGTCTCTTTGGATACAGCGCAAACTCTCACAACCTTGATAAAATTAAAATCAAGAATTATTACGCAGAATTGTAACAAAAAAAAAGCTATGAGAATATTTTTTACAATTTTTCATCAATTTACTACCTTTAAATTAGTCTTATGAATTTTCTCCGTCAAGTCATCAACTGTTTTGTTCCAAGGAGCACAAACCAATACCGGACCACGATTCAATTTCACCAATTGGTAAACGATGGCTGCCGAAACGACCGTTTTTCCGGTACCAGTATTTCCCCAAATCAAAGATAATGGTTTCTGGACCGCGTGTTTCACTGCATCCACCTATAAAAAAAAGTAATCTCAATCGTATTCCAACATGTAAGAGTTCTTTTTTAGAAAAAAAGTTGATCGAGTACTTGTGAACGGCTCAAATTCGGTAAATTAGGAGCCGAATAATATTTGAAGTCGCGCGATAGGAGTTCACGATCGGAGTCATCTCCGACCAAAGTATCCAAAATGCTGCGGGAATTATTTCCGATCAAAGCTTTATAAAGGCTGCGAGAAAGGTAGAAAAAACCGACAGCGAAGATTCTCAAAGCTTGTTGTTGTCTGTAGATAAATTAACAGATTTATCAAATTAACGAATTCAACTTGGTAGTCGGTCTTTACTCGAGCAAAATCATTCAAAATGGATCAAAATTTTACCGGTCAAACGCCGTCGATATCCAAAGGAAATCTACAGAAAATTTACTAGTCAATTCGAACGGAATTCCTCGATTAGTTTTCATTTCTAAGCCAACTTCTTCGCTGTTGATATCCGGTAATTTAATCACGTACCCAACTTCAGACCACGGTTTGTTTACATCTCCCATATATCGTAATCGTAATTTATCTCCGAGCCTTACTTTCACATCTGTCAAGTACAAAGTTAATAAAGCATACATAATATTCGCGATTATATTCGATTAATGGTAAGCTGAGAAATACCTTCATCGGTTTTAGCAAGTTTGAAGTAAGCTTCAACTTTTTTATTTGGTAGAGATTTCCAACGAACGGTGATATCATCTTGAGTCAATGATTTTCTTAATCCTTTAGCGTGGACTTCTTCCTCATTAATCAAAGGTCCGAATACATCCAGTAATTCACTTCGATCTCCATATCTAGAATAATCAAGCTTAATGAGTTAGATAACGTTTTTATTTCGATTAAATTTCGTTACTGGAGTTCACCTTAAAAGCACCGGTCGAGGTTCGACATCGACTCCCAGTTTTTCTACATCCGCAAAAGTTGCATCGATGTCATCTTTCCAGAGCTCTTCCAATTTGGCTATCTGAACCAACGTTACTTCACGAGCTCTGAACAAAAACTGTCTAGAAAGAGGGTTCACAAACTGCGATACGAAGTTTCGATCTTCGATTACAGGTTTCAAGTGTGCCTGTTTTCTATTTCGATAATAAGAATATTAGAGACCATTTCGATAAAATATACATTATTAAAAAATCCATTCAACTTACTTTAAATTTTTCCAGGATTTTTGGGCACCAAAATGAGTTCGACAGTATAGCACAATTTTACCGGTCTCAGTAGACTTGAACCCCAAATTGAACACATTTCGCGAACCGCAAGTTGAACATTCCAAAACAGTTTCTCCCGAAGGACCATCTTCATGAAGAGTAACTTCCTTCAAATCAAAACCCAAACGATATCAGTACCTAATGTACAACCAACGTGAAAGATAAAACATACTAACCGTATGCTTGGCACGTTCTAAATGTTCAACAATATGAGACCCCTCGTGCCGCTCATGATCATCACTACTGAACAACGTACTACTGCAAAACCATTTTTTACAGATGTTACACATCACGACGCAGGCAGGATTGTGAATCTTACAGTATTCACAAGCGATTTCGGACAACTCTTCCTAAATTCACAGTATAACGTGATAACATATCAGATAAGGGTATTACATCACACGAGACGTACGATTTCATACATACTCTTTCATAATAAGGATCTTTTTGGTTTTCTTCTTCAATATCATAGTCAGAAGAGTCGTCGTCCTCATCGTTATCAGAAAGATTAATTATTTCGATCTTCATCTTGCCCATGCTACGGTTAACTAAATCAGTATAAAAATCCAGGGTAGCGTCAGGTAAGGGTCCTCCAAGGCGTGGGTTATAAGTAAACTGCGAAGAATGCAAATTAAGTAGTAAGTATATGAGTGATTACTGAGTATCAAATAAGAGTAACAGGTGGTGTGAGATGGTTCAACTTACGGTTATACGATCGGCTGTAGCAAATACTTCATTTGCATTTCGTGGCGCTCTGAATTCGCCAACAGAGGCTCTTTCAGAATTCCCCGTGTTTCTACTCATTTTAACGGTCGATCAATGAATGCAAACCTATTCGAATAATTTAGTTAAATCATTCACTTATTAAAAAATAATTAAAGAACTGATTTTACACGAAATACACATCCACACGAGATCGCGAAAACTTTTTTTCATTATCACTTTTCAACTAGCACAAAACCGGTGGCGGCTGCCGGTGTGAAGACAGGGTTGCCAGACGAGTATTTCAAAAAATTCTTAAATATGGAAAAAAATAATGGTAGTTTTTTTTTGGTAAAATACTTCGATCATACAAAGCTGTATGATCGAAGGTAAAATATCTCCGAAATCCCCGAATGGACGGAAAATTGAAAAACAGTGATGGAAAATTGAAATGATATTAGCTCCAGTTCCAGTTCTCAAAATTTTAAATTTCCAGTTTCCAATTCCAGTTCTAGTTCCAAATACCAGTTCCAATATTTATATCATTTATGTAGGTATTTTTTTAATTTTGAGGGATGAAAAAAAATTTAAATTTTCTGCGAAAATTGAACTTTGTTGTCTTTCCTTTTTTTTAAGCGCAATTTTTTCATTTTTCATAATTATATTCAAGCTCAACACAAGAAATTTCGAAAAAAAAACTGGGAAGCGGGAAATAATCTTTTTTATAAATTTTATGACTCCTGGTTCTGACTTCCTGAGTACTAAATAATATTCGATAAAAAAATTTAAATTTGAAGAATGTGTGATTTTCAAATTTACAACACATTTTTCCTTTATTCACTTTTCAACATAAATTTTTAAGGTTCTTTTTGGTTCCGTTGAAGTCGTTTTTGTTTTTCAATTTTTAGTAGAAAATTTTAAATTACGAGTAAAATATTGGGCAGCTACATTTTTTCTACTTTTTCACTTAATTTTTCAAAAATTTGAATTTTTTTTGTTTTTTACTTCATTTGGATGTTGACAAAACCTTGAATTTTTCGAAAACATTTTTGGTGTGTATAGGGTGTAATGTAAGAGATGATGCTAATTGAGTAAAAATTTTATTTAAAAAAATTTCAATTTTCGAAAAAATGCTGGAACTGGTGAACTGGCTTTCATGTTTTTCACGTTTTTTGAAATTACCAAAAATAGGTACCTTTCTAAAAACCCCAACATTTTAAAAATGACAAATTTAAACAGATAAAGACGTAATCAGCTAAGGGCTGTTCTTTTCTGTAATAATATACATCCAGTAATAAATTAATATGACGATTTCCGGAGTCCAAATATGTCAAAAAGAAATACCTATTAAATTGGGAAATAAAAAAATCAAAAAACGATGCAATTTTGATGGTTGTCGAAAAAATTGTTCAAAATTCAGATTAATTTTATACTTAGGAGTGAACTTAAAAAATAATACCGCCCGAGCGAAGCGAGTGTGAAAATTTTTGGAAAAATGATGTTTAAAAAGCAAAAACGGTGCCATTTTTGAACATTTTGAGAGGAATTTGTTCAATATTGTCTTTTTCTTTTTAATGAGGTTTAGAGGAAATTTTTGAAAACTGGTCCGGTTGTAGGTAGGTAATGTAAATTGTAATTCCATATTTTTTGTGATATCTATTTTAAATTAATAATTGATTTTGATCTACCCGGTAGATAGATAGTGATATTTGATGCCTATATTTTATTTTGCAGTACTTTTGGCTCTAAAATAACTAATTTAGCTCATATTTTGATTATTATTTCATTTTAATAATCGTCGCTGTACTATCAAAGCGACGATCAAGAAGAAAGCAATTGTAAACCAACACTGATTACAATACCCACCTACCTAATGTGAATCTGTTTTTTTTTTGTTTTGTTTTTACGAATCCAAAGTCAGATTTGCTGAATAATCATTTAGATGTAGATATTCAGTACAACGAATAGTAGTTATTATGACTCATGTCCGGTCAGGCAACAACGAATACGACTGTCGGTATTCTAGGAATTTAGAGTACCTAAGCATTTTTATAGCTTAAGGCAGAGGCTATAGTTATAGGCGACGATGTATTTTAGGTTTAGTTCGTTCGTATTTATGAATAAGGAATAAAGATCAATAAAATGTATGCATTGATTTTCTCTGCTAACAAGATTCTGTTGAACTGCTTGTTCGTTTTACCAGATTTTGAACAAATTAAATCTATGATTATTGAAAATCCATAATCTACTGAGGTAGTAGATAGGTAGCTTTTGGAAACTAATTTTGGATTTTATAACAACCACAAAACTAACTTTTTGCAATTTTTATGTGCAGATTGATAAAGTCTTGTTTTTTCGCGAATGCCAATTGAAATTCATTGTTAATTTTTCAATTCACAAAGAAAGTTACCTTCGCTTGATTGAATTACTTACGTGTGTAATCATAAAATTAAACGCCCAAAATCTGGGGAAAATGCTTGTTCTTTTTACATTGGTTTATGAAGAAGGATTTTTTAAAAAAGATTTTTCAATAAAAAATCATACTAAAATCTTGGGATTATCCACAATTAGATTACAGTGGATTCTGGTAAAATCCGTTTTAATAAGAACATATTAGCTTTAAAATGATACCAGAGACGTCGAAATCAATTCTTATTTCGCTATGATACGAGTATATTATTTTTTCTTCTCGTGAAGTGTTTTTTTAAAAAATCAATTCATGTCTAAAGAAAGTTGAAAGGAAAAAAAAGATCAGCAACGAGATAAATTTCTGGAAGTAAAAATTTTGGATATCACGGTTTCGTTACATTCTTCGGCGTAAATAAGCAACATTTCAGCTTAAAAATCAACATAAGTAATTATATTTGATATTTAAAAAGTGCGACAATCACAGTTCTAAAACAAAATTTAAAAAAATACGCGATTTGAATAGAATATTTGGGGAAAAGACTTTGATCAAAATGTAATTTTGGAACAAGCATGCGAATAATAGCGATGGCAAAATTTTCAAAAACTCCAACAAAAATTGACAATGAATCTTTAATAGGGATACGAAAAGCATATCAGGCAGTTGGATCGTGTCACTGCAAAAAAAAACAAGTCTTTTATGCTCACAAAAAATTTAACATAGGTAAGTACATTCAAGTAAGTATAAATTTTGACCAGCTGGATCCGAAAAAATTTTTTACAAAATTTTCAACCCATTTTTTGCCTCAAAAATGAGCAGTGTCATATAAAATCAACGGAAAAATTTTCTGTGATCACTGAGAAAAAATCGTATACAATTTGAAAAATAATTAAGTGGCAAAATCTTGAAAGACAATTTGAGATCATAAAATTTTTCAAAAAAAAGCATTTTAATAGTGGGAAAAGTTCAACTCACTTTTTTTTCAAAATTGCGTATGTACCTATCAACTAGATTTTTTAAAAAAAATTTACCCCCCACCCCATAAAATTTTCAAAAATGTATTTTTTAAGTAGTATATGTACCTATCCATTAAGTATATAGGAGGAACCATCAAAAATACATACTTGCTTGAAATTTCGAATGGGTTTTTTGATTATTTTTTCGTCTCCTTCCATTACTTTATACCTAATTAATAGAAAAAAATCTTAGGTACCTACATAAAAACCATAAGTATTTAGCTTACAGGAGGGAGAAGGGGAAAATAATTTCCGGTTAGAGTGGGATTGTCCTGATGGACATAGGTACGATTGTCTACAATTTTTTTCAACTTGAAATGAATAATTTCTCAATTCATTCCAGACCTTCTAAATAAATTTTGAAACATTTCGCCCCTTCAGGCTGACTTTCCAGCCCTATTGAAAAGCCTATAAAACTGGCCCATATGAACTTCAGCACCTATAATCGCGGATAACCATTATTGGTGACCTATTTAGTCGATTGAAGCGCTATTTTCCAGAATTTGTCACTTTGAGTTCAAATTCTCATTTTTGAGTACCTAGACTACCTATTTTTAATTATTTTTTTTCAGGAAAAATTTTCTGCCCAAAAATGCGTATTGGCGTTTGTAAGCAAGCTTCACGAGCGTTTTAAATTCCAATCCTGACAATTCTATTTTATCTTTTCAATATTTGAAGCTTTGTAACTTCTTCAATTTTGAATTAAATTGAAATATGAACATGAACTATTTTATTTTCAATTTTGTAATTTATAAAATAGTTGTATTCATTTTTTTTTAAAATTTAAAATCGAAAGAGTTATGAAGGAAGAAGAATTGATGAAGTTGAAAAAAATTCGAGCCTATTTTATCACCTAGTTCAAAAAAATTGGATATGTGCAATTTGAAATTTTTTTTAAGATACCTATTTTTTACATTACTCTCTTTTTGTATAAATTGACATTTTTCGAAGTAAAAAGCAGATCTCAGTTCTTCATTTTATTATTACGAGAGATATCCTTGATTTTTTTGGTGGCGGTGGCAATGGGAGGGGGGTATTGTTAGCATAAATTTATCAACTCCTAGCTTACATCGGATTTTTTTCTAGCTTCGCCACTGCATTTCAGCACTTGAAATTTTGGATATGGAGTCCTCTCATGCTATACTATCGATCCCCTTTTGTTTGGGCTCAAAATTTTACTGCCAGTTGGGATACTGTTGGTGAGGCAAAATGTTCATCTAACTGTGATTTTGTCTAGCCAGCACTCCTTCCCTCTTATACCTACTCTGCTATCTACTCATATGCATGTAGATATACCCCTAATCATTGAAATAAATAACGCTTGTGTGTAATTCGAGGTCGCCGAGTACGCATTTCAGGAATATTTCACTCCAGGTATCGTTGTTTCATATGAAATTGCATTTTCTAAGTAAAACAAAAAGACATCTACGAATTTTTAATGAGAATTGATTGAAATAATGAATAAAAAATTTCCAAAGTGAGTTTCTGTTTATTTTTTCAGTAAGTATTACAAAAACTGTAAAAAAAATCACAAAAGTTGTAGAAAATTTCATCAAAAATTCATTGAATACTCGGTAAAAAAATCGAGCATTTTTTGAGAAAATTGTTAAAATGCAACAAAATTGAATTTGGAAGAAATACACACTTGTTTTATAATGCATAAAAATTAAATGTACAAATGAAATAAATTCAAAAATCTTCAGAATTTTTAAATTGAAATTTTCTCAATTGCTTAACGCGGATTATGAAAGATTTAACAGTGATATTAAAAAAATAAAAGTGATTTGAGAAAAGGAAAAGAATGCAGGTAAAGTTGGATAAATAATGATGGTTTAGAAAATTATCGCAAAAATTAAAATTTCAACATTAAGAGACGGATTAAAAACTGAATGTTTTGACAATGGCTTAAAAAATTTAAAACTAATTGGATCGAGAGTGTAAAAATTTTTCAAAAGACGAATTGAATTAATCTAAATTACAGTTCAGTAAAGTACAGGTATGTAATGTACAAACGGTTATATACATTCCCATGTTGTTTTTCGCATTTCTGATGTTTTACAAGGCTCCGTTCTACGCAGGATCTGAGTTTTGGTTTAAGTTTAGTGGGGGCTCGTCTTTTGTTTGGAGGGGCGTTGTCTCTTTGTAAAAATACAGAATACTTGAAAATTTTTCCATAGGAACACGGTATGTATTTTTGGTTGAAGGTGTCGTTACAATGCTCAAATGTTTATAATGTTGAACTTCCGGCAGGGTCCACGGAGTTGTTTTAATAAAATCGCCAATTTTTATCACGTCAACAAAACAGTGATAAAAACTGTTCCAATATTCCGTTTTCTCTGGGTCAACTGTAGTCCCAGATGAACCTTTCTGACTATGATGGAACTGGTTCGCTAAAAAAAACACATATAATAATCGTTGTACGAGGAAGAGGTATGGCGTCTTAGTCACGTCTTCCCACAGTTCCACATAAGCCTTCCACTGTTTCAAACCTTCATCATTTAATTGATCATATGAAACCTGTGATAAAGCATGAAAGAAGAGAATAAATTTTTCACATTTATTCGGCAAATCATTAGTCCCGGTAGTATCTTCACTGCTTGCCACAGAACTTTCAGGTTTTTCAACAAACTTTTCAAAACTACATTTACTCCGGTCTTTAAATTGTAAATTAAATTCCTCGAGTATCAGATCTACATGTGCTTTTCGATTAGAACTGCCGTGATATGCTAGCATAAAAGTTACAAAACCCAGATTGTTTTTCTCGAAATTTCGACTGAATTTATCAACATTGAAGTACGTTTCTTCAGTGTATGGTATGAGGGATCGGTAAAAGTCAGCGCAGTCCTTATTACTTAAATGATATTTCTGATTTTCTTCATTCAGCTGAGCGTAGAGAGTTGATAAATACTGATAACTGGAATACTGGTATGAACTTAAGGAAAAATAAGCATATCTTAACGAGGATGTCCAATCCATGTCCTTAGGCTCCTTTGCTCCATCTTCACAATTACTGGCGCACAGTAGAATTGCAATTATTAACAAAAGTACAACACGCATCTTCACAGCATGTACACAAAACCTCGAACAAATGTCAATTGAACAGTATCTAGATTATTGTTCCATATAAGTATGTTGAGAAAATTAATTAAAAATATTGAAGTAGATAAGTATATCCGTTTATCGTGATAAAATTGAATGGGATTTTTTCAAAATTAAAAACTTGATTAGAATAAGTATTTTATAGATATATGTACATTAACACACATTCTGCTTCGTCTTAATATCTAGCTACTTAGAATTTTTACTCGGATGATGAAACGAAAGTCAAAATTTCATAATCTTTTTAATCAACTAATAATCACGTACGCATAGGTTAGACCAAAAGTGGTACCTACCTATGTACTGAAATCTAGATGCAGTAACAGAAAAGGAAAAAGTCTTTCATAAATTTTCATAAAAAAAAAACCAGTTTAATGTACCTAGTTTCAAAAGAAGGAACCCGGTTTGAATTTTTTTTCATTTTTGCCATAAAATGGCCAATTCGATTGGAGGGGGGGGGGGGGGGGTAATATCTAAGTTGACAATTTTTTAAAACGAAAGAACCGGTTCGACAGGTTTTCCATAGTGAAAGAAATCGGTTCAGCGAGTTTTCCAACCAGACCTCTTTTCGTTTACTTATAGCAAGTTTTGAGTGATTTTTATCCCATGTGAATATTTTTAGTAATAAACACTGGGTATAGGCAATAAAATATTATTTTGTTAGGTAAGCGTGACCGCATGTGCGTAAACGATATTGCGAAAACCTTTCGGCCAACGCAGCAGGGATAAAAGGGGTGGATTTAAAACGTGTTATTTACCAATTTAATTACACCTGCGCGTAGGTAAATGACTGTAGAATGGTAGCTCTGCAGCATGACGCAACGAGATACACTTTGAAATGGGTTTTTAGCACAAACCGGGAAATGTTTGTGTTTAGTGAGATGGTTGTTTACTTATGCATTCCTTTTTTTGGGGGTTAAGAAAAAGAAGCATGGTGGGAAATAGTTTTATAAATTAATTAAAATGATTGTGTGGAAAAGTTTTATTCGAGTGGGAAATTGTTTTCATGTGATGAAAATTTCTGCTAAGAAAGATACCTCTACGACGTAGGTATTGAAATTTGAAATTCATGTAGACCATTTTTACTAGCTATCCTCCAGCACTGGGAAATTCCAAAAATCGTAAAAAAATTCTATTTCCAAAACTTCAAGTGCTGAAAAGAATTTCTCGAATTGTGGCAATTTTTTGAAATTGTCAAGTTTGAAAAATGCACTTCAGTTCTTGAAATTTTGGAAATGGAATTTTTTTACAATTTACTTTCAATTTATGACTATCTTGACTCAAAATTTTACTTTAGGTTGGGGAAAAGTGGTAAAAAATCACTTTTTTTGGTTTTGATTTTTTTGACCTTGTTGCCCCCAATTTCAGGGTCCAAAAAAATTATATGTGATGCATGACCTTTTGGCCGATCCAATAAAAAAATTTTCAGCCATGATACCCCCTCATTTTTTTTATTTTTTGAAAATTTAAATGTGAAAAAAATTGGTAAAATGTGAATCGAAAATTTTCAGAAAAATTCTCATTCATACTACCCAACAAGATGTATAATCTGTGAAAATATCAATTTTTTTTACCTACTCTTTCTAAGGATATCGTGTATTGAAATTTCGATATTTAAAGCGCGATAATTCTGAAAGAAAATTTTTTGAGATGTTTCTAGACCATAAAAAACATTTTGGGTCAATTATGACCAATTCTGGGTCAAAGGTCATTTTCGACCCTTATTCGGAAAGGCTCTTTCACATTTTTTCGTTGATTATATTTCTAATTACATTTTCACACTTCGCAGGGCAATGAGTAAAATTTTGAAATTTTAAAAAGCTGTAAAATTCAAGAAATGAACTCCAGCACTTGAAATTTATACCTCCCACGTAAAAGGAACTAAGTACCAAATTCGTTTTTCACCCCCCCCCCCCGAAAATATAGATTTTGATGCGTTATTACTCCAGAAAATTTCAAATTCCGATCATAAGTATGTCCTTGAAAATATAGAATTTCATGTATTCATTTGAAAAAAACATTTTTAGTCTTCATTTTTCCAAAATTTATTTCTCTTTTCTTCTTAAATTCATGTTGAATTTTGAGTCTTTACCCCTAAGGAGTGAAATATAAAATGGGGGGGGGGTGGGGGCAAAAAACCAATGAATTTTTCAATAACCTTAAATTAATTAGATAAATAATGATGGTTTAACAAATTATCACAAAAAAATTTTAACATCAAGAGACAGATTAAAAATCGAATGTTTTGACAATGGCTTAAAAAATTTAAAACTAATTGGATCGGGAGTGTGAAAATTTTTCAAAAGGCGAATTGAATTAATCTAAATTGCAGTTCAGTAAAGTATAGGTATGTAATGTACAAACGGTTATATACATTCCCATGTTGTTTTTTGCGTTTCTGATGTTTTATAAGGTTCCGTTCTTCTCAGAATTTGGGTTTTGGTTTGAGTTTAGTGGGGGCTCGTCTTTTGTTTGGAGGGGCGTTGTCTCTTTGTAAAAATACAGAATACTTGAAATTTTTTCCATAGGAACACGGTATGTATTTTTGGTTGAAGGTTCCGTCACAATGCTCAAATGTTTATAATCTTGCACTGCCGGCGGGGTCCACCGAGTTGTTTTAATAAAATCGCCAATATTTTTCATCTCGCCAACAAAACATTTATAAAAACCTATCCAAGATTCCGTTTTCTCTGGGTCAACAGTTGTCCCAGATAAATCTTTCTGACTATGATGGAATTGGTTTGCTAAAAAAGCCACATATAATACTCGTTGTACGAGGAAGGGGTATGGCGTCTCAGTCACGTCTTCCCACAGTTCCACATAAGCCTTCCAATGTTTCAAACCTTCATCATTTAATTCATCATATGGAACCCGTGATAAAGCATGAAAGAAGAGAATATACTTTTCACACTGGTTTGGTAAATCACCGTTATTTTGAACTGGCATAAAACTTTCAGGTTTTTCAACAAACTTTTCAAAATTACAGGTATTCCGGTCTTCAAATTGTAAATAAAGCTTTTTGAGTATCCGATCTATGTGTGCTTTTCGATTAGAACTGCCGCGATATGCTAGCATAAAAGTTACAAAACCCAGATTGTTATCCATAAAATTTTCACTATATTGATTAACATTGATGTACGTTTCTTCAGTGTATGGTATGAGTGATCGGTACAAGTCAGCACAATCCTTATTACTTAAATGATATTTCTGATTTTCTTCATTCAGCTGAGCGTAGAGAGTTGATAAATACTGATAACTGGAATACTGGTGTGAACTTAAGGAAAAATAAGCATATCTTAACGAGGATATCAAATCCGTGTCCTTAGGCACCTCTGCTCCATCTTCACAATTACTGGCACACAGTAGAATTGCAACTATTAACAAAAGTACACCACACATCTTCACAGCATGTACACAAAACCGCGAACATATGTCAATTGAACAGTACCTAGATTATTGTTCCCTACAAGTACGTTGAGAAAATTTATTAAAAATATCGAAGTAGATAAGTATCTCTGTTTTTCGTGATAAAATTAAATGGGAGTTTTTCAAAATTAAAAACTTAATTAGAATAGGTAAGTATTTTATAGATATATGTACATTAACACACATTCTGCTTCGTCTTAATATCTAGCTACCGTACTTAGAATTTTTACTCGGATGATGAAACGAAAGTCTAAATTTCATAATCTTTTTAATCAACCAATAATCACGTACGCGTACGCATAGGTTAGACCAAAAGTGGTACCTATGTACTGAAATCTAGATGCAGTAACAGAAAAGGAAAAAGTCTTTCATAAATTTTCATTAAAAAAAAAAAAAAACAGTTTAATGTAGGTACCTAGTTTCAAAAGAAGGAACCCGGTTTGGTTTTTATTTCGTTTTTGCCATAAAATGGCCAATTCGATTGTGGGGGGGGGGGAGGGGAAGGAGGAGGTAATATCTAAGTTGACAATTGTTTAAAACGAAAGAACCAGTTCGACAGGTTTTCCATAGTGAAAGAAATTGATTCAGCGAGTTTTCCAACCAGACCTCTTTTCGTTTACTTATAGCAAGTTTTGAGTGATTTTTATCCCTTGTGAATATTTTTTCGATAGGTTAGTAATAAACACTGGGTATAGGCAATAAAATATTATTTTGTTAGGTAAGCGTGACCGCATGTGCGTAAACGATATTGCGAAAACCCTTCGGCCAACGCAGCAGGGATAAAAGGGGTGGATTTAAAACGTGTTATTTACCAATTTAATTACACCTGTGCGTAGGTAAATGACTGTAGAATGGTGGCTCTGCAGCATGACGCAACGAGATACACTTTGAAATGGGGGTTTTAGCACAAACCGGACAATGTTCGTGTTTAGTGAGATGGTTGTTTACTTATGCATTCCTTTTTTTGGGGGTTAAGAAAAAGAAGCATAGTGGGAAATAGTTTTATAAATTAATTAAAATGATTGTGTGGAAAAGTTTTATTTGAGTGGGAAATTATTTTCATGTGATGAAAATTTCTGCTAAGAAAGATTCCTCTACGACGGTATTGAAATTTGAAATTCATGTAGATCATTTTTACTAGCTATCCTCCAGCACTGGGAAATTCCAAAAATCGTAAAAAAATTCTATTTTCAAAACTTCAAGTGCTGAAAAGAATTACTCGAATTGTGGCAATTTTTTGAAATTGCTAAGTTTGAGAAATGCACTTCGGTTCTCGAAATTTTGGAAATGGAATTTTTTTACGATTTACTTTTAATTTATGACTATTTTGACTCAAAATTTTACTTTAGGTTGGGAAAAAGTGGTAAAAAATCACTTTTTTTTGGTTTTGATTTTTTTGACCTTGTTGCCCCCAATTTCAGGGTCCCAAAAAATTATATGTGATGCATGACCTTTTGGCCGATCTAATAAGAAAATTTTCAGCCATGATACAACCTCATTTTTTTTTTATTTTTTGAAAATTTAAATGTGAAAAAATTGGTAAAATGTGAATCGAAAATTTTCAAAAAATTCTCATTCATACTACCCAACAAGATGTATAATCTGTGAAAATTTCAATTTTTTTTTTACTCACTCTTTCTAAGGGTATCGTGTATTGAAATTTCGATATTTAAAGCGTGATAATTCTGAAAGAAAATTTTTTGAGATGTTTCTAGACCATAAAAAACATTTTGGGTCAATTTTGACCAATTCTGGGTCAAGGGCCATTTTCGACCCTTATTCGGAAAGGCTCTTTCACATTTTTTTGTTGATTATACATATTTCTAATACATTTTCACACTTCGCAGGGCAATGAGTAAAATTTTGAAATTTTAAAAAGCTGTAAAATTCAAGAAATTGAAATTTATACCTCCCACGTAAAAGAAACTAAGTACCAAATTCGTTTTTCACCCCCTCCCTCCCCGAAAATATAGATTTTGATGCGTTATTACTCCAGAAAATTTCAAATTCGGATCATAAGTATGCCCTTGAAAATATAGAATTTCATATATTCATTTGAAAAAAACATTTTTAGTCTTCATTTTTCCAAAATTTATTTCTCTTTTCTTCTTAAATTCATGTTGAATTTTGAGTCTTTACCCCTAAGGAGTGAAATATAAAAGGGGGGTTGGGGGCAAAAAACCAATGAATTTTTCAATAACCTTAAATTAATTAGATAAATAATGATGGTTTAGCAAATTATCGCAAAAAAATTTTAACATCAAGAGACAGATTAAAAATTGAATGTTTTGACAATGGCTTAAAAAATTTAAAACTAATTGGATCGGGAGTGTGAAAATTTTTCAAAAGGCGAATTGAATTAATCTAAATTGCAGTTCAGTAAAGTATAGGTATGTAATGTACAAACGGTTATATATAGGTACATTCCTATGTTGTTTTTCGCGTTTCTGATGTTTTACAAGGTTCCGTTCTTCTCAGAATTTGGGTTTTGGTTTGAGTTTAGTGGGGGCTCGTCTTTTGTTTGGAGGGGCGTTGTCTCTTTGTAAAAATACAGAATACTTGAAAATTTTTCCATAGGAACACGGTATGTATTTTTGGTTGAAGGTGTCGTTACAATGCTCAAATGTTTATAATCTTGCACTGCCGGCGGGGTCCACCGAGTTGTTTTAATAAAATCGCCAATATTTTTTATCTCGCCAACAAAACATTTATAAAAACTTATCCAAGATTCCGTTTTCTCTGGGTCAACAGTTGTCCCAGATAAACCTTTCTGACTATGATGGAATTGGTTTGCTAAAAAAGCCACATATAATACTCGTTGTACGAGGAAGGGGTATGGCGTCTCAGTCACGTCTTCCCACAGTTCCACAAAACTCTTCCAATGTTGCAAACCTTCATCATTTAATTGATCATATGAAACCCGTGATAAAGCATGAAAGAAGAGAATATACTTTTCACACTGGTTTGGTAAATCACCGTTATTTTGAACTGGCATAAAACTTTCAGGTTTTTCAACAAACTTTTCAAAACTACAGGTATTCCGGTCTTCAAATTGTAAATAAAGCTTTTTGAGTATCCGATCTATGTGTGCTTTTCGATTATAACTGCCGTGATATGCTAGCATAAAAGTTACAAAACCCAGATTGTTATCCATAAAATTTTCACTATATTTATCAACATTGATGTACGTTTCTTCAGTGTATGGTATGAGTGATCGGTACAAGTCGGCACAATCCTTATTACTTAAATGATATTTCTGATTTTCTTCATTCAGCTGAGCGTAGAGAGTTGATAAATACTGATAACTGGAATACTGGTATGAACTTAAGGAAAAATAAGCATAACTTAACGAGGATGTCAAATCCAAGTTCTTAGGCTCCTTTGCACCATCTTCACAATTACTGGCACACAGTAGAATTGCAGTTATTAAAAAAAGTACACCACACATTTTCACAGCATGTACACAAAACCTCAAATAAATGTCAAATGAACAGTATCTAGATTATTGTTCCGTATAAGTACGTTGAGAAAATTTATTAAAAATATCGATGTAGATAAGTATATCAGTTCATCATGATAAAATTAAATGGGATTTTTTCAAAATTAAAAACTTAATTAGAATAGGTAAGTATTTTATAGATATATGTACATTTTCTTCGTCTTGATATCTAGCTACTTAGAATTTTTACTCGGATGATGAAAAGAAGGTCTAAATTTCATAATCTTTTTAATCAACCAATAATCACATACACATAGGTTAGACCAAAAGTGGTACCTATGTACTGAAATCTAGATGCAGTAACGGAAAAAAGAAAAAGTCTTTCATGAATTTTCATGTAACAAAACAAAAAAAAAACAGTTTAATGTACCTAGTTTCAAAAGAAGCAACCAGTTTTGAGTTTTTTTTTCGGTTTTGCCATAAAATCGTAAAAAAATTAATTTAAGGTTATTGAAAAATGCAAATTCTGATTCGGGATTTCAAAAGAGGTACATCACCTCGCTCAATCCTGTGTTTCAAAGTTTATTGTGGAGGGAGGGGGGCAAAAAAACAATGAATTTTTCAATAACCTTAAATTAATTTTTTTTCGATGTTTTGGAGGGGAATTGGTGTGCTTGTGAAGAAGGTTTGTCATTGTTTTCAGGGTGTTATGAATGAAGGAAGATAAAATTATCGATGAGGAGGAGAGCGCACCAAAACACAAACCCGGAGCAGCGGTCTGGACCGTTGTACTTGTCTTCAAAATTATTTCAACCAATTTTATTACGTTTTCCCTCCTTAAAACTTATTTTCCACGTTTGAAAATCGAAATTTTCAAAACCTTTGGCCTCGCTGCACCCAGCTGATCCAGCTTTAGTAATTTTTAAGTAGAACTTGTACCACGGAACACAAAAAATATTTTTTCCCATTTTGTGGATTTTGAAACTTTCAGGTGTCACAAAATGAATTTCACTTTCAAAGATTTTAATGAATACTTACATTTTTCACTTATTTTAAATTTCACACTTCAGTAAAAAAAATACAAGATGTTGCAAGAGTCGACGTCCAAACTTTATTTTTGAATACAACCGCGTACCACTAAAAAAAAAAAAAAAAAAAACTTTAGATGGACAACTTGCCTATCTTGATATTTGTAATTGCGCAAAATATTTTTTTAACCATGGGATGGATAATACTTCGAAAACTGAACCATTTTTTTTTTTACATGACATTTTGTCAGAGGTGACCAGAGTCCAAGTAAGTTGAACTCGCGAGTCCAAATTTACGAGTCTATAATAGATTGACTCTAGAGTCTTTTGCGAGTCTGATCAACAGACTCGTAGAATCCGTTTTAGGGTCCAATTTTTGAAATTAACTAAGTAATAGAGCTTCTTCCACAATGTTGACAAAAAAAACGAGAATGATCGCCTATAAAACTACCAAACAAATCAAGGTAGGTACATATCACAATTTTTTTTTATACATTGGCATTTTTGGACTTCGACAACTTTGACGACATTACAATAAAATTGTTGAAATTGGACTCGCGAGTCCATGCAAAATGGACTCAGACTCAGACTCGAGTCCACGAGTCCAACTTCGAGTCCTTTTCAGAACAGACTCTGGTCATCTTTACTGATTTTTTTTCAATTAAAAAATGTAGTAGGAAATAGGTGATTTGTGGCAGTAAGATCCAAGAAAAATGATTACCTATACCTAATTTTTGAAATAAGATGAAATTTTTTTCGAAAAATACAGTTTAAAAAGTGCATTATTTTTCTGAACCATTTTTTTGTTGTCCCTTCAATTTTAAAGTTAGGCAAAAGGTCATATAAAAGCAAATTGTTCAGTTTTCGAAGTACTCTCCATTCCCATGGTTAAAAAAACGTTTTTCGTAATTTTTTTAAAAAATTAATTTGCCCCTTCAATTATCAAGATAGGCAAATTGTTCATCTCAAAATTTTTAGTGGTACCCGGTTATATTCAAAAATGAAGTTTGGACGTCGACTGCCGGAACACCCGTATTTCGAATCGCATTTCGATTTTCTACAAAACTGCGCAAACAGATTCATGTTGGACTAAGTAAACCAATCTTGAGAAACGAGCCCTTAAAATTAGACCGTTTTACACAAAATCTTTAATATACCAAAATTGTGAGGGGCATTCACCGCCCCTATGAAGGGTTAGGATCGAAATGACGGTGATTCTTTATCAGATTATCGAGGGTAGCCTATGAAAATTTTTTTGAGAGAAATCGGAAGACCCGAGGTCAGAACCGGGTCGAGTTTATATGGAATGAGCAGTAAGTGATTTAAAAGTCTTTTTATACTCCCGGAGAAATATCGCATTCCCTACAAATTCACCTAAGTCTTTCACGAATTGATATCCAAGACAAGGAGTAGGAATCTACACGGACTTCGTACTAAAAATTTCATAATATTTAGCTAAATTTCGAGGTGGGGGGTCGGGGGTGGTAATAGGGTTACTTTACTAGGAGATACTCCCTCCAGTCGCGTTTGGTAAACTGCCGGCGGCACCCAAGATGATGTTGAGTTCATCCAAAGTATAGAACTTTCTCTTTAAATAAAATTCAGTTGATCTTTTGAGTACTCTTTTTGCTCTTCCTCGGGGCCCGGATTTTCTTTGCGCGACCCTGTAGCCACTCGTAGCATTTCAATTCAATTCCAAGTATAGGTACCTAGAGTTCAAATTTTGAAAATTTCGAAACTTGACCTTTAGTAAGATTGGTTTGTTGCTGATTTCATTTCTCAAACTTACTTTCGACCGTTTCCATCTCACACATAAATAAAACTCGATAATCCGAGCAATTTAATTTTTGTTTAATTCCGTTTATAAAACAACAGTCCTTAGAACTAAAAATTTTTGAAATGATTATCAAATTTTCCATAATTGCATTTTTTTTTATTTTACACATTTATTTTAAAAATAACAAAATAAAATATGTCTACTATAAACGAAAAAAAAAACGAAAAATTAAAATAAAACCGAAAAAAAAAACAGTATTAAAAGATGAAGTAAAAAAAAGCAACTTATGCACCGTTTAGCAGAAAAATAAAACTGTTCGTATCAAATTCGTATTTAATGAAAAATAGCAAACAAATGAAAAAAACGTAACTTATTGTTGTTATAACAATTACAATGATAAAAAAAATGTATAGAATTATTGTTACGAATTTGAATTAATTCGTTAAACAAAAAATAAAAATGGCAAGGCAAATGAACCGTTACACATTGACGGTGAGGAAATATTGCCAATTTGGTAACGTTATACTTAAGATTGATTTTACAGCGTCGAGTAGGTATTATCACAAAATTTAAAATAACATGGTGATTTTTTTTTTCAAAACTTTAACAAATTATTGCAAATATTTATAAACAAACAAATAAATAATTCTTAAGCTAAAATAAATTAAAATGCATTCAAATTGCTAACAATTTTAAAAAAAAATTCTAAAATCCGTAACAATTAATAAAATTTCTAAAACGCACAATCATATGAGTTCAGCGTAATAACATTGAAGTACAAATTGTGCTAAAGAAAAAGTGAATTGTTATCACATTGTGTTTTTTTTAAATTTTTGACCCTTTAGAAGGCAGTACGATCCAGCTGTAGGGAAGAAAAAATAAAGCTACGACATATCTGAATTGATTAACGGTTGTACGATACGTCACGGAAGTGTTTCTTGTTCCTGTAATGAGATAATAAACGATAAACATTAATACTATTTTGAGTAGTTTTTTTTACAATATTATTTTTTAGAATGTGTGGAAAAAAGAAGCTTTTTACATATTTTACGTTCTCTTGTCTACACCTAGAATAAGCTGTGTGTGTGAATGTTTATTGCAATATTTATTATAAAAATACTTATGAATGATTAATTTTGGATTTTTTTTTTTGAATAACGTCATGTAGTTATCAATTTTTTCCCCAATGAATCGAGTGATTTTAAAAATGAAAGAAATTCGAAAAAACTAAGCCATCAGCCATGCACTTATTGCGATTTATACCTACATAGTTTTGATGAAGCCCACTCTCTGAAATGTGAACAAGAGGCACAGAGGGAGCTACTTAATCAACTATTCTGAATCTGATGGATGAATTTGAGCATTTTCTTGAACGAGTCGAAATTTTTATTCAATTTTGCACATTTCAGAACTTTTTATAATTTCGCAAATTTTACTCTCGTGAGTTTTGTGTTGGTACTATTTTTCATGACGATTCAAAATTCAAATTATCTGAGGGAGAAGAAAATTGAAAATGAGGAAAACTAATGAATTTGCGAGGTTCATACTTCATACGCGCTTTTCGGTTTTCAATTATCCTGAATTATACTTCCTTCGGACCCTTCTTCTATCTCCCCAACACTCAGAAAAAAATAGGTCATCCCTCATCAAGTCGATTCATAAAACAATTTCTTATTCTTTAATGGAAGGGCCAAATTCAACTTCAAAAAAATATTATCAATCATTAAGATTGACCACTGGTAATTATTTAAACTGAATTGGGGAATCGAAACATATTATATCAAATCGTTCGTGAACGACTGATTCAAACTGAATCAATTATCAAGATCAGCTCAGATATTATTTATAAACAATCAAATTATTTCGAATCGTTCGCGAACGAATCTATTGAAAGTAAGACTGAATCATTCGTGAACGATTCATTTCTGAATCTGATCAAAGTTTTCTTGCAAATAATCAATTTGCAGAATTGTTGATGACCCAAATTCATATTTTTGATTTTAATACGATACTCGAGAATGAATCATTTTCAATCTTTATAGCAAACGACTCATCTGTAGTTGAATGATTTGCAAACAATTCAACTCGAATCAATAATATAAAATCAAATCAGTTATAAGAAATGTAATATGAACTAACCATTCGCTAAAAATTTTCTCTCATCCGAATTAATCTTCAATCGTTCGTGAACGAGACATTGTTAATTGAATTGATCGAAATTAAACTCATTTAAGTATTTATTTTTTTTGAATGAATTGTTCGTGAGCAGTTCATTTTCGATTGAACGATTAATAAATGGCACATTTCTAATCGAATCTGTGGCGAACGAATAATTTTTGATCAAATCGTTCGCGAATATTCTTAAACATTATAATTTTTAATTCCCAAATGACTCATTTTCTAATAGAATCACTCGTGAATGCCTATTTCCAATCGCACAGTTCGTAAGCATGTCATTCCTTATCAAATCGTTCGCGAACGGTTCGACTTTGATACAATAGTTTGTAAATGAATCATTCCCAATCAAATCATTCAAGAATAATTCACCTATGATCGAATCGTTCGCGAACGACCAACTTCAGACCAAATCTTACATGACCGACAGATTTCATTTTTGATAAAATAATTCTAAAATTACGTACCAAATTCTAATCAAATCTTTCACGAACGATTCCTTTTTAATCGAATCATTCGCGAACGGTACATTTCTGATTTCTGATTGAATAGTTAGTAATTGACTCATTCTTGATCAAATCATTCATAAATTACTTATTTATGATCGAATCGTTCACGAACGACTCACTTCAGGCCAAATCTTTTGTGACCGACCTAATTCATTTATGAAAGAATCGTTACCCTAGTAAATTACCAATTTTTTTCTAATCAAATCTTTCACGAAAGATTCCTTATTATTGATCGAATCATTTGCGAACGGTTCATTTCTGATGGAGTAGTTTGTGAATGACTCATTGACTCATTCTTGATCAAATCATTCGTGAATTACTCATTTTTGATCAAATCGTTCGCGAACGATTCATTTCAGACAAAATCTGTTGTGATCGACTTCCATTTGACGATTTCACTTTCGATGGAATCGTTCGTAAATTACCAATTCCCAATCAAATCTTTCACGAAGGATTCATTTCCAATCGAATCGTTCGCGAACGACTCATGTCTCAAATAACTCGCGAACGATTCTTTCCTGATCGGGTCGTTTTTGAATTGTGAACCGATTTATTACTGTAACTGATCGAATAGTTCGTGAGGTGGATGACTAATTCTTAATCAAATCGTTCAGGAACGAATGAACGATTCATCTCTGCTCGAAAACGACTGATTTCTAAATTTTCATCATATTGTGCATGAACATTGAACAATTCATTTTTGAACATACAATTCATGAATGATTCATTTATAATCAAATCGTTCGCGAACGATTCATTTCTGATCAAACAGGCTAATTGTACATTTCACCGATCACATAAGAATCATTCGTTCCTTTGGATTGAATTGTTTGTAAAAGATACAATTTTTAATTGTGGTTGAATCCGAATCGTTCGTGAATACCCAAATTTGATATGAATTCGGTCGCGAACGATTCACCTTTGCTTTTTAAAATTATGCAACGACTAACTCGAAAATTAAACATTTTAAAATTGAATTGGCCCCCGCACCTTCAGAAACTTCACGTCGAAGGGTTGATCAATCCTATCATCAAAATTTTGGCCATTTTTTTTTCGACTTCACATTTTCATTCATTCCTTATTTATGTAATTATCAGTGATGGCAAAATTTTCTAAATCTCCAACCAAAATCTAAACCGAACCGTCAATAGCGATACAAGCATCAGGCATTTAGATCGTGTCACCGCAAAGAAACAAGTCTCGTATGTAATTTCGGCGCGTGAATTTTAATTCAACTTGTGAAAACCGAATCAATTTACTGAGACGAGAATTACCATGAATGCGGATGAGACACACAGAGAGATAAACAGTAGGTATTCTCAAACCTCAGCTTGCCCAGAAGCGTTCGAAGGAGATCTCGAGTGAATCACTACTTTATGTCCATTTTTGATCGACGCTCCGTCGCTTTCGACCAGCACGGCGGTTTCTTGGCCATCCGGCGAAGTTGGCGGTTCGCCTTCGGTCTGTTCGGGCGGCGGTGTCGATGGCTGCGGCGGAGCCGGCGAATTTATATTTTTATACTTCTTCCAGGCGTTTTGAATAACTTGAGAGCAATATTCTTCGCGTTGTCTCCATAACGTTGAGCTGACCGGTTCGTAATCAGCTTCGTCGGGTCTGGTTTGAATTTCTCCTATTTCTACCGCTTCTTCGATTGGATTACCTGATTTTCCAAAAAAAAATACGAGGTCAATGACTCATCAAAATGTTTATTTATTTTTGAAAATTCAAACTTACCCTTTCGAGCGAAAAAGTCTTTAGTCAACGCGTCCAAAATATCGACGCAGAACATCCTGTCACCTTTGCAAATAGGAATATCCATGGACACGATTTTATATTTATTCGGCTTATGGATCTGCAAAGGTGGCTCCAGAATATCCAAGAAATCTGACAGCTGATCGTATCTGATATACTGGGTGCCATCTGGATCGAACTGTTGCCAAATTTCGTAATACATATCGTAATCGTCATCTGTTAAACCTTCCTGGACGTCTTCGGTGGCCTGAGAATAGTTCTCCAAGATGACAGCGATGTACATGTTGATAACGATCAAGAAACTGATCACGAGGTAAGATAGTAAAAAGGTGATTCCAATGGTGGCATTTCCGCATGATCCCGGAGATCCCATTTCCATATTCGGAGGATCGCATTCTTCTTCGTTGATTATGCCGTCGAGCACGCCGTCCCAACCGGCTGAGGTGGACATCTATGAATAAAATTTGATATTGAAATTCCATTTCTATCAAATTTGGAATAGCCAATGACGATTTTGCGGAGTACACCAACGAATCGCCACCAACTCTTGAATCATTTTCACAAAAATGGGTTTTCGACGATTCCAGTCCAAATTTATTCCCAGTTTTTATTTTTTTCAGTTCTTTCGATTTTAATTTTTTAAATAATTGGTAGGTAGGTACCTATCCAATATTAAACTTCGACAATTTAAATTTGAATTCACTCAAAACCTACATTTCATTATTTTTTTGAATTCCATATTTTTGAAAATTTCTTCCAATTATTTTTTTCTAGTTCAATGAGCAATTACAAAAAATTTCAAAATGAAATGGAAAAAAATTGAAAAAAAAATTCTCAAGTCAAATAAATTCAAATTAAACAGATCTCACCAATAGAAAAATTTTAAATTGAAAAAATTTGAATTAAAGAAATTGAAAAAAATTTAAATTAAAGAAATTGAAAATTTTAAAAATTTTTTTAGCCTTTTAAACATGGATTGTTGACATCTCATTTGTATCAAAATCATTTAAGAATTAGTGATTCGCGGAGATCCGATGATAATATCTTTATTTATTTATCTATTTTTTTGGAGTCCAAATAATTTTTATTAATAATTTTTATCACATTCAAAAAATCTTTTCATTTTCTCCATCATTTTAACACTTTTCTATAAAAAATTTTGAACACAGAAATATTCCAAATTTTTTCCATACTGCCTCCTAAAATTTTTTCACCCCCTCCCGCAAATCTAGACTTTTTCAATCTGAATTTATTGTTCTTTTCGAATCAAAAATTATTTCAACTTTCGAATTTCATCCCATCTTTTTTTTGGTCAATTTTTTCAACCTTAAAGTTTCTTCAATTCTATTTCTTCAATAAATTATTTCAAAATCTAGAATTTTTTCTTAATTTTTCTAGCTCTAAAAATTAAAAAAAATGTTCTTCCACGCTACGAAGAGACTTAGTTAATAGTTATAGGGTACAAAAGAAAAAAATAGTAGATAAGTATATACTTATAGTAGGAATAAAAAGACTTAGATGTGACCTTTTTAAAATTTGCTCCTAGGTCCCTTTTATTGTGGTAATAAAAAAATTCGTAATCTAGCGTTTAAAAAATTTTCGAAACTCACAACGATTTTAAAAAATTCAAAATCGGCATTGGTAACATTTTTCAATAAAAAAAATTAAAGAAAAAAAACAAAAAAATAAATATCTGAAAAAGGCGAGATTCTAAGAAAATAAATAATTGAGTCGAAAAAAATTATTCGCTGAAAAATACCTACCCGATGAAAAATTTTTAGATCAAATCGTATCAAATCATATCTGATTTAGATCAAATTTTATCAAAACAGATAAAATTTGATCTCAAAAATGTCCTAATCAAATTATATCTAATTACATCTGATTTTTTTTAGATATGATTTGATCAAATTAGATGTAATTTGATCAAATCATATCAAACTGGATCTGAACTTCATAATTTTTTCAGATATGAATTGATACAATGAGATATGATTTGATGTAATTTGATAAAATTAGATTGGGACATTTTTGAGATATGATCAGATCTGAAATTTTTTCATCGGGTAATTGGAGAAAAATCTCGAGACTTGAACCAAAATGTTCAGAAAATGATTATTTAGCTGCAAAAATGAGCAATTGGGAAAATTTCGGAGTTGGAGTCGAAAAAATTCAAGAGTTTGGAAAAATAAATTCAGAAAAAAATGGGGAAAAATTTAAGAATTTGGCAAAATATTCACAAGGTCATCATAATAATCATACATAGAACGAAATTTCCCAGTCTTATCTACGATTCCTTACTCGAGTGGCGAATCGTTCGTATACCAGCAAAATTGCCAGCCAATGAACATACCAATCAACTCACTTGAAAAAGTAATATAAAAGATTGCCAGAAGGTTTTGAAATTATAAACGTCGTCGATTCCGCTCTTATTTTTAACATGCATGAAAAACGACATGCCGAAAATGGCGAATATAAACATGACTAAAAATAATAGTAAACAAATATTAAAAAGTGCTGGAAGAGACATAGCTAAAGCGAAAAGCAACGTTCGTATTCCTTTAGCTCCTTTGACCAAACGCAGTACACGACCGACTTTCGCTACCCTGACGACTCGAAGCAGGGTAGGCGAGACGAAATATTTGGCTATGATGTCGCTCAGTACCAAACCTAAGAGAAAAAAATCACAAATATTAGAACCTTGAGTAAATAAATTTGAATTTAAAAAAATCACTTAAAAAAATGTGTTTTTAATTTCAAACTTTTGTTCGAATCTATTATTATAATTAATTTTTAAAATATCACTTTTAGGGTCTCAAAAGGAGAGGAGATGAGGTGATAGGTAAATTAAAATTTGGGTAAGTTAAAAACAATATTAATATTGATCACTGATCAGTGATAAAAATTTCAATTTTGAGTCCTAGAAATGAAACAATTCAAGTTTTTGAAGCTAGGGGCCAAAAATGGCAAAAAGCACCTCAGTGAACTTTCACTAACTCTGTATTAAAAATTTTAGCAAACTGTAACATTTTTGGCGGATTAAAAGGCTAAATCATGACGAGAAATACTCCACACAATTGATATTTTTTCAATATTTTAAACCCAGAAACGGGCATTAAAAAGTCTAGAAAATTGATAACTTTGGAATCAATCAACTTGACTATAGAATTTCGGTTCCTATTTTATCTGGGGCCAATATGAGTATGAAAAAGTTACGTTTTGGAACCTCAAAAAAAGGGGAATGAGCTGGGAAACCGAAATTTCGATACATTAGGGGCAATATCGAAATTTCTATCAGTGGTAAGAATTACCGATTTTTTTTCTCATCCTGGGTCCATTTTATGACCTTCATCAAATAGAACCTATCTTCAACTTTTGAGGTGGGGGGGATTCAAAAATGCCAAAATACATCTAAGAGATTTCCAAGGATTCCATACTTTAAAGGTAGTGCTCAATTCTATAGCTATATCATTAAAAAAAAAAAACCTAAAAATACGACTTTTCAACGTACCAATAATAGAAAGAATTACGACGACGAAATCGAACAAATTCCAAGGCTCTTTGAAATAGTGATACCGTAAAGCGAATATTTTCAGCAGAGATTCGGACGAAAATATTACGATGAAAATGGTATTCAACATCTCCAAAGTATCGCCCAGGACTTTCGATGGCCGGTACCTGTCCATAGTCATCGTCAACATGTTCAAACCAATAAACAACATGATAATCATATCGAATTTCTTATCAGTCACAATATCAAAAGCTATCAGTTGAGGTTTCCACTGCAACGAAAAAAAATCCCATTTGATTAACATCATCGTCGAATTGAAGATTGAAAACTCGCTATATCTTAAAATTCAACAATTCGAACATACTTTTGGTCTTGGAATAGCTTTGAGGGGTTTCTTCGAGCCCATTTTCTTCATCGCGTTATAATATTTCTTTTGATCTTCCGTCATGAACATTTCCAACGATCCTCCTGCGTAATTATCGAAAACATATTGGGTCATTCTAAACGATCTACCAAGATTTTATCTAAATAAATTCTTTTTCTAAAAGAAACTACCGACGGAATACTTATCTTTTTCTTTTGTTCGTTAAAATTGTCGATAATTACTCCGATAAACAGGTTAAGGGTAAAAAATGAACCGAAGATGATAAAGAATACAAAATAAAGGTACATGTAAATATTCGTCTCGTAAACCGGTTGTTTATAAAGCTGCAAAAAATATTTCTATCATGACTACATGTTCTAAAACTAATGTAAATGGCAAAATATTAAATGAAGGTTTAAGTTCTGACAAATTTAGCTCATTGAATTGAAAAAATAGGCAATTTTTGGATAAGAAGGCCCTCATAGCATTCGGAATTGAGAAAATAAAATTGGCAAAGAGGCAACTTATTCAGAATGAAAGAAGAACCACCATCTTAACCCACCTCTTCTCCCCCCCCCCCAAAGAAGACATCTCTATCTTATAAAAAATCCATAAGGTTTCTAATTCCCATAAATTTCTGAATAGTATCAATTTTTTTTCGATTTTGCAATCGAGTCTATCAAAGCTTTTCTAGCATCCTGACTTGACAAAGCAAAAAAGGGCATAATAGAAAAGAGGTGAAAAGGATGGAAAAATCAGGACAGAACAAAGGAACTACTCGAGATGCCCGACTTTGATCTGAACAAAAAAGAAAATTTCAAGGACGTATTTCAAAATTACAGAGATCAAAATTTCAGCAGTCCTTCAGACACGATGAGAAAAAATTCTGGTGAAAATTTAGGGCTCGCAATTTGATTATTTTGGGGATAAGAGACTGAAACGCAAATTTCAATTTGTCTTCGATTTTCATCAAAAATATAAATTAAAATTTCATAAGTCACTGATGAGGATAATTCGAAAGATTTTTTTCTAATTTTCATCACTATCTACGTTGGTAATACTAATAGAAGGATATTGAAAATATATAGAACTGAGGTTTAAGTTTTCCGATTTTTTTGGCTAAAATTTCAATTTTTCATTTTTTAAAAATTTGATAGGTACAAAAAATTTTCCAAAAATTCATCAATTTTGAAGAATTTTCAACTTGGATCCTAATTTTTTCGAATAAAAATGAATTTTTTGCCCTCGTCCTCTTTCTTTGTGACGACTATTTCAGGAGTGTCGTTGCAAAACGCAACATCTTTTTTTTGTCCCCCTCCCCTCCAACCCTCCTTGAGGTACAAGTGCGAAATGACTGTAGCTGGGGTCCTAAGCTTTCCAATGAGACCGCCCCGAGCCAACCCCCCCAATTTTGAATGACAATTTTTTGCGATTTCCCAAAAATCAGGTCTTCGGAGATGTTGCGTTTTGCAACGACACTCCTCATTTCTTCCAGAAGCTTTAAATCGACTGCGGCTTGAAAAGGTGAAATTTATTTTTGAAAAATCAATATCAAAGAAATAATCCATTCTCATCAATTTCACTTTAAAAAAACCCTCATTACATTTTTACAAAGAAGTAAATTTGTTGGTTATATTTTTTCAATTAGTTAAAATTTCCAGAAAATTTTGAAAATTTAAAAACAATGGCTTAAATATCTGACATTTTACCAAAAAATCATTTCTACACTTGAAATTCTTCTCACTTATTTCATGTGAGATTATTTTTAACTTCTTGAAAATTGTTCAGCAAAGAAAGTCTTTATTCTTTATTCCATCACAAAACTTTTGTATTTTTTATTCAGTCAACTTTTTACCACAATTCACTAATTTTTCCTCAAAAGTCTAGAAATAGTTATAGTACGTACAACGAAAGAAGGAACTTTTCCCCTACTCGACTCAAAACGCGGAAACCAACGACGCGCGTTGATTTCAAATGTCGTCCAATCACAACGCGACGTTCTTAAATTTTGTGGTGGGAGAATGTAGGGGAAAAGTTCCATCTTTCGTTGTACGGACTATAAACCATTTTTTCTTTTTAAGAACAAAAAATGAATTAACCGCATCTTTTTTCCTCTGTTTTTTAGGATTCATTTTCCCCTTGGAAAATCATCAATTAATTTACTAACTCTAAATTTCCTATTCTATCAATCTAGTTCTATTTTTCTAAATTTTCACAAAATAAATTCATCGGTTCAACAGACGACCAACAATTCTAATACCTATTGCCTATGCCTATTAACTTGAAAAAATATCACTCTACCTATCTCTATTTCAACCCAAGCAAAAATCAACTATAGGTAACTTAATCCAGGATATCAAAAAATCAACCAATCACCTCTCTTGAATCGATCGCATCATTCATAATGGGTATCCATCCTTTGAACGTGGCTACTTGAAAAAGGCATAAATACGCTTTGCCTACGTGATCAAAATTCATCGGAGAATTCTGCCACGTGTAATTTTCTCTCTCGCAAGTGGCTTTATCTGGAACAATCTCGTGATCCAGTTTATTGCCATTTTCATCCTCGCACTGAAATTGAAAAAAAAAAAAAATTAGTCAACTCTAGGTAGAGTATTATTCAAATAAAAATGATAGAATTAGGATTTTCACCTTGTGGTATTTTCCAGCAAACAGTTGCACTCCCATGATGGCAAATATCAGCCAGAAAATCAAACATACTAATAACACGTTGAAGATACTAGGAATGGCTTGTACCAAAGCGTTCACTACCACCTAAACCAAATCAACTTTGATCAGAAAATTATCACAGAAATGGAAACATTTACCTAAATTACGTAATGATTTAAATTGATTTTGGCGATAGCAGCATCATTAAGGAGAAAATTCCAAGTAAAAATGGCAGTAATTTTTTTTCAAAAACCATAAATGTTCAAAAATTTTGAAGGATGAATATTTGAAAACATTTTTTTAAACTGTCTTCATCTCTCAAACTTTTCACATAAGTTCGAAATTTCATAGAACAAGAAAAAAATTATTCGTGTTCATTCTTTTTTCTCTCCTTAAAAACTGATTTCTGCAACCGTCAGATCTTCAATAAAAAAGTTAAAAAAGAAAACACAATAAATTATATTCTAAAAATAGGTATTAAAAATTACAATCTCAAAATCAAACAAAACTACTGGATAGGTCTTCGAAGTACATACTAGCTCTCGATTATTTTGATCAAAAATACGATTTCAACGTTCTAAATTCAAATTCATCCTAAGTTTAAATTTTTTCAAATTAAAATTCCTTCAGTTTCTTTCATTCTGACTTTTCTTTTCTTCAAATTGTACATATCCATCTTAAACTATTTTTCAATAAATATTTGAATTTTTTCAAATTTTTTGAACTATAAAATTTCTTCCAATAATTTTAAAATGTTTCCTCAATTTTTTTCAACGTTTAATTTTTTCAAAATTTTCAACATTATGAAAATTTTAATTTGAAAAATTTTCCAAATGAAAAAATTTTAAAATTAGATATCGTTTGGGAAAAAGCAATAGACTTGAAGAAATGAAAAAAATTAAACAAGGAAATTTAGACTAGATCATCGATTTGAAATCTTATTTTTAACAAAAATAATTGAAAGCCAATTTCGAAGCTGCCAAACTTATTGAAATTCGAACTGAGATATCCCAATTTCAAAATTCTTTCTCAGGATCACCCACAAATCAGAATCAATCAATAAGTCCGTCGATCAGATCCAATGTTCATGCACATGCACATGCAACACAACTAAAAATTCAAGCAAATTTACAACCACATTCAGCGTTCCAAAAGCGTGCATTAAATCAACATGGGACATATTAATGAACAATAAAAGCCATACAGCATGCAAAAAATCCCCTCCTATACTTGGTCAAAGGTCGATTCGTAGACTATTAAAGTACACCAGTTGAAATGGCTCGGGCTTTCTCTACGTGTATTACATAAAAATTTACGCAAGACGTGACACATTCTTTAAACACACAGAATATTCGCATCACCGATGGCCATGCAATTTGCATAGAATTATCCCAAACTAGGCCTATTTTTTTACCCATTTCGAAGCATCCACATTCCATTCTTACAGCGCGGATACCTACACGTACTAAGTATACATATCAAAATATATAACCATTCGCTATTTGAATACAAAAAAATAAATAAATGCTATCAATCCTATTAAAAATAAAGTTGGGTATGGAAAATGAAAAAAAAAATGCTCAGTTGCTCAAGTATAAGTACTTAAGGTACTCTGATTGTAAAAAATGATACGTATAAGATGATTATATGAGAAAAAAAATTTGAAATTTCCATCTACTTCTACCAGTACATTCTCTATAGCAAAATTTTTCAATGCTCTGATTATAATAGTACCTAAGTTAAATACGTTCGTCACTAAATACAATTGAAAAAAAATTACTTTTTACATTTCAATGATGATCTCTACTCAACAATGCAGCTAAATCGAGTTCGTTGATTGTTTTTTGAACAAAAAAAAGATGAAGGAAGGGAATTTGCTAATGAGGATTATTCTTATGACAAAAATGATATTTTCAAAGATGTAGATTTTATCTAGGATTTTTTGGTGAATTCCAATTGCCAAAGAATAAAGAATTTTTGAAAACAATGGTAAAAAATTTCAAAATAAATGTTAATTGAATAAAAGAGAAATTTTCTATAATTTATTTCGATTGTTTGGGTTTTGAAAACTGAAAAATTTTACAGTTTTTTTAAAGGAACAGAATTTTGAAAATTTATTTTACAAAAATTTTAGTAGTCTTGGTAAGCTTAAAATTCTGATACTTTTCCTGAAAAAAAAAATTAAAAAAATACAGCTAATATAATTTTCTATGGCACCTAGTTGCTCTCAAAATTTTGTTTTTCTGACATATTTTTTTCTTATAATCATGGTAAAGTTTACAAGTCAAAAATGTTATTTTCCAATCTGAAAAATTAAAAAAATACAGGCAAACTATTCTGCCAATTGAGCCACTTTTTAAAAAATCTGAATTTTTTCATTTCCTCATTTCTTCACAATTTTGCAATAGATAAATATTTTTAAAAAACTGCAAGAATTTTGTAGTCAATTTTGCCAATCTGAAAAACTACAAATATTGAAAATCATTTTTCTAGTTTTTAAAATTTTATATTTTACCAACTTGAATAAAAACTTTGGAGAAAATTTTTTCAAAAATTCACATTTTTGTCTTTTTTAAAATTCGTATTTTTGTGTGTGAATTTGCTTCTTTTTTCAAAATTTTATAATTTCAATAAACTTTTGAAAAATAAACAGATTTTTACAAATTTTTTTTGTAATCTTGGAAATTTTTAAAATTTAGTTCGCAGAATTTTTCAGAATTTTTGGGCTTAATTTGGTTCAATAACTTTGCAATAATCAAAAAGTGTTCATTTCGTATTTTTTTGCAATTTTTCAAGCCTCAAAGTTAAACTCCATTTGCAAATTTTCAAAAATTCACATCCTTGCCTTCTTTGCAATATTGAATTTTTTGGATTTTTTTTTTATATGTAATAAGTGTAAGCTTGCGACTGATTCAGAGATCACATGCAATTTTTGGTCATCTTGGCATTCTGCGATCACGAAAATTTTTAGATTTTTTTGCCTACTTTCAAAAGGTTGAAAATACCTATGGTACTGATTATTTTTGAAATTTATTAATTCTACGACAGATTTTTATTCCTTCAGCTCCAAAATTTGAAAAATGTATACAAGGTGTCCAAAAAATTGTCTATCAAACTCATTTTTTGGGTATAACCGAGTACTGGGTATCACTAAAAAAATCGAGATGAACAAGTTGCCTATCCTGAAAATCAAAGGGACAAATGCCTCTTCTGAAAAATCATATAGAAAGAATTTTCAACCATAGAAATGAAAAATACTTCAAAAACTGTATATTTTCACTCCATGAATTTTTCCAAACTTTAAAATTGAAGGAACCACAAAAAATTGTTCAAAAAATTTATTATAAAAAAATAAATTACTCGAGGAAAAGGACTGTACAAAGAAAACAGAAAAATTTTCAAAATAGGCTTCAAAAATTTTCAAATTTTTTCAATTTCAGATGACCATTGACTCCTGAATTTTTCCTCTTGGGCAAAAAAGTCTATGGAACAAAATTTTTTACATTGAAATTTTTTTAAACAAATTCAATCTTCACCTAGGTATACTTGGCCCAAAAAAAATTTCTCTAGTTTTCAAAACATTGTCCATTCCTTTGATTAGTTTACTTTTTTTGAATAAATTCTTGAAGATTTTTCTGTTCCTCCTTTAATCAAGTTTTTTTTGGCAGTTTGAAATCACAATTTTTCAAAAAAATTATACTGATAATGCTATTTTAAAAAAATTGAAGAATTCATAAATTCAGATTTTTTTCTGATCAACCCATAAAAAAATGGAATTTACTGATCAACAAACACGATTCGCTGCATCGTTCAAATGAATTTCCAATTCAAAATAAAATTGAAATATTAAAAAAATGATAAGCTTCAACATGAGATTCTCGTTTATACAACATACTCCATTACATACGAATAAAAAAAGGAAAAGAAAAATAAAAATAATATATCAAATCATTAATCGTGCAGGGGTACAGGGGTCAGGGGATAACATACCCTCATCCCTTGCATTCTAGCCATGGCCCTTAAAGGTCTCAAAGCTCTTAATGTTCTCATCGTTTTGAACGCTTGAATACCACCTGCTCCACACAGCGCAGCTACAAAGTTTATTAGCGATACCTGTTTTTACATGAAAAACAGAGAAAAAAAAGAGAAACATAACAAAACGAACGACACAAACATTGCAGTGGTGATTTTCTTTCAGGTGTAAATAGGTGTACCACATTTATATTTGAAAAAAAGATTAAACAGAAATTTAAAAAGCATACAAATATCGAAACGGTCCAATTTTTTTTTTGAAAAAATTATCGACCATTTCTGCGGCGTAAAAAAAACGAACAACAATAAAGTCGTCGTTGAAAGAAGACAGTTTATCGAAGAGATATCGACGAGGCACGAAACATTTAGATAGCGAAGAGCGACATCGATGAGAGTAGAGAGCTTGGCAAATGCGCACACTTAGAATGTGACCTGTTCAGAGCTCCTCTAGATCGTTACTTACTCTCATGCCCTCCCATCTGGAAACCGCTCTCAACGGACGGAGAGCTCGGAGCGTTCTCATCGATCGGAATGCAGGTATGTCTGCGGCACCGAGCCAAATTGCGGCCAAATTTATCAACGACAACTATAATTTACATCGTGGTTAAAAAAATTTCCAATAAACCATTTTTTTTTTTATTAAAAAAAACTTTCAAACGTCCTATTGTTTTTTGGTAAATTTTCTTACCACGCGCGATAATAATCAAATAGGTTATGCCGCGTATCAGTTAAAGTTTTAAAATTATTATCAAAAATGAAAAAATAGAAAGAATGATGAAATTAGATGAAAAAATTGGACGTTACTTACCATTACGATAATAAAATCCAACCAGCACCAAGCGTTCGTGAAATATTTCCTAAATCCTAACGCTAACCATTTAATTAACATTTCAATAAAAAATATAACGGTAAAAATTCGATCCATGTAGTATAAAATATCTTGTAAAATTGGTCTTGATTGCAAATGTACATCTTCTAAAGCCTAAACAGAAAAAATGTCGCATTAGTAGGTCCAATATCCATCGGGTTTTTCAAAATGAGTAAAAGGGTTATTTTGAAAGCTAAAGCCAGATCGAAGGAAAATTCCTGATGAAAGCTCACCAAAAAAAATGAATATTTCCAAGTAGAAGTTTTACTTTTTAATTCCAAAATTAATCCCCCCCCCCACACACACCATTTCAGAAAACTGAGAAAACAATTTCTTCTATGAAAAAATTTTTTATACCGATTTTCCAATAGTAAAATTTTTTATACCAATTTTCCAATAGTAAATTTTTTTGAAATGAAAAACAAATTTTTTCGATGACGAAAAAAAAGATAATTCGATCAGGCTCTAGCCTCGTCAAAAAGTTGATTGAATCAAGTTTGGATCAAGTTTGGATCTCGAGTCTTCCAATATTTCGATTATCGTTGAAACACTTTTGAAATTCGTTGATCAAATATTTTAAAAATCATTATAATTTTACTTATACAAAATAATTATGATAAATTTATAATTTTTCAGAAGGGGAGGAAATGGAGGGAAGAGAGGAGGGAGAGAAATTAGATCAAAAAGTTCTAGTAAGAAAAAAGCACTTGACCTCTTGAATCTACAATTTTTGAAAATTTAAAAATTTCATGTCAATTCGTTTGTAGAGTTTTTTGATTTATCTCAATTTTAAAATTCACCCCTTCCCTCAGCACCTAAAAAACATTGAAATTTTTGAAAAAATTCAATAAAACTGATTCTAATTAAAAAACCGAATCCAAATTTCGAACAATTTTTTCGACTTCATTCTTCCACAAATTCAACATTTTCTGAATTAGGTACCTACTCGAAAAATTTAAAGGAATATTTACATTCAAATAAAGTATTTTTTCGAATATGATCTTCCAATCATTTATTGGAACTTCTTAAATTGAAAATAAAAGTAAAGATAAAAAAATGAGTAGAGAATTGCAAAATTTTGAAAATGTTTAGGTACAATTTTGTTGAAAAATAAACAACCACCAGAAAAATTTCATATGTAGGAGTTTCCTTTGTTTTTTGTTGGGGTGGGGGGCAAACGTTTGATTTTGTGTGAAACTGATTCGTACTTTCGTTTCAACATAAGCAAATTCCTAAATGTTTATTGAGTTTGAATTAAAAATTTTTAAAATTGACTTTCTCGATAGCCTTTCTTAGTAGGAAGTAGCACAGGCCGAAAAAGACTCGTAAATTGACTGAAACTTTCGAAAAAAAAAAATCATTTAAAAGCTCCACATCGAAAAACTTCGAGCAATTCAAAAAAAATTATTTGAAAGATTTTAGTTTTTCTTATGAACAGTTTAAGGCTTCGAATTATTTTGGACGCAAACAGGACTTCGACGATGATAATCAAAAATTAATTTTTTCATTCTAAATTACCTATATCCATTAAAAAAATTTTCAACAATAAAATCTCTTATTTTTTCCATTTTTTTTTCAATTCTGATTTTTTGTAATTTTTACCTAAGGGTCATTCCATGTCAGTTCGTACGCAAAGTGGTAAGGTGGGTCGGCGATTTTTCTGATTTTTTTTATGTGAGTAGACCTCGATGAAAGATGACGAATGCCGCAAACCGCAGCTCCCTAAGTCTTTTTGGAGGGCAGCCACGGGCATTCAAAGTTTTGAGGTAAAGTTGGATATGGTAAATTTTAAGCGTGGATAACTTAAAAACTATGATAGGTAGAAAGTTGAAACTTTTTCCACTGTGTAGGGTCTTTGATGAGCTTTTTGAAGATTTTTTGAAAATCAGTGTTGCCACTTTTTTTATTGCCAAAAATCAGCTGTAAAAGTTTAAAAATGACATTTCCCTATCAGGGACACCTTCAAAAAATCTGAAAAAATTCTCCGAAGTACAACTTTACATGCTGATTAATATATTAAAAAATCGAGCTGACGTTTTTTCGTATTCTCGATTTAAAAAATTCCAAAGATGAGAAGAAAATAGACTTTTTCTTTTCAAAGGTCGAAATTGTGTAAAATTGACATATTTTCATCAATTTTACACCATATTTGAAGAAAAGGTCGATAAAACTATTGAACTCCACTTACCACCCTCGATACTTTACTATAAGCAGACTTTTACGCTGATTTTACTTTGTTTTGGTATTTTTTCATCAATTTTTCAACATTGAATTCTTATTTATTTTTTTTAATCATTTTTTTAAATTTATAATTATTTACAAACGTTTAGTTCATTAAAAATAATCAAATTCAGCTTTTATCGCATGTATTTTAGTTGCCAATACATGCAAGTTGTAACTTGTTTGCCCTGCATGAACTGTAATAATACTGTAAATCATGGTAGTGGTGGTAGCATAATTCAGGGGCAACAAAAAAATAAATTTTAATGTGAAGTGTTTTTCTTTTCAATTTTTGAAGCATAATACTTGATTTTTTTGCATTTTCACGCATATTAACGGGTGTTGGATGGGATTAGAATGCTTTTACCGACCTTTTCTTCAAATATGGTATAAAATTGATGAAAATATATCAATTTTATGCAATTTCGACCTTTGAAAAGAAAAAGTCTATTTTCTTCTCATCTTTGGAATTTTTTAAATCGAGAATACGAAAAAACGTCAGCTCGATTTTTTAATATGTTAATCAGCATGTAAAGTTGTACTTCGGAGAATTTTTTCAGATTTTTTGAAGGTGTCCCTGATAGGGAAATGTCATTTTTAAACTTTTACAGCTGATTTTTGGCAATAAAAAAAGTGGCAACACTGATTTTCAAAAAATCGTCAAAAAGCTCATCAAAGGCCCTACACAATGGAAAAAGTTTCAACTTTCTACCTATCATAGTTTTCAAGTTATCCACGCTCAAAATTTACCATATCCAACTTTACCTCAAAACTTTGAATGCCAGTGGCTGCCCTCCAAAAAGACTTAGGGAGCTGCGGTTTGCGGCATTCGTCATCTTTCGTCGAGGTCTACTCACATAAAAAAAATCAGAAAAATCGCCGACCCACCTTACCACTTTGCGTACGAACTGACATGGAATGACCCCTAATTATTTTTTTCATTTCATAATATTTCAAAATTTCTTGCAGTTGTCAAGTTCGAAAAATACAGAAAAGAAAGTAAGTTAAGCTTGAAAAAATTGATCAGGAAAAATTTTTATTTTAGAAAATTTTTCCAATTTTATATTTTTTAAAAATTTCTTGCAACGTTGCAACTCAAAAATTGTTTCCAATACATAGAAAATTTTTAAAGTTTTCATTTTTTCAACCATTAATACCTTAAACTATTCCAATTGAGACTTTGTTAAAAATTTTTCAAATCTTGTAAATTTAGCCAAAAAATTATCAACTTCGTGCTTTTTCAAATTTCTTCTATTTCAAAAAGCAATAAAAAATATAAAATCGAAAAATCAGAACATTGAAATTGGAAAAATGATGAGATAATTAAGATGAAATATTTTAAAAATTGGATATACATAACTTTATTGGGGAAAAAATAATTTCCAGTAAAAGTGAGAAGATTTATGTAGAGTTGATACCTAAAATTTCAACATTGAATAAATTTGAACTTGGGTCGTCAAAATATCATTTGAGGTAAAAATAATTACTCAGGAGCTTATGTTATTGGAAAAGACACGGAAAAAATTTCAAATTGATTGTTGTAAAATTATTTCCCCATTTCACCACACCCCCCCCCCCCCCACCAAAAAAAACCGCAGCTCCATGACTGTTAGATTTTTGATGCAAAATATCTGGATTTTGAGACGAAAAATGAAATAAAACCGAAAAACTCGAGATCAAAACTTCACCAAAGCTGACCCAAAACAACCCCCAAACAATCTCCAATAGATAAGTTACTCACTAGTGCTAAACTACTGAGCAAAATCATCGTTATAACGGCCGTCTCGAAATACTTATTTTCAATCAATTGAAACGTCTTCAATCTCAAATTCGCCCATCCCTGCCAAAAAGGCGACTCTTCATCGCCCAATAAGAAAGGAAACCTTCGATAACAATCATCCGAAAAGCAATCCGAAGGATACTCCATTAATTCTTCGGAATCTTGTTCCAAGCCTATAGCTTCGATTTTTGGTGCAGCTTTTTCTGCTTCGACAGCTGCATCGTCGGCACCGCCTCCATCATCTGAAAAATTTTCAAATCAGTGGAAAAACTCGAATGTGGAAAATAATTCAAGAAAATGAAATAAAAATACAAATATGAAAATGCTCAGGTACCTAATTCATGGCCGACATCTTCTTTACTGGCATCTTTCTTTTCTTCACCGTGCAGGTTACTTTCATAGCTTCCTTTATGGCTTTCGTTTTTGTAAGAACGATGTTTATGGCTTCCGTATGATTTATTACTGCAAAACAAAATCCAATCAATTTGACTGGTACAAAATGCAAAAAATACGACTTCTCGTATGCAAATAGAAATACCTACTCACCTTATATTATCGTGATCGTATTTATTTTTTATATATTCTACATCTGAACGATTGTCTTTATGATTGCCAATATTATTACAAACAATTGAGCGTCGTCCTTTCAGCCGGCTTCGAATATCGCCTGCAAAATACCCAACCAAATTAATAAAAACTTCCGCAAATGACCATTTCCATTTTCGGATAAAACTTCCAAAACCAACCATGAATAGTGAACTCCATTCCTTCGCCGATAGTAACCTCGAGTTGATCTTTTTTATCGTGAAATAACATACCATCGCCCAATATTTCATTCGCTACAATAATAAATTCTCGTCAGAAAAATATTTGCAATCTGAAAAATTCTCCCAGTATTTAATTAAATAGGTACCTTGATTCCAATTATAATTTATACACGGCTCATTCGGTGCTTGTTGGACAGATATCTGATTCGTTATTTTATTTCGAATTGCTTTCAGGCATCTGAATATTGACGTTTTGATCCAGTTTACAAAACGACCTATTCTATCGAAAGCTTCCACTATTTTACTGGTATCGCTGTCCGCTGTCGGCGCTGATAAATTCGACGAACCGAAATTACTGAGCAACAAGGCTAAGAAAAGATTAAGCACCTGTAAAATACAGTCGAAATTAGCATATTTAGTACGGTACACTTATTTCAGGAGCAATGTAGGCAAAATTATCAACATTTGCAGGGTTGGGCGTAGCAAAGGGGGTTTTGGGGGTCCGGATCCCCTTGAGACCAAAATTTTTTTGTGAAAAATGTCTTTTTTAGACATTAAAAAAATCAAATTTTTTCATTCAAGACTAAAGTGCCAAAAAAGGCTCCTTTTTACCTCTCCCTCTTCCCTTCACTTCCAAAAATTTCTCGTTTTTCAAGTCTCTGTACTCATTTTGCAGCCACCCAAAAAAACTTCCGACGTCACTGGTTCAGACCCCCTCCCCCCTTTTAAACGATTCTGGCTACGCCACTGTACATTTAAACCAAGAAAGATTCCAAAGTACATAATTAATCATGCTAATTCTATTTCAGACTGGAAAGGAGGGAGGGAGAGAGTCAACAAAGATGTGAAAAATTTAGTAAAAAAATAATGAAAATAGAAAATATTAACATAATGAAAATATTTTCAACAATTTTGAACAAAAAAAGAAGAAATGACCTAACAATTTGACAGAAAAATATAAAAATTAGTGGAAGTAAAAATCATCAGAACTAAGTAATTTAAAATCACATAATTTTAAATACCACAAAGCAAACACATAGAAAAATTCCAAAAATTGGTTGAAAAAATTGAACAACGTACTAAAATTCCACAAAAATTAATAAAATTATCACTGAACTGAAGCAAAAAATTCATAAAACTTATTGAAAAGTCACAAAAATTCAAAATTTATAACCAAAAATGAGCCAAACTCAGAAGAAAAATATTCCTATTAATGTACAAAAATATTAATAAAATACTTAAAAAATGATGAAAATGAAGGTATTGAAAAGTCACAAAAATTCAAAATTTATAACCAAAAATGAGCCAAACTCAGAAGAAAAATATTCCTATTAATGTACAAAAATATTAATAAAATACTTAAAAAATGATGAAAATGAAGGAAAATTTTTTAAAAATGATAAAAACAAGAAGTATATCTAAGTAGATATTTAAAAAATCAGGATTTGTTTTGATAATGAAAAAGATGAATATTTTTAAAAAGAGAAAAATTTTTAGAACGTACTTAGTTAAAAATATCGCAGAAAAATTTTAAGAAATTGAAAAAACACTAGTTACACATTGAAATATTAAAGGTATGTTTCAAAAACAAATGAAGAAAATTTGAAAAAAAATAGGTACTTAAAAATGTTGAAGGAAAAGAAAAAAAATTTAAAAAATACCATCCATCCACAAAAGGCGGTAATTTTTCAAAAAAAAATGATGAAGTGAAAAAATGTAATTTTTTCAAACTTTTTTCAGGTTCAAAAAAATAAATTTTCAAATTCTTATGAAAATAAATTAGTGAGAAGAGAATTTTTAAAAAATCCATTAAAAAGTTCTGAAAATTTACAATATGAAAAAAAATTACTATAAATATCAAAACATTGAATAAAAATTACTAAAAACTGTCAAAAATTTTCAAAAAACGTGGAATTGTTTTCAACTCTCATTAAAAATTTATAAAACTACGTTGAAACTGATGAAAAAACATGGAAAAGAAATCAAATAACTTCCGATTGATTTTTACCATACTTTCATCAACTTTCAAAAAAATCACCACTCAGGCAAAGTCAGTCACACCCAACTACTTACCACAAGGTTTCCAATCACAACAGTAGCTAGAAAAAATGGTATACAGGATATATCGCCATCGCCTACAAGCAAACAATCCCACATGGATTCGATCCATTCACCGCACAGTACTCGAAATACAATCATGAAAGAATGCATGAAATCGGTAAAATTCCACCTTGGCAAAGTTTGGTCGGGGAAGAAATGCACATTATCTGGAAAAAAATTCATTGCAGATTAAAATCACTCTTTATCAAAATAAATTACTAAAAAAAAAATTACCTACTAAAGTACTTAATCGATAATTTCAATATACTTAGACATAAAAATCTTATCATGAAATTCTCACCTATATAATTCTTGCCGAACAGTTGCATACCCATGACGGCGAAGATGAATATGATGATACACAATACAAAGGTCAAGTTACCCAAAGCTCCAATTGTCCTTCCCATGATGGAAATCAACAAATTCAATGTGGGCCACGACTTGGCCAATTTGAACACTCTCAACTGAAAAAAGGATAATTTTGAAACCGGGTTTCTTCAAATTCCAAATAGGATCGGTAGATAATCAAATTCCATCTTGAAATAAAAATCATACTCACCAATCTGAACGATCGTAAAACAGAAAGACCTTGAACACCTTCGAGGCAAAATTCAACCAAAGACAGCACGACAATGATGAAATCGAAAATATTCCAGCCAACTTGAAAATAATATTTGGGACTCATGGCCATCAACTTCAACGTAGCTTCAACGGCAAAAGTGGCGCTAAAAAACTACCAAAACCAGCACCCATCATATTAATAGGTAGGTACTTCATAATCCATTTCCAGACATCTGACCATCAATCAAGCTCGAATACTCACGTAATTGCCGCTTTTCAACGTCTTCTCCAAATCTTTATCCATGTCATAATGATCCAACGCCATGAACAACGTATTCACCACGATACAAAGTGTGATAAAAAGCTCGACAAATGGATCGAACACAATGAACGCGACGCCTTCTTGAATCTTCAGCCAAAGCCAGCAACAATCCCAAACGCAAAAAAAATCTATCCCCTTCATACACATCATGACCATCTTCTCCTTGGCAGTGGGTTCGTCTTCGTCGTCTTCTGTCGGGAAGTAATACGTTGTGGCAACTGCGTGAACCCACACACACCCACCGATTTAAAGGCATTGTTTAACACAACCATTACACGTAGAGGTGAAAATAGAATACAAGCTGGCAAAAAATTTTGCTCTAATTCATATCCTCGACTCAAACTTCCCCTCGATTCAATACAATCTTTTCAAAATTCATGTGCGGCACACTTTTCTAAAATATAGAGACCCTTGACGAGTCATGCTGATAAAATCAGATTCAGTGACGTAGCGAATAAGGGGTCACAAAGATGGGAAGAGCGCTCCGCAGTGGACCCGGAAATCCTTAAAACTGACTATAATTTGATATTTCAGTACCAATAGGTACCAATCAAGAAAATTTTTTGAATAAATTATCCGATAATTTGAGTACCTATGTATTTGTGACCGTGAAATCCAAATCTGGCAAAATTCATGGACCATGAGTTGGAGGGATAGTCGTGAAAATTGAATTTTTTCAAATTGAACAAAATTACATTTTTTGACGAGATGAGATCCGCTTTTTTACAAAGATCCGGAGCGAATCCGGAGCTGGTTGCAATTTTTTTTTTATCTTTGAGTTGGAGCCGAAAAAACCAGAACTCATCATTCCGGATTCCTGCATTTCAACATGGGTATGTTTTTCTCTCTGGAGGTAATTCCAAAATCGAGTGAGACCAAAATTCGCGAGAGGCTATTTTGCGCAACACTGACTCTTGAAAATAAATCATAGAGCTTCTTCTATCAGTAATTTTACAGGGAAAACTTATCCATGATACTAACATTTCTCTTCAGAAGACACAAGACTCATTTTCTGAGATCAAATCAGATTTGAGTTTTGAGATCAGAATATGATATTATTTTTGAGATCAAAATGTTAATATCAGAAGCGATCTATGACATCAAAACCTCGAAATACCAAAATGAGAGAGAATTTTTGATGAAAACTATAATCGGATATGATTTATGAGATCAAATGATCAAAATCAGAGACGATTTTTGAGATCAAAATCAGAGCCGATTTTTGAGATCAAAATCAGAGACGATTTTTGAGATCAAAATCAGAGACGATTTTTGAGATCAAAAAGATCAAAATCAGAGACGATTTTTGAGATCACAATCAAAGATGATTTTTGAGATCACAATCAAAGATAATTTTTGATATCATAATCAAAGATGATTTTTGAGATCATAATCCGAGGGGGTTTTTGAGATCATAATCAGAGATGATTTTTGAGATCATGATCAGTGATGATTTTTGGGATTATAATCAGAGATGATTTTTTGAGATAAAAAAATCCGGAGACGATTTTTGAGATCAAAATCAGAAGTGACTTTTGAGATCAAAATTATTTTCAAAAATAATCCTATTATAGGGGGTGGTGAAGATATAATTTTTTGTCATAGCATGTAATGTGTCATTTTTTCGTTCATGGACAGGGTGCAGGTTAGGAATGAAAATTCGATTTTTAACCTCCTCCGCCATCATTTTTTGCCCCTAAAACGAAAAAATATCGCCGAATTCGTATTCTACGACTCAAAAACGTAGATGCAGACATATTACACGCTGCTGCGAAAATTTTCACTTCATTCTCACCTCTACCCCAACCCTCTCTTCAAAGGCGCCGGTAGATGCAAAATATAACTCTGCGAAAAACTCAGTAGGTAGGTAGTAGGTACCTATTAAATTCCTCTAAATAAAGTTTGGTCCCAAATTTTCTGCAGAAAAAATCTTACCCACGTTTTCAAATTTTCAATCCAAACATCCTCTAAAAAATATCCTACTGCACGTCAGTGGATGATCGGATGGGGGGGGGGGTATTTCAACTCACCAAACGAATATTTTCTAGCTACGCCACTGATCACACCACACTTCAAATTACACCTACAATGTTGTGCGCGTTTCTATACCCGTGAATTATACGAAATTACTCTCCAGTTGTCTTGAATTTCTGAAGTTGGTGCATCTCGCTATTTATCTATGGTATTAGGTATAGTATAATACCATCGAAAAGTATTCGTCGTTTCGTTCAACTTTTCGCCTTACATGTACTTTATCACTCGGAGACGTACACACATCGTAAGTTTTGAAGTATTTATTCACCCATTACAAATATTTACCCATCTCATATCCAGATCCACCCTCATCCATAAAAACATTTCCCAAAAACCGCCATATAAATTATCTTTACGTACTAAAAATAAATTGAAAAGTATGCGGTGGTGTAACGATTTTTGCGACATTTTCAAAGCTATTCACCTGATTAAATTTTTCAATATACATTACAAATGAAACGAAACCAAATACTTCAAAGCTTTACTCAAGCAAAACTAATCCATCTTGAGTACTATTGCGAAAAATTTTCCAACTCGTGCTGTACCATGGTGACTGAATTAAATTATCGAGTGAATAAAATACCAGACGGGGTTGTACCTTGTCACGAGAGAAAATGGTACGAGAGATCGTCTTACGTATATTGCTAGCTCGGTGAACGAAATTTTGTAATATTTATGAAGGTTATTGAGTTCGTAAGATATGTCGCGATATTTTTCATTTGATTTTTTCTTGGTTTCCTATTTTTAGATTTTAATTTTAAAATGTATGAAGGAAAATCCCCCCCCCCTAAAAAAAACCTGTCTAATTTACGACAGAAGAATCGTATAATAAAATAGAATCGGATTGCTCATGACAATGAATTAAATGGAAATCATTGAGAGAGAAGAGGATGAAAAAAGATCCTTTTTAAGTGATTCAAATTATAAAAAAAGGTTTAAAAATTCAAGAATGATTTTTTAAATATTCAAAAAATTATGAATCATCGTTCGCGAATAATTCATTCAGAACTCGAAAGATGAGAAAAATGCTTTCAACAAGTAATTTAAACAAAGGCAAAAAATCAAAAATTTCTGATTCACGCTGAATTTTTCTGATTTTTCCAATTCAAAAGACGATCTTCTCCAATCTTTCTTTTTAAAGTATAATTTCAAAATTTAGCTCCAAAAAGGTATCCAAAAAAATCAAGCAATCTCTTCTACCATCTTGGGTCAAAGCCAACCCCGTCATTTTTTTACTCACTCGATCAAAAAAAAACTACATCTACGAAGGTGAGGTAAAAATCTACACAACAAAATCAAGCAAACTACCATCATTAAACAAGCTAAAGTGAAAAATTCGCATACAATCGGTGCACTAATCCATACTTCAGGCCCAACAGAGAATCCACTAGATTTCATTCTCGATCGTTTTCGGTTCAAAAGTTGACTACGATTACGGTTTGGAACAGTGATTTACTGTTTTCAACTTGTAATGATTGCTTACCAATGCCTTGTGTTTTTTTTCTTTGGTAGGTATACTTAAAACATAGATAGGTACCTAGGTAATCTAAGCACATTGTATTTTAAATTCAAACAAATTTTCAATGAAATCAAATAGTTTTCCAATACATATTATTTTATGAACTACATCAAAAAAATATGTTTTGGAAAACACGATTCTTCAAAAATAGTCGGCATGTAAAAATCAAGTCAAAAAATTTCCACCAAAAATATTCTGAAAATTTGATTCTTCTTCTTCTGATGACAAAAAAAAGGTCACAAAATTACAAGCATTCTATCGAATAATACTGCTACGATTACATCATTAATATGAACTGATGTTCCCAGAAAGCTGCAGGAAAAATTATATAGGTATTCCATCAACTGTACTTTTCTAATCATTAAAAAAAACAAGGAATAAACCAAAGCGATACCAACGATAAATTTATCAATTCTATCGCAGAAATCATGCATTGATTTCTCATCCAAGAAAAAATCATTCATTAGCTCAAATTGAGTGAAAACAATTAAACTTTCCAACATGCTGGCACGTGCTAAGAATTTTTTTATCTATTTAAACATGTAATTTAATCGCATTGAACTATAGGAATGCTACTACATTGATCATATCTTCTTCGAATTTAAAGGCAACGTATTCATCCAAATGGAGAAACCAAATTTGAAATAATTTTCGATCAAAGGGGATGCATTTTTATGTCGAAGAAGATACTTAAGGTATACGAAGCCAATTGAATGAAAAATATATCAGGTAAATATTTTGAGGTGAATTTGTATAGGTAAGGTATTGGTGTTGGGTACGAAAAGTATTTAAATAAAGATGCATAAAATATGAATAAATTACCTTGTATATCACTGCCACGACTTTGCCTACCGGCTGCTTGTTCTATGATGTCGTTTAATACCATCACGTCTGAAAAAAATCCCCATTTAATTTGTAGAACTTTATAGAGAACTAATTTAGGAATTTTTTTTTCAAAATTCACCTTTCATATCAACTAAAGGCTGCTGAGGTGCTTCAACATCTTGACATTTTGGTTTATCGGAAGAAGTTGGCTCTTCTTGTTCAGTATACGAAACATCCTGCAAAAAAATCGACACAGTAATCAATTTGTGTCACTCTGATAAGGAAAATATTCCGAACTACAGCGAAATTTTGAGCAGAAACAAAAAAAAAATTGAAAGTACATCATGAAAGGATCCCATATCGAAGATCTCATGCGTTCAAGTTCATTTCTAGAATTTTAGCTAATTTTTGAAATAATTTTAAAATTACCTGGTCGCCTTCCAAAATAAGAAAATTTGATCAAATCGACGAAAAAGACTTAAATTTGGTATGTAAAAATAATTTTGACCTCCCAAATCGGTTAGAACCTGTTTCAAGACGTTTTAGAGCCTCCAGAAAAATTGGTAATTTTTCCAGTGTCGAGGAAAATCCCGTAAAAATGGACCATGAATTTTAGCCCCCGAGCTATTCTATACAAATTCGAACCAAAAATCAAGACGGATTTTTTGATTTTGCTCAGATAATTTCTCTTTCAACTCTCAACAGAGCAGGAGGGGGGAGAACCTCGTAATTTTTATGCAAATTACGAATTTTTGCCACGTTACCCAGGCTCATACCTCAAGATAGGTTGTACTAGAAGGAAAACTATTTGCATGAATTGAAAGAGAATTGATGGAAGATTCAAAATTGATAATCACATTTTGAAAAGCTCAAAGTTGAACTTTGGCGACGAAAGCTCGACTTTCATGGTAAGAACAGTAGATGAAAGCAACCATTTAAAAATCTAAAAAATTACAGCCAGTAGCCATTTTAACCCTTTCTTCAAACGAGCAATTTTCAAAATGTAGTCTGGGGGGGGGGGGGGGTCAGGAGCCATAATTTGGATCAAAATTCAAAATAAATGAAAAATTCAAGTAATATGTCGATTATTATTACTAATTCGAAGACGCTAATTTCGAATATGTTTTTAGTTTTCCCATCTGACTTCTCTGCCCCCTTCCCAATTATCTCCCTTGATGGGGCCAAAATTTTTAAAAAAATCAAAAAATCGTGTGACCTGTCGTTTGTTGGGTTTGTAAGGGCGTTGATTTCGAATATTTGATTTTTTTTTTAGATTTGACCCTTCAGTGCCCCCAAACCCCCCTCCCTCCAAATTTAGGAAAAAAATGTTAAATGGCGTGTGGCATATCGATTTCTACTGATTCCAGGGTGCTGAGCTCGATAATCAACTTACTTTCTCGATTTTCCTCCTTCGTGTCCCATACTAAGCCCAAAAAATATATAAAACAATGTTTTTGTCAATTTGAAGGTCAGTGAGGAGAACGAAGGAAGTGTATCGAAAAAGTGAGTAGATAATCGAGCTCAACAAGTCATCCACACGCTGTTCTCATTTTTTTTTTTTTACATAATTTTCTCAAAATGGGAGACTTGGAAGCATCAAAAAAAGGGTAAATCCAAAAATTTTGATAGTTGAAAAGGAAATGTTTGTGATTTTATGAATAGACCCATCAAGGAGAACTCGTAAAAATTTAAGGAAATGAAAAGGTCTGAATTCTTGATTTGATTCAAATTAGTAAGGAATATTCCATCTAAGTAAAAACTCGGTATACTCATTGGTGACCTATTTGATCGACAAAAGCACCATTTTCTGAAATTTGTAACTGCCAGGTCAAATCCACATTTTTTCCCAGCAAAAATTGTTGAAAAAAGTTGAAAAATAAAGTTGAAGATTGTAGATACCTTATTTTCAGCCTCAAGAATCGATTGAAACCGGTTTCAAGACGTTAAAAAGCCTTCAGAAAATTTTGGAATTTTCCATCCATTATCGAAAAAACCCCCATGAAAATGGTTTATTTAATGTTTAAAATTCATATCTTCCTAGTTGAATTCTTTATTATTTTTTTTCAACTGTTTCCAATCCACTCGGTGAGTCGAAAATAAAATATCAACCAATTTTCGGTCTTCCAACTTCTCAATTTTTTCCAAGAAAGTTTTCAGGAGAAAAATATGGATTCAAACTGGTAGCTATGCATTTTGAAAAGTTGAAGTTGAATCGATTAAATATGTAACCAATGTGGGTAATCTGTGATTACAGGTGAACAGGTGCTAAAATTCATATGGACCATTTTTATGAACTTTTCTCCTTCGTTGAAAAATTTCAAAAAAATTTTAAAGGATTTGAAACGTCTCGAAACCTCTTCCAATCGAGTTGGGAAGTTAAAAATGAGGCATGTATAAAATTTCACATTTTTTTGCTGATTGCGTAAAATTTTTGTATTTAGAAGGACCTAGAGCAATTTTAAAATTTCAAAAATTCTCCAAAATTCAAAAAAAATTGTAACCCTTGAAAGTTTGGATTTGTTTTTTTTTTTATGATAAACTTTCGATTTTTCTATACTATTTCAGCTTAAAATTTCACCGTCAATCCGAATACCTCCCTTGCAAAGCAATTTTCTTTAAATATACTTACAACACTCACATATTCCTTACTGAGAAACTTATAATCAGACGACGAGCTATATTTAGCCGACCTCGATCTGAGTTGACTTTCTTTGGTAGGAACTGAAGGCTGCTTGAATAAATCCGCATGCGACGTATACGAAATCCTCGACGTATGAGACGTATACGAATTATGCCTCGTACCGAGGTTCATAAAATACGATGGCATAAGTATCGTCCCATTATCCTCGCTCATCGGGGTGGCTGCCGTTGAATCATCCACGTACGGTAAATGATCCTGCCAAGAAAAATACCACCAATCTTCATCAGATTCTCTAGCTGGGCCCTATTTAATCGTCACAAAACTCACCTGAGCATCTAATAACGTATTAAGAACTAAAGGTCTGGTATCAGAGGCAGCGGGAAACCTCGGCCTGCTACTTCGCAGAGTAAACTGATGACTACCTCGTGAAGCTCGTCTTAAATTAAATGGTGATCCAGGAAGACTTAAACTGGTCTGTAATCAAAATTTTCCGTCACCTCTGAAACTTTCCACTGGCTCTTTCTTTCATAAAAAATTCAACACTTACCGCACTAACTTTACGAATTTTATTGCTTTGCAAAGAATGTTTCCCTTGGCTGAGCGTATCCGAGCGTATGCTCATTTTTTCTTTATTGTCATCGATGCTATTGCCTTTCTCTTGGCCGACAAACAGTTCGTAGCTGTGGCAAGAGTACTCGGATGGTGATTTGGCTATGGTTGGGTTGGCAGCGGCCGCCGCAGCCGCCGCGGCTCGTTCGGCTACTCTGGACTCGTGAGCTGCTTTTTTATTATCTCGATCAATTTGTGCTTGTTCCGCTTGCTGAAAAAAAATCGAAAAATTTATCAAATTTGTCAGCAATAATTTCTAATTGGTGATGATTTTTCAACTTACTCGAATGGCTTCCTCTTCAGCTGCTTCTTCTTCTTCGGCTTTCTTTTGTAATTCATCGTACGACATCGCTACAATGGCGAGAATCAAGTTCACGAGGTAAAATGAACCGAGAAATATGATAATTATAAAAAATGACATGTGATATGGACCCATAACTCTTAAAACCTGTTGAAAAAAAACATTAAAATTAATCGATAAATCGAACAATAATTTTCATTCGTTGAAATATCTCTAAAATTGAAAACCCACTTGTTGATATAGATTCTCCCAAAAATCTTGCGTCATAAGCCTGAAGGCTGATAACAAAGCCCAACCGAAAGTATCGAAGCTGGTATAGCCGTAATTCGGATTATCGCCGAATCCAGCCATGCAAACGTATTCCGGTGGACATTGCCTACACAAACACATCCCATAAATTCCTCGAAGATCCGAAAATTCTGGCATAAAAATTGCCATAAACTTACCCAGCACCACTGGCATTTCCACAAAGTTGATAATTATTGTAATCGCCGACCCAATGAGCTGTAAAAATGGAAAAAATTACACATATTCGCATTAATATTCAATCGAATTATCCAATTAGCCACACCGAATTAATTTTAAATCGAGCTTACATTCATTTGAACACCATCGAAACCAAGATTCGTCCGTTAAATTACCAAATGAACCATCTTCGGGAAATTTTAGAATGCATTTTTGTGTCAGTACGCCCATGTAAAGTTGTAATCCCATCAGAGCGAACACACTGAGTGAGAACATGGTTAAAATAATTACATCCCTGAGATTTTTCACAGATTCTATAACTGCACCGACGATGGTTTTCAGTCCTGCGAACAAACGTTAAAAAAATTGTGTTGAAATTTGTGTGAAATTTTTAGAGCTTGAAAATTTCCTAGAATCATAATTTATGATGTTTTTCAAAACTATGAACTGCCAGACGATTAATTTTTATTTCATTGAAAAAACGATAAAATTGATCAAAACTTCACTAAACTTGCGAAAAATATCAAAAGTCACCTATTTTAGAATTTATAAAAATGCTGATCATAAAAATCACAAAAAAATCAGAATAAAATTTAAAAGAAATATCTACTAAAAAAATTTAAAATTATGAAAACATCATGAACATCACATAATTTTGCCAAAACAGGTATAAAAAAATTAGGATATTGAAAATTTTCATTCAAGCATACAATTTTTTTGTTACATTTTTAACGATTCATTTTGACATTTCAGTCAATTTTAATAATAATTTGAACACATTTAATAATTTTTATGAGATTTTAAAATGAATTTTAGGAAAATGAAACATATCATTATGAGATTTCAAATGCTTCTTTTTTTTTTGAAAGTTTATATGATACCTACTTGAATCAATAAATTTTCATGTCAAGTACCTACTTACCTATTTTAAAAATGTTGTCGATTTTCGAGAGTTTTATCGTGAATCTCAAGACAAGAAAAAATTTCATCCAATCTTTAAGATTTTTTGACGATTTTTTCAGCATTTGAATGAAAATTCATAATATTTTGAGCATACTTCAAAATTTAAAGAAAATTTCATTGACATTACAGCGCTGAGACGAACTGTACAAAATTCTCATCACTGAAAAATTTTCAACAGTATTTTCGAAGTAGGATGTGATTTTAAGAAACTAACGGGAGGGGGTGAAGAGAAAGCAGGCGATAATTATTTTATTCTTACAGGGAATCAAACGAAAAATCCAATAAACACTGGTTTGAAAACGGTATTTTGCATCCCTCCTCTATTAGTGTCCCTCAAAAAATGGTCCCAATAACGTAGAGTACTTACCAAAGCAGTTTTCAACATTTTTTATTACTCATTAGCCCTGAGAAAAATTTTTATAAAAAATTTGAAAAAAATTAGTTTATGAGAAGAGTACATATTTTACCTCAAAAAACTCAAAAAAGCTTCCCCTCCAGAATTTGGAAATTTTGATTTTCATCTTCTTTTAAAATTTCGTGAATAATTTGAAAAATATAAAAATCTGTTTAAAATTTTTTTATCATGTCTTCATCAAATTTTACTAAATTTTAACCACGTTTCGAATCTTTAATTCATTTCCAAAAGGGTTTCTACATGTTATGACAAAATTTTTTACAAATTTTTTCAGATTAATTTTTCAATTTCTCTCTGATTGAATAATTTTTGCAAAATTCGCGATAAAAAGTCAATTTTAGCATTTTTGAGGAGCTGGTTTCTCACCCCCTCCCACCAAGGCAAAAATCTTTGGAAATTTCACTAAATTGTTCGATTTTATAATATTTTTGAAGATTTTTCATCAATTTTTGAAAAATAAATCAGTTACTCAAACTAAAAAAATCAAACAGTTGAGTGAAATTTTCCAAGATGGGGGGGGAGGGGGGGTGAACTTCAGCAAGGAGAAACCATCTCATAAAAAATATGAAATCGTGGTTGCAAAAATTATGCTTTTTTAGAAAAAATGAATTTTTTTTAATTTTAGTCGAGGTGGAAAATGGGAAAAGTTTCCATCCGAATAAAAAATTTTCAACATTTCATCCTCACTCCAGTTAAACACAACTTTGATTTTTTTTACCCTACTGGTAAATTTTTCATTATCCTCGAAGTTTCAATTCTCCGCATCTAATTTCTTACCAAATCCATTTTATTACTTCTCTGCTTTCCCAACAACGTAGAACGTAGAAAATTAATCAAAAACCAGTAAAAATTTTCAGCTCAACCATTAAAAACCACCGACCTCAACTTTGTTTATTTTTTACCTCATAACTACCGAATCTCCTATAATTAAAACGAATTTCGGTTAAACGCAATGCGCATACCGTACAATTTCGTCGGCAAGGCGGGTTTTGATTGATTGTCGACATACTGCGATAAAGTAAAAAAAAATTTACGCATAAAAATACCTCGAAGCAATACCGGTAACACGTAAACTTTAAAATTTTACCTGGTACAATAGCTACAGTCTTCAATGCTCTTAAGACACGGAACGTTCTTAAAACCGCCAAATTTCCAAGTTCTATTCCCATAGTAAAATAACTGTAATAATTTCAAAATATCGTTAAAAACAGTCGTTTATTCGTTATAATAATCTTTCCTACGATGAATTTTTTTATCTTTATGAAAAAAAAAAGAAAAAACTTCTCGCAAATCGAAGTAATGACCTTTGAACTCGATTCGTGCACCTTCATACCTTAGCACTAGACTATAAATTATACTCAGAACGAAACATAAAAATCAATCAGAATAAGCACACTAATTCGAATCCTTTTGGAAGACGACAGAACGAATAATGCTTCTGAAAGAAATCTCAAAAAGGCAAGGGGGCGATGGGAAAACTTTTTAAATACTCGAATGCGCCATTATCGACTAATTTTCTAGTACAAAAGAAATTACGAAAATTTATTCATGTAATTCAAGAGCTCTCGAAAAAATTTTCATCAATTAGAAGGAATTTTTACCTCATCTTACACGTGTATAGACAAAAGTGTATTTTCCATCTAGGTCTCGTTTTTATCTGAATTTTTAATCGTTTGAAGATGGTAAACGTTGTGTCTGTACAAACGTTCGTCGGTAACATGCGGAGTAAAAAAATAACAAAATATTCGCTCATATTAAAATACCTCACAGTAACCTTTACTCGTAATAGAATTCTCGTCCTTAATATTCCCCTTTTTTTCCTGTGAATTCTTCACTGTATAGCAAATTTAATAAAATACCGAAAGAAAAATCTCATCCGGTGAAATTAGCGACGTGAAATTTCAACTAAAAAAATATCTAAGTAGAGATGAAAATTATTTAAAAAAAAAAACTACTACAAGATGTTTCGATTTTATGAACAGAGTTGGACAAAAATAATCAAACATGTCGAGAATTTTTTGGCAAAAATATCGTAATAAGGTAAAAAATGCTCGTCTCGTTTTCAAGCATATATCTATTCGATATCATTAGATAATTATAGAGATAAATTTAATGGATTTTTTCCCCAACCGGAAACATTTTCCCAAAGTAATTTTGTAAAGTGCAATTTCAACATGACGTCAAATTTTCGGAGTATTAGTGACAATGTAATGGAATTTCATTGGAAATGGAATAAAAATATCGATACTAAAAGAGTCGAAGATACGTCATCGAATATGGGTCCCTCTTATTCGAAGGTTAAAAATACTCATGGCTGAATTTTTTCCATTGGTAAAACTCAATTTCTTCATGAAATATGTTTCGCCAAGGATTTTTTCAGTTGAATTGTCATAAAAAATTTTCAATTTGAGAAAAAATAGCCGTAATATTATGCAACCTTCAATTAGGTGATGCAGAAATTTGAGTTACACGAGAGTATGAATGATTGCAGAATCTGTGAATCGAAAGGGGACAAATTCAAAATCGAAGGTATACGAGTAATAAGCAGAGTTGGGTCGTTCGTGAACGCGTTCGCGTTCAGTTCGTTGCGGCAATCTCGTTCATTCGTTCGTTTCTCGTTCAGTTCATTGCTGAAAAATTCGTTCGTTCGTTTCCGTTCGTTCAATTGGACCTTTCGTTCGTGAACGTGAACGACTCGTTCGTGAACGTGAACGAGTGTGAACGACTTTTTCGTTCACTTCTCACTATATTTTTTTATGTATTATTGTTTGTAAAATGACCAGAAACGTGTCTAAGTTCATAAGGTAAGGGTCTATTTACAAACTTGGAAAATAAGAAATAAGAGTTTAAAAATAAGAATTTCACTTTCAATGATCACCTCCAATCAGATATGTGATAATACCGCGAAATATTCATCATCATTTTTATTGGCTTTCATTTTAAGACGTTTTTAGCGTTCTTATTTTAAAAAAATGAACGAAACAACGAACGTTTGGGTCGTTCGTTCGTTCATTTTCGGTCTTTTTTTGGTCGTTCACTCGTTCACGTTCGTTCATTGTTAAAATACTCGTTCGTTCGTTTCGTTCAGTTCATTTTAGGTCTTCGTTCACGAACGTGAACGAACTTTTCGTTCGTTTTGTGAACGTCGACCCAACTCTGGTAATAAGCATATCAAAATCATTATTTTTCGGCTTCCAATAGGTAAATCCCTACAAATGTTCACTAACCAGGAGGCGTTGTATTCAGACGATTCTGTCTTTTCATCCTTAAATATTTTTCATGCGTCGATCAGTTGAAAGGAAAATGGGAGTTGTCTCGAAAAATCACTTGGTTTTCACCCTACATATTTTTTGTGAATTTGTTTTAGAAAATCCAAGTGACTGCAACTATCTTTAAAAATTATGAAAATTTCACCCTATTTCAGGACAATTTTCTCGTTTTCTTGGGATATTTCGTGAAAATAGCTTTTCCAATTTTGCAAAATTTAATCAAAATATGCCTCAACTGGCATATGGATTTTTGTAATATTTTCCTAAGAAATTTTTTCAAGTTTGGTTAAAAAATTTTCAAGAGTCATTCTCATTCATGAGATGAAAAAACTATCGATTTTTTCATCTTTTTAAAAAGTCTATCGAGAGAGCAGAAATTTCCAAAAAAAAAAAATTATACTTCATGTTTTCAGTTCCGAGTCTGAATTATCTTTTTAAAGACACTGAATTCAAATTTCAACTCAGTTATGAGATTTGACTCTAGTCATTTCTTTTCGCATCCTTTAATTTTTTCCGAACTAAAAAATACCTACTTGAGAAATTCGGTAGTCTGAATTTCATTAGCAACGTTACGGAGGGAAAATTTTTCTCCCAAGTACAACCTATTCCAAGATATGAACCTTCAAAGTTGGGTAATTTGGCTGAAAATCACAAATGCATAAAAATTTTGAGCCCCCCCTATTCAATTGAGGGTTAGAAAAAAACGATTTGGATCTATGAATAGACAAGAGGAACTCGTAAAAAAAATTGAGGCGAAATCACAAAAAAATGGCCATCTCAATGGACCCCATGAAAAAAATGAAAAAGCTCAATTCTTGAAAATTTTTCAAATCATTGGTACAAAAATGGCTCACAATTTTCTTTCACTATTTTTGGAAGATTTAAAAAGAAACGTAGAATGCAGCTGATTTTCAGTCAAATTTTGCAAAAACCAAAAAAATAAGTCAAAGAGAAAGGGAATTTTTGGATTGAAAAGGAAAACTTTTCAGATCGAGGTATTTTCAGAATTTGTTGAGCAGGCTCCTGTTTGAAATTAAAAATTCGAAGTTTCAAAATAGATGTTTTAAAAAATGGTAAATTAATTGACTTTTCGAGATTTTTTATCCATTTTGGGATCAAGTGACTCAAAAAATTTGATTCAAAAGAAAAAAAAATTGAATTTTCAAAACCTAACATCATTTTTTGGTTGCTTGGTAATGATGGGAGGCCAATTGACTGTACTTAGTTTTGAAACCTCTTTTGTGTTTCTAATTTTTTCTTTTTTTCAAGTTCACTTTGAATGCTGATCAATTGGTAATCCATATTTTCCTCCCAAATTACCTACCTATTTCTTCGTCTAAAGACAGCTAAAAATCACTACAACTACAACTATCCTAAATTATCCTACAAATCTCCTACAAATAATTTCCAACCACTCTTGAGCATCATTTCGACAGATATCTTTCTAAACTACTCTCCTGAAAAATCGACCAAAAAACAATCCACATTTCTACTTCAATAAATACCAAAAATCCGCTATCTTCTCAAAATTGATTAAAACTCGACTAACAAACACCTATAAACGAAACCGAACGAGGAAAAAGTAGAAACATTTTGGTAAAAACGTGGAAAACTTTCGCATCGAGTCCAAGGTCAGCAGTCAGCACATGCCTAAAATCCAACATTTACACCATATCCTTGCCGAGGCTGTTTTCCTTACACAACATTAATTCTCAAGTCTAGTTTAATCTAGCGCCGAACGTCTATAAGCGGCACAATTTTCCGCCTTGCTACGACATTAACCTTGAAAAAAATAACCTAATATAAAGTACATTTGGGGATAAAGGGGGAAAGAATTCTTTCTCTAAATCATCCTTGAGGTTGATTCTACTTACATTAAAATCTATTACGACGGAAAATCTCTCTAAATTGGAAATTTAATCGTTAAATCATGTGCCACTAATATTCTCTAATAAGAGGGTCGCGGGATAATTTAATCCGGAATAAAATCAAGTACATACCTAAATATCTATTTATCTAGATGAGAAAAAAAATCTAATAAACTATTCTACTCACGCTAATGTAATTACAACAAAATCTAGCCAATTCCAAGCATCTCTAAGGTATGTGAAATTTTCTAATATAAAACCTCGGGCCATTACTTTCACCGCTGATTCAAACGTATAAATACTTGTAAAAATAACTCTGCAAAAGGACATAATTTATTTATTAATTACTCGGGCAATTCGAGGTGATTCGGATGATTTTAAAGCTCCTTCAATTCAATCTGTAGGCATTTTATGGATCATTTCACTACAATAATTGCATAATTGATAACATTCAAGGAGTAAATAAATGTCAATTTTACAAACACATCATAGTAGAGTGAAAAAAAACTTATTACCTATAGAATTTTGAAAAATAATTGTGTGGTAGTTTACTTCGAGTGAGGAGGAACCCCTCCAATTTTGCAAAAAATTGAGCCTCAATTTTTAAAATTTTTTCAAAAATGCAACATTTTATAGGATTTTAAATTGATTCAAATCAAGTTCAAAGCTTATTTACTGGATATCTAAATTAAAAAGCACATTTTTAGAGAAAATCTGTGTTTTATATCATTCTTAATTTTTTTAAATATAGGTATAAGTAGATTAAAATAAATTAAAAGGACTATGAAACATGAATTTCTTCAAAAAAAATTGTGCTTTTCGGTCTAGATGGTCAATAAATGAGGTCTAAAATTAGGTAGTTTTATTCAATTTTGAATTTATTAAAATTTTCAAACAATGAAACAAAATTCTACGAAAAAAAATATTCAATAGTAACTTTAGTAATCTTTTTTGAGTCAAAAAGTGGCCATTTTTTATTATAGATTTTAAAAATCTACCCCCTCTCATTTTGAAAATTGAATTTGTCAAAAGTTTGAATTTTTTGAAAAAATTAATTTTTTTATTCACATAAAATAAAAAACGTAGGTGTAGAAATAAATGAAATAGGTTTTCTATAAATACAATTAAATTTTACTAAAACTGGAATAACCAGGTAAGTATCAAAATTGAAAAAAAATCACTAAAACTGGAATAACCACTTAACCAGGTAAGTATCAAAATTGAAAAAAATCACCAAAAATTGAAAACCTCACCAAAATTTTATCTTTTTTTTTTTTAGGTACTAAGTACATATCAAAATTCAATTTTACCAAAATTGTAAAAAAATCGTCAAAATTGAAAAAAAAAATCAAATAGTTTTTTTTACCCAACATAACGTGAGAAGTTTTGAAAAATGATCAGAATTTTTTTATGTGTACCTACCTAATTAAAATTCAATTTTAGCAAAATTGGAAAAAATCGTCAAAACTGAAAAAAATTAGGTACCAAAATTAGAAAAGATCTCCAAAATTGAAAAAAAAAATCAAATCAATCTTCCAGATTCTGTATTTAGCGGCGAATTACAACTGAAAAATCAAAAATTCAGTTTTTTCGACCCACCTTGGCAAAAAGGCTTCAAGTGAAGTATTTTAGAAAAAAGTTTTTTTTTTTTTTTAAAAAAAAATCACTTTTGGGCAGTGCCATCAGCTGAGAATCTTGATTATCCCGAGAAAATTTCGATTTGAAATTCTACACCATCTTGATCTCAAAATTTGATATTTGATACCATTTTCGGTTTTACATGGGGGAGGGGGGTTAAAAAGTTAGAGGTACCTAATGAATTTTACGATTTTTCGATTTTTTGAAAAATACAATTTATTCGCACAAAAATCTCAAAATCAAACCTAATTTTTTTGATCACCAAGAATAATTTTTATCAAATTGATAAAATCTTAACAGTGCTGCCAATTGGATTTTGATTCACTTATTTTCATGAAGTTTTGGATTTTCATTTCATCGCCACAAAAATCAGCCAAAATTTTTTTGGTAATTGAAATGAGTTGAATTTTTCAACATTTTTTACAACAGTGCTGACGATTGCAATTTTTTGAAATTTATCTACCGTTGAAATGCAGTTGGCAGCACCGTTATGACAATTTTAATCAAAAATTATTCAAAATGATCAAAAAAATTTAAATCCGATTCTGAAGTTTTGGAATGAGTAATATGCAGTTAAAAATTTAGAAAATCGTAAAAATCGAGATCTGCTACTTTTCGACCCACCCCCTCCCCCGGTAAAGGGCAAAAGGTGGTATTCAATTGTGAGGTCGATGGTTCAGAAAGAGGTAAAAACTCGAATCACATATTTTTTAAGGGTTACCAGCCTTCCCATAAGGTAACAGGAGCCATAAATCGCTAAAAACCATTTTTTTTCTAAAATTACCACATTTTGGGGTCTCCTAACCCTGTCTCTTTTTGGGCCAGAGACTCAAAATTTTCTGAGAAATCTGTCACTCAAAAATAAACAACTTCGCCAATTTTCTTCAAAATCTAGGAATTATTTTTTCATCTTTTTCAATTACAATAATGTAGAAAGGATTGCCTAATATTTTTTTGAAGGAACTAGAACCATAATTGAATCACCTCACATGATATCTTCAACATTTTACCAACTTGGTATGATTTTTAATGACGCAATACTTACTCAGTCGATTCGATGGTTGGATTCGGTGGGACCGCCATGAGCACACAATTGGTTAAAATGGTCATGATGATGATTACGGAAAATAACGGATGTACCAGAACGTTGATGGCAACTCTTCTTATAGGATTAAACGGATCCAATGCCCACAAAGCGTTCGTGGCACTGAATCTGAATATATCCTTACCTTTACTAATAACTACAAAAGTCTGAAACAAAAAAAAACAGCAGAAGAAAAATCACAACACGCACACAATGACTTTCAGCAATTAATACCAACAACAAATTCGCAAACCATTTGCTTAGCTTATAATTAACGTCAAAAACGACGATTAAAAACATCCCAAAGAAGGTGAATTTAAAAATAACCCTTTCTACCCTCACTCCCCATCCAGGTCTCCGACTCGACCGGCATACCTATTTAAAAGCTTTTTAAAATCGATAAACGTCACACGAATTATCGCATAAGGTGAAAGTGAAAAGGGCCATTTATGATTTTAAAATATTTACGTCTCCTTTTAAATTACCATCGACTCGGCCGACTCGTGTTATTGACATTTTCATAGGTCGCCGAATGTGGTATCGCCGATTTCAAAGCAACTTCGTGATTTTTTCCAGCATTAGCGAACCCCTGCTGCGAGAGACGATATTCTGGCCCAGAAATGTAATTCTAGCACAAAAGCGTGATTTTCTACTCGCCAAAAAAAAATAACGTTGTACTACAGAAAAGAGTGAGAGGGGGAGAAAACACAGGAAGCTTATTCCATAAAAAATTCACCTACACGCGGCAGCATAATAAATTTCTCCGGAACGAAAGAAACGATATGGTTAATTTTTCTTCTCGCCTACATTTCCTTATAAAATGTGCCAGCTTTTTTTTTTCCAAATTTTGTCGCGGCAACGAGTTTAAATATTTCATTTCGATTAAAAACACGGATTACCGGCGTCGATATCGTTTGCTTCGTTAAATTCAATTAATCCCTTAAGTACGAGCAGACTTAGGTGTTCGTTTATTACGCGAAAATCTACCGTGGAAACATTCTGCTATCGCGTTTTGTCGATATAATCAAAAGTTATTCGTTGTTTTAACAAGAAAATCAAACCGATACTGTTTCAAAACAATTCCCAGACGAATAAATTCTCAAAGAAACGAGATATCGTTCGGATAACCGTAGATTTAGGTTTAACAAGCGACGGTACCTTGAAATCGATACCCAACTTGCCTACGTTAAGTAAATGAAAATTTACCCAGATGCGAGGACGTCAGCAGGGCTGTAAGATCGTTGATCTCGAATTGTTTAAATTAATGAGATGGTAGAAATTTCAAAGAAATATAATTACATTGAATTTTTTCACTTTTTTTTTTTTTTTTTTTTTTACAGATTTTGAAAAGAGCTTATTTTTTTTGTTTTGGCCCCACAAAACCAAAAATTCAATTTTTTTTCAATTATTGGAAAATTTGACATTTTTCGCATTCTTTTTTATTTTGAAAAAATTACCAAACTTGAAAAAAAAATGGTTCAATATGTTGGGAAAAAATGCAACCAAAATCATTTTCTTACGTCAGCGATTAAAAATATATTTTTACTAAATTAGTTTGTTTTCCTGTTTTCCAATTTATGGCGATTTTCATCACGGGGAAATTAACATTTTAAAATGAGTTTGAAAATCACCCAAAACTTGGCTTTCATACACTCGAATTTGTCGTTTTAAAATTAGAATCAAATATTATCTCACAGGTAAAAAAATCCCACGAGACAGAAGTAAGTAATGCTAGATTCGTTTCAACAGGTCGAATAATTATTACTCAATACCTATGCTATGTGGACGATCAATCTCATTTTCGAGGTCTCGAAATTCGCATTTTACAGGGAACTTTTGAATTTTTGAGCATTTTATGTGAGAAAAAAAATGTATGTAAAAATTATATTCATCTCGACGAAATATTCAGTTTTTTCTCCACCATTTTAAAGATATTATTGAACAAAATTTCATAATAAAAAGTAAAACTATGGCAAGCCATTTTTCATTTCATGATTCCGTTTTCAGAGGCAAAAAGTGAGGGTGAGGGGTCAAAAATGTTTTTTGTCATTTCAGTCAGGTAATTCGCTTCATTATTTTTAAAAACATTTTGGAAAAACACAGGGAAGAGGACGTGAAAAATTATTTTTTCCTTTTTTCAAACTTCAAAAATAAGAAAATCGACAATTTTTTAAAAAATTACAAGAATAGGAAAATTACTAATTAAGCAAATGCTTGCGAAAAATTCAAATACATGATTTACTTTTTTGGATAAGTTTTTGACTTATGGAGTCGCAAAATAGTGTCTTAAAACTTTAGGAATGACCCCTCACCCAAGAAGAAAAAACATAAATCCATGTTTTAGAAAAATCAACTCAAAAAAATTCAAATAAATGTTTGAAATTCTGAAATTCCGGAAAGAGGAGAAAATAAACTAAAAACTACGAAATACGATCAAGAGAAAAACAGGAAATTTTGACAAAACTCCAAGACTGTAGGACTCTTAGACATTTGACTTTTATATAAATTCTCAAAATTCACAGTTGTGAAAAATCAGCAAAAAATATGAAAATTTTCGACTTTGAATAAAATATGATCGTTCAATCGGTTTGATTCTTTTTTCCTTCCATAAAAAAATTGAGAAATTCCGTTCTCGATGTAGAAATTAGAGAAGTTTGATTTAAGGGCAGAGGTGGCAGCTTTTGTGTTGCATGTGTTGCAACGGCAACACGGCGAAAGTCTGTGGCAACACGGCAAAAATCTGTTGCAACACGTGAAATATGAAAAATCTTTAATTACCTATCGATAACAAGTCCAAAATTATCGATGATCAAGCAATTTTGAAACAGACCATTTTTCAAGTTTTCATGTGTATTTATTCCAAAATTTTCGCCCTCGCTTCGCTCGGGTTATGATGGCATTTTCAATATATTTTTAAACAGCCTTTCTTAATAAGGGTCAAAAACGGCCCTTGACCCAAAATGGGCTCAAAAGGTTACTTATAGTCTAAAAACATCCAAAAAAATTTTTGACCCCCCTACCCCCACCCCTTTTAGAATTATCGTACTTTTAATGTCGAAATTTCAACACGCGATATCTCTGGAAGGGGTGGTTAAAAAAAATGTAGGTATACTTTTCAGAAATCATACATCTTGCTGGGTAGTACGAATGAGAATTTTTTGAAAATTTTCGGTTCACATTTTCCTAATTTTTTTCACTTTGAAATTTTCAAAAAATTAAAAAAAAATTTTGAGGGGGTACATGGCTCGAAATTTTTTCAATGGTTCCGCCAGGTGGTTGGGCATCACATATTTTTTTTGAATTCTGAAATTGGGTGCAACATGGTCAAAAAAAATCAAAACCAAAAAAAAAACGTGATTTTTTACTACTTTTTTACAGTAAGAAGCAAGGCATCCCTACTCGAAGTAAAATTTTGAGTCAAAATTGCCATAAATTGAAAGTACATCATAAAAAATTCCATTTCCAAAATTTTAAGTGCTGAAATGCATTTTTCGAATTTTAACGAATTTTTGAAATTCCAAAATTATTTCATCAATGAAAATTTGATTTGATCAACGAAAAAAGCTGAAATTCAATATACACCCTATTTTAGACCTGCTAAATCGATTGTAGGCGTTTTCGAGACATTTCAGGGCCACCAGAAAATTTTAACGATTTTCCAGCTCTGAAGAAAAGCTCATGAAAATGGCCCTTTCAATTGATTCAGAATGTTGACCTTTTGGGCCCATTTTGACCGATTTTGGGTCAAGGGCAGTTTTTGACCCTTGTTAGGAAAGGCTCTTTTACTCAATAATCGAAAGATTGAAATTGCAAATTTCACCGTTGATAAATTGTAAAGGGGGGGGGGGGGTGCGAAGCGACCTCTTATAGGGATTAGATATATTCTTGACCGTTCTTGGCAACACGCCGGTAAAATCTAGGCTGCCACCGCTGTTGGAAAATTTATCTTGCACAAGCCAGAAATCAGCACAACCACTTTCACTGAAAGAAAAATAAGCAGAAATCCCTCAAAAATCTTTTGTTTCTAAAAACTCATAACACGTCTCAACTTTTCTCAAAATTTTCTTCATCTCCCTTCATCCCTCTCACTATCCTCAACCAAACCTAAGAATTTGGAAACCAAAAGGTCACCACAAGGATAAATATTGATTAATATTAAGCACACTAAATTCCCCGAACCTCATCACAAATATATTAGCAAGGCACTTAAATCAAATGTAAGTTCGCCTTTAATATAAAATATTCAGCGCCATCACCGCCACGTATAAATTTTTCGGTGTTTTTAACGCGCCACTCGACACGAATACCCAGCACCTCGGCGCGACGTTACATTTCGACTCCGCTGGGGAAAATAAGCGTTTCGAAGAGTCGATCTAACGTGTTTCGGGGCACTGAACTTGTACGTGGAATAAATAATGCAACGGAATTAGAAAAAAAAAAAATACAATAAGAATGTAGCCATAAAATACGTCAAATAAAGGAGAAAAAGCCAACGCACCAAATTAATTTTTAATAAGTGAAATTTTATTTTCGTACTTTTACGTCACATTACCAAACCAATCCGGAATCTACAGTGTTTGTCTGTTTGTTTATAATATTACGAGGGCACGTAACTATCGAAAAATACACCGCTAAAAAAATATACCTATAAAGCCTAAAATCCCACATAAAAGGATAATATAGGTACTTCGTTTTTTCATTACAGATGGGCTTTTCTCTCCTTTTGTGTATTTTCTAAAAATGAAGTATAGGTACATTATTCTACACACAAAATAATCCCGAAGCGAAATTGGTTCCAAAGAATACTTGTGATTTGATTCGTCTATTATATTTGTTTATTGCTTTTTAATCACGAAGCCGATCGATGTTTGAAACAGAATTCTACATTCATGATATCTTCATCAATCGCTGTAGGTAATTGCAATTAGAATGAAACATCAGATGCCTGCAAGTACTTCACCTCTTACAAGATTTTTTTTTTCAATTTCTTCGATTTTCATTGTTGCTAAAATTTTCATTTTATAAATATTTATTAAAATTAACAACTGTAAAATCCCATTCTTTGATCTCGAAATTTTCAAAAACTTGACATTCACGTATTTTTTTTCTCATATTAAATTTCTTAAAATGTTTTCAACTCAATTTTTTCAATTTTTTTATTCTAAAAATTTCAGAATTAGAAAATAATCTTAGAAAAACATTCGGTCTAAGCTGAAAAAAAAAATGGAATTTTGAGTAAAAAAATCATAAGGTGTAAAAATTGAAATTTGAGAAATAATTATGAGGGCAAAATAAAATTTGAGATATGAGAAAATTTCTAGAGTTGAAAAATAAAAAAAAAACATTTTTAGAAGAAATAATGCCAAATTTGAAAAAATTTTATACCTACCTGAAAAAATATTACAAGAAATAATTTCAGAGACTATAAAAAATTATTTCATATGAAAAATTTTAGAGTTGAAAAATGTCTGGAGAAAAGGAAATTAAAAATTGAAATTATTTTGAGAATCGAAAAAAAAATTGGGTTGAAAAATTAGTCGATTTCATTTTCAGTTTCAAATTTTCAAATATCTTGCGATACGAAGTTACGATGTGACGCGACGTAACGAGACAGGTTGTGGTGTTGCGATTCGAGCGAACAATTTACAGTTTGTTGTTCATTCCGTGTGAGAATAGACAGACCGTCATGGGCAATAATTTTGAAAATTTTCTAATTTTTGCCTATTTCTCTACTCTCAAAAGTCCATGCTATTTTTTTTTGCTGGAAAAATGGCCTCAGAAATGAACTTGAAAAGTCGAAAACGTGGATTTTTATGGAATACTGATTGATACTGAATATTGCATGAGCATTTCAACTCTCCTTTTCCAGTCCCCACCTGGATTGGGAACTGAATTTGAGATGAAATAATCTCACAATTGATTTCAGAAGTTTCTAGTGGCCTTTTCAGGACAATTTCAAGTTTTTTCCAAAAATAATCCATTGGAAATATTTTTATTTATACTTAGCTTCTTTTGCTTATTTTTTTTTGGATCTAATTCGCAAAATTAGATTCAACTCAATCCTCATGAGGCATAAAAAATTTGAGAAATATCTGGTAGACATTGAATGTTGTAAACCCAAAGCAACCAACCGGTTTCAGAGAAACATGCGCGCGCAGATATGATTTAGGTACGCATGATATTCTTACAATACAGTCACTAGAACGTTGCATAAACCGGGTCTAGAGAAGTTAACATGAGATATTCTCACAGTACAAATACCAGAAAATTGCCGAAACCGGTTTTAGAAAAACATGCGTGCGCAGTTATTATGAATTTGAAGATTTCAACAGAAGAAGATCCATAACAATGCAAAACCAGTTTTCTAGAATACCTGCGTTCAAATTGGTATCTTTTTACAAGCAATATTTACAACCAGGACATGGAAAAATACACCAAAATAAACCCCATTCCACAAATTCATCCTTCCGCATTTACACAAGGGGGCCATTTATATTAACCCATCTTTTCCAAACACTTTATCAAACCACATCATTCCCTCCGGCTCCTATTTGATTCCAAATGGACGTTAATTTTCTCGCAATCTTCCGCAACGACAATAAAATTAAATTTTATATGAAATTATCAATACAAACGAGAATTTATAGACACTCCCGGAAGTAAACAACTTCTCCATCAAACAATTACCGCGGCTCATATATGCTCCGTATAATTTTCCAATTGACCTAAATCCCCTTTTAGAATACATGTAAAACATGGCATCAACTTTTAAACGAATCCTTCGGTAAACAAGAAGAATTACAATATTCTAATCTCGAGACTGTGTCTCCATCAAGGCAATCAATTACCGCCAACTGTAAACCGAGCAGCCATCTATCCATCTAGAAGTTTCCCTCGTGAATGGGAAATTCACCTTCGTACATGATTTACGAATGAAATAACAAGTCGATAAAATGGTCCTATAAACTGCCTGAATGTTCCCCCGTTGGAGGCAAAGTTTTCTCCGAACAAATTACTTATTCGAGGTTTACCTTTTTTCTTCCCCTTGCTCTTTCTCTTCCGGATTTTTTCCTCTTTTGCAAAGGTATCGATAATTCTTCGAACGATTTAACATCTTGTACGGTTGTATGTATTTCTCTAAGGAGATTTAGAAGAATTTTCTTTCAGAGAAAGATTTTGTACAGGAATTTTAAAAATAAGGAGAGTTTTTCAAACGTACCCCGGATTTTTTTTTTGAAATACCTACCTAAGATTTTTCAAGTATCACAATTTGCTTTTTGCAATAAAATCGTTTTTTTACTTAAATACAATTTTTGTTTTTTTCCTTGGGATTTTTTGTTATGTCGAATTATTCTCTTACCCTCAATTCAACTTTTTTTGTAAAAAAAGAAAAAGATAACAAGGTGGATTGTCTTGAGGATTTTTCGAAAGTTGAATGAAGAGGGAGCATAAAATTTGGGTCAATAATTAATATTCATCTAACTCAAAAACACTTGGCAAAAATTTCTCCTTCTGACTTGACCCATATAATTCAGTTTGTTGAATTTTCTCAATTTTAAGCTTCGAAATATGAAAACTTGGCCTTTGAATCGTAAAAACAGAGTATTACAATCATGAATCAATAAAAAATATCGACGGAATTTTAAAAAAGAACCCTTTCCAAAATTAATACGATTCGATTTTCAATTATATTTTCTCCAAACGCAAAAATTGCCCATCTTCACCCAATTCAAATCAACCCCTCCTCCTCTTGTTCTCTCTTCCTTCCAGCTCAATTCCTTACATATTACAAGCTACTAAATCATAAAAACCTATCCCCATATATATGGCCGACGTTATTAAAAAAATTGGAACCAACGATTAAAAATTTTATATACGGACATTAGACCGAATATTTTATGCGAAGGCGAATTTCGAGCAAATTAAAAATAATTAATTGCCTTTACTACTTTAGGGTAACGGATATGAAACAGTCATCAAATGTGAAATCGATTTTAATAACACGCGAGCGCCCAAAGCTTATCGCGAGTACGCCTATAATTTTCCATAAAAAATAGGAAAAAAAATACAAGTTCGAGAGTCATTCAACAGATCGAATGATAAATTATATGCCTACGTAGATAACCCCGACAACTTCCCCAATTCCCTCCACTCTTTAAAAAATTTCAACCACTACTTACTCGTTGATTATGATAAAACGGATCAATATCTTCTAAAGGAACCGATACTAATTCGGCTGGAAACTGATTATGTAATCTGACTGGCAATGGGACACCTTGTTCGAGAGTAGCATCAGGTTGTGGACCTTCGTCAACGTCTTCTTCATCGTATCGTGCCTACAAACAAACCGATCTTTCATTATACGACCAATTTACTCCCGAATTAATTACAAACTACTCCAAATACACTCGGCTTTTACAAATGGGAATCACTTAGCTAAACCTAAGAAAAAAATTACATACGATGGAAAAAAATTAGCGTTCGTGCGGGTATCAAAAATGGTTTCATTTTTTCATTTTTTTTTCTCAGCCAAAAAAATCGTGGTTTACAAATTATTATTCGGCTAATTACACGTAGTGAACTGGCTCGTGCGAATTTACATTTTCCATAGATTATAATTTGGAAATACGCAGCGTGTGAATGAACCTTTTTTTCCCTTCGATTTGGGTTACAGAAACGCAGCACGAATTACTCTGGTTAATTCTTACTTAATTATTATGAATAACACGAGTCGACGAAAAAAAATTTCACCCTGTGTCTCGATTCCAATGCCGAAATTCTGATTCTAGACATCAAAATACATCACCTCGCTTAATCCTGGTTTCTAAACTTTGCTTTGAGGGTGAGGCGGGAGGGTGTCGGAAAATATGATTTTTCGAGAGCACAAGCATCAGGGAAAAAATTGGTTTATTGCCGAATCTTGTAAGAAATTCTGAGGAGAAATCAAATGACGTAAATCGCAAACCTCTATCTCCTTTAAAAAAAGTTACACCCCATTCTTTCCAAAATTCTGTGAAAAAATCTTATTTTTTTGTGCCTTGCTTACAAAAAAGGTGAAATTTTTGAGAAAACTAAGCGTTGTAAAACCATGACTAATGTTGTAGAGAATTAAATTTCCTTTTGGATAGAACCAATGGCATTTTTTCGGAAGGCAGAGTTTTCAAGATATTTTTGAGCAAAGCTGAAAAATAGTGAACGTGATCAAGAAAAAGAAAAGGAATTTTCGTTTGATTTCTCAACTTTCTCCACCAATCTTCAACTTGACTCAGAAATATCTTGAAAACTATGCCTCCCAGAAAAATTTCATTGGTTCGATCCAAAAGCATGGTTTCTACTGGATTGAGAAAATGAAAATTCATACTATTTTCATGTTTTTCATGATTTTCGTGCCCGGTAGACACAATGTTATAGTCAAAATGTGACAATTACCGTAAATATTGCAGTAATATGGTGAATTATCGTAAAAATTCCAATAATTAGGGTAAAGGGTCTGGCCGAATAAGGGGTGAATTTGGCCCCAGGCTGGATTTTCGTTTTAATCCCCCCAAAAGGTACCCCTTGATGTAAAAAAAATCTGGAAAAATTTTGACTTCACTCCATTTCGGAGTTATGGCCATTTATTACCCGATTTTCAAGAATTTTTAATTCCAACGGAAGTGAACGAAATTTTCTGTTCTTTGGCATAAAGTTACATCTCGTAGAGATGTATTTATGGAAATTTTTTCAAAAATTTTCATGCACATCTTCATGGTTTTTCGGCAATTTGAAGTTTTCAATCGCAAAAAACACCATGTAATCTAAGAGGTACAACTCTGGAAAAATTACTAAAAACGTGTTTTTAACGTAGATTCACGTCACGTATTCAGTTTTGGCGATATCGATGCAGCAAGGGCCGAAAATCGCGAAAAACTGTACAAAAATGTTGGGTTTTTAAGCATTTTTTTTCAAATTTTGAGCATTTTGTGTGGAGAGAATTGACTATACGAAAAAACTAACGCCGAATTCGTGTTCAGCGGGTCAAAATACCCCCATAAACACCCGTTTCGCGATCGTTCCATTTGAAGTCTCGAAATTGTTTTTCTCCACCGATTTTTCATGACGAAATAATCTGAAAAAGTGAATTTCGAGACCTTGAGCAAAATAATCGCGAAAAGTGTGTTAATCGGGGTATTTTGACCTGCTGAACACGAATATGGGATTAGTTTTTCCATCCGGTCATTTCTTTCTTGAGAATCCGCCATTTTCAAGTTTTAATCAAGTCTTTGAGCAAAAAACTGAAAATGGCGGATTCTCAGGAAAGAAATGATCCAATGGAAAAACCAATCTCATATTCGTGTTCAGCAGGTCAAAATACCCTGATTAACACCCTTTTCGCGATTATTTTGCTCAAGGTCTCGAAATTCACTTTTTCAGATTATTTCGTCATGAAAATCGGTGGAGAAAACAATTTCGAGACTTCAAATGAAACGATCGCGAAAAGGGTGTTTATGGGGGTATTTTGACCCACTGAACACGAATTCGGCGTTAGTTTTTTCGTTTAGTCAATTCTCTCCACACAAAATGCTCAAAATTTGAAAAAAATTCTTAAAAACCCAACAGTTTTTGTACAGTTTTTCGCGATTTTCGGCCCTTGCTGCATCGATATCGCCAAAACTGAATACGTGACGTGAATCTACGTTAAAAACACGTTTTTTAGTAATTTTTCCAGAGTGGTACCTCTTCGATTACATGGTGTTTTTTGCGATTGAAAACTTCAAATGGTCGAAAAACCATGAAGATGTGCATGAAAATTTTTGAAAAAATTTCCATAAATACATCTCTACGAGATGTAACTTTATGCCAAAGAACAGAAAATTTCGTTCACTTCCGTTGGAATTAAAAATTCTTGAAAATCGGGTAATAAAATGGCCATAACTCCGAAATGGAGGGGGGTGGGGGGGTCAAAAATTTTTCCAGATTTTTTTTACATCAAGGGGTACCTTTTGGGGGGATTAAAACGAAAATCCAGCCTGGGGCCAAATTCACCCCTTATTCGGCCAGACCCTTACAGAAAATATTTTGATAATTACGGAAAATGACGGTGAATAATTCAGTAATTATGGTGAATTATAGTAAATATTTCAATAATTACGGTAAATTACCGTCAATGTCCCAGTAATTATGGTAAATTACTGTAAATGTAACAGTTATTACCGTAAATTACCGTAAATGTACCACTTATTACGGTAAATTACCATAAATGTTCCATTAATTACGGTGAATTACTGTAAATGTTTCCGTAATTACGATAAATTACCGTAAAGATTTCCATAATTACGGTAAATTACCGTAAATGCTTCCGTAATTACGGTAAATTACCGTGAAGATTTCCGTAATTACGGTAAATTACCGTAAAGATTTCCGTAATTACGGTAAATTACCGTGAAGATTTCCATAATTACGGTAAATTACCGTAAATACTTCCGTAATTACGGTAAATTACCGTAAATGCTTCCGTAATTACGGTAAATTACCGTAAATGCTTCCGTAATTACGGTAAATTACCGTAAATGCTTCCGTAATTACGGTAAATTACCGTGAAGGTTTCCGTAATTACGCTAAATTACCGTGAAGGTTTCTGTAATTACGGTAAATTATTGTAAATATTCCAGTAATTACGGTAAATTATTGTAAATATCTCAAAAATTACGGTAAATTGCTGTAAATATTTTTTATTCACTTTTTCGTTGGCAAGGCATAAAAAATGAAATTTTTCGCAGAATTTTGAAAAGATTGATAGAGGTCTACGGCTTGCGCCATTCGATTCGCCGTGATATTTTTCATTCGATTAGACAAAAAATTTCAAAATTTTTCCAAATGCTTTTTCTATTTGCTTTCAAAAAATAGGATTTTTCGACTCCTCATTCCCGAAAACAAACTTTGATTAAAAATTATTTTTCCCTTCATCAGTTTGTTGTATAAAAGCAATCTATTTGGCAGTCGGAACCCAGACACAAAAATCGTGTCGACTTGTGTAATTAAACTACATGGCAAATTACAACTCAACACAAACCAGTTGCTCGAAGGTAATTGGCTAAATTAATACTACGATACGATTCGGGTACATTGTCTACTTGGGTGAAGGCTTTTAATCTTATAAAATTACTTATATGAAGCGAGGTATCCAATCAATGAATTGCTTAGTATAATACACGGATTCGATTCATTTCCATCAAATTAATTACGAATGAGTAGCGATTCATTACGTATACTAGGAATATTTACATATGGTCTAGATTACCTTCTACTCTCTAAAAAAAATAAAGGGTACAAAAGGTTCGAAAATTTCGCAACACTTTGAAAAATTGCACCGTAGACTCATCGATGATGAAAAAAAAACCTCTCGTCCTTCGTCTCGTCTAAAAAACGCGATAAAGCGTGGAAAAAAACTCCAAATATACCTATGCCAGACTACGTTCAGCCATAAATCAGCATATTCGCGTGTAAAATATGCCGGCGTCGAGCCATCGATTAAGCTTCTAAATGAAATCGAGTATCGATCGTTTAATTCCCCAACTCGGAATATATTCTACGCTCGAAAATATTGATTTAGGTTTCAAAAAAATGGTTGCCAAAGAGAACGGGCGCCGCGGCTGCACCATATTAAAAAAAAAAGTAACAAGTAACATAGAACTGAATTTATACATCTGATTAAAAACAAAACGCGATCTGCGTGTTCGACTGTAAGGCAGCTCAGTCAAATAACTGGGTTCAGTCATGCAAACGTTTTTTCTTTCGCTTTTACAAAACATTTTATTCGAAGCTTAAATATAGTTTGTAAAATGGAAACGAGCGAGAGAAGAAAAAAATAATAAAAATCTGCTCACCGGGGAGGTGGTGGGGCCCCGCGAAAAAAAAGTTATCGCTTAATAGAAAACCTCACGAAATTAAAATTAGGATCCGTCGACTCGACCTGCCACCACCGATGCATTTTTTTCCCATTACCGAGTCGGTTTATACGTGATTTTTTTCGAGCTGGCGGTGTGTCACCTTTTGCAATTTACAGAAGCTAAGGTCGCGATAAGATGTTTCGAGAGATTCTGGCCGAAATTTTTTTCGTTTCTGTTTGCCACCAAATTTGGCTCGTAAATTAATTAGAAGCGAAAGTCGTACTTGGGGTCGCATTGTCGAGCTCGTAAAAATTCGCAGCTCGTTATCATTTTACGAGTTTGGATTAATTTTTGAGGCTGTTTTCTTTTTTTTTGGAGGGGTAGTTTTGATATTTTTGTTTTGAAGAGAGAATTAATTGGATTTGAAAATTGTTAGTAGGTCGCAGGTATCATTTTCGCTTATAGAAGGTAACACTGATTTTGTGATAAAAAACCGACTAAAAATCGAAAATGAATAGTTTTCATGGAATTATTTGCGATTGGAGAGGTCGAAATGAACGAGACTTTGATGAACGATTCCTTGGAAATAAATTTCTCTTTATTTTGATTTTAAATGAATCATTCTCGAACGAAGATTTCTAATTCAATAATGCCAAAATTGCGGAAAATTTGGTTGAAGCTGAAAAATTTTCGAAAACGATGGTGTTTTTTTGGGGGGGAGGGGTGTGGAGTGGAGAGATTTTGTATTGAGTCGAAAAATACAAAAAAAAATTACTATAAAACATTTTTCAAAATGAAGTCACCACTGGGGAAAATTTTACAACTCAAATCCAAAACAGAATTTTGCAATCGTTTTAACCAAAAAAATTGAACACTATTTTATTACATATAAATTATCACTAATCTGCGAATAACATTTCTTAATCGTTCGCGAACGAATTGATTGAATTTTGACTCGGTCCTTGAACAAAATATTTAGATTTTCATTTTTTTAAAATACCTAAATTATTTTCAAATTAATGATTATAAAAACAACCCTGAAAACAATCAAATCAATCATAGAATGAATCATTCGCGAACGACTTGATAATGCGGAGAATCAAAATCATTCTCGACTGAATCCATCAAAACTGTAATATTACTTCGTTTATGAAAAGAATATAAACTTTCGATTGAATCGTTCGCGAACGATACATAATTTAGAATCTTTGGTAAATTCAACAAGTGGGAATCATTCACGAACGAATCGATTAGTCATCTTTAGACTGTTTTAATTTGCAAAATTTGCATTTTCCAAGGAATAGTTCATAACTGACTTTCAAATTAAGATCAAACGAATCAGTCATGAACGACTTTATGAGATACGATTTGAAAATATTGTTCGCAAACGATTCTCAAAAAACTGTAATTATCAATAATTTTTCGACAATGAATAATTTTTTGCTCGTGAAAGATCCTCAAGTATGATTTTCAAAAATCTATGATTTTCAAAAATCTATGATTTTCAAAAATCTATGATTTTCAAAAATCTATGATTTTCAAAAATCTATGATTTTCAAAAATCTATGATTTTCAAAAATCTATGATTTCCAAAAATCTATGATTTCCAAAAATCTATGATTTTCAAAAATCAAGAAAAAAAAATTGAAACCAAACTGGGTAATTTTTGAATGAATCGTTCTTATCTAATTGATTAATTTTTTTAACCATTTCGCGAATGATGATTTTTTGTTATAAAAAATTTAGTCTCTGATGAAAAATTTAAATCAGAACCTTGGAACTGTTCGTGAATAAATGAATCATTCGCGACCGAATAAATTTTAACCATCATAAAATATCGTTCACAAATGACTCCTGAAATTTTTGTTAACTGCAAAGTGCAAAATGGGTTTCAGAGTTGCTCACAAGCGAATGAATCAATCAATAAATTGAATCATTCGCGAACGATTATTCAAAACCATGAACAAATCGACTCCAAACATCATAAAATTGTTCACAAAAAACTCCTGAATTTTTTCAAAACTGCAGAATATGCGTCAGAATTGCTCACGAACGAAAGAATCATTCAATAAATCGAATCATTCGCGAACAATCATTCAAAATTACAAACAATTCGACTCCAAATATTATAAAATCGTTCTCAAACGACTCCTGAAATATTTCAAAACTGCAAAATGATCTTCTGACTTTCTCATTACCATATGAATCACTTGATAAATCGAATCATTCGCGAACGATCATTCAAAATCACAAACAAATCGACTCCAAATATCATGAAATCGTTCTCAAACGACCTCATCAATCCTTCAAAACTGATACAAACTTCAGATCCTTTCACGAGCAACTGAATCATCAATAAAATGAATCATTCGCAAAAATCCATTCTAAATCACGAACCAATCGACTCCTAAAATCACAGAACCGTTTACAAACAATCTCATGAATTTTTCAAAACTACCGATAAGTCTTGAAATCACTCACAACCGAACGATCAATCTCCAACTCGAATCATTCACGAACGACCCTCCATACCACTCATAACCCAACTTCAAACGTCATAAAACCCTTTCACGTCATCAAATCAAGTTTACCAATAAACTCTTCAACTTTCCTCTTCCTAACTCGACTACGATATTTAAAATTAATAAATACCCAACGAATACCATCCTTTTATGAAAAACAAACGAATGACTCGCGACATAATAAAAACACCGTTGTCATTCCGAGTCAACCAAGGCGAAAGAATTTGAAGGTTGATAAAACAAACTCTCGACAACGCGATGCCTTCGTTTCAACCCGAATTTCCAATTCTCATTCTCGAAATTGTTATTTTGATCTACGTCTCGCAAGTTCCCCTCTCTACCACACTTCCTTCTCCACCCATTCTAATTTCATTTCAAAGAACGCCTAAAAAGTAAAAAAAAAACGAAGGTCCTCCTCTTCACCCACTATCCAAACATCGTCGTTATTTTTTCCACGAAAATCTCCATAAATTACTAGAAATTTTTTTTCTTCGTCGTTTCACATACCTAACGAAAAAAAAGAGAACTCCGCATCGCTAAAACGAACAAAATCACGACACACAGTCGAATCAACAAATACGTGAACTTTTCCAAATACCGCATAGAGTAATCGAAAAGTTATAGGGAGGCTTTTTCTCAAAGGTTACCAACCTTTTTATTGTACGCATTGCTACGTTTTTTTTCCACCATCGATGAATTCGAGTCGAACTTGCACAAAACATAAAATACAACCATGGTAGATTTTTATAAACCAATTGGAACGAAAATAACGAGCCAGTCGGGTCACTTGACTCGTTATTATACCTACACAAGTGACGATTATACGAAATTAATTTACAACGACGACGTTGGATAAAAAAAAAACGGAGGTAGACGGTTGAAAAAAAAAATTCGAAGGGTTAATTCATGAGAAAATCGAAATTTAGATAATATCTCATTACGTTCATAAATAACTGATTTATGACCGAGGCCTTATTGTTTAAAAATACACAAACACATGTGTACGAACATATCGCATACGGCGATTATTTTCAACCTTCGCATGTTTAGGTAAATATTAATTTTAAAAAATTACCTTTCACGTATACTTCGGTTGTATATATTTTTTAATATGTACAAATTAACCCCGGCCAACACACGATAATGTAACCCGGCCATTTTTATTCCTCAGCTGGCGAATTTCGAGCTGCTCATTTTACCAAAGGCTCGATGCGTTTTTCAAATTACAACGATTTAATACGCTTTACAATTTTTACATGATTCCGCAATATAATTCCGAGTATCCCAGATACGCCACAATATGCTTACGTCATACAGCGAAACGCCGAAAAAAAAAGGGATAAAAATGGAATACTAATGCGCGGCGGTCGTGTTTTCTCCCACGTGTTTCGATTGCTATACATAATGCACGCAGTTTCTCCTCGTATTTCCAACATTTTTCAAGAATAAGAGCACGAAACGAGTAAACTTTTGGGAAAAAAATTGCGAAAGGCGACTACGACCAGTGTAAAATGCAGTGCGATACGGTTTGAGGTTGAATTCGACGTGAAAAATTGTTCATCGATGAGTGAAAATGAACCTACCTTACTATCTCGCTGATTCACCGATTCTTAATTATTTTTGTGAAAGTGGGAATTCGACGATCTAAGTTCAAATTTATTCTAAGTTCAAAATATTTCAACACCGAGGTTTTTAAAAAATTTTCCGGTGATGAATTTAACTCAAAATCGTATCATATTAAAAAAAACTTCATTATTTTTTGAAATTTCATATTTTTTAGAATTTGTTTCAGGTAGGTATCAAATTGGAAGAAATCTTGATGAAAATGAGGTTAAATTTTCCTCAAATTCACGAAGTAAATTTTTTTAAAAATTATTGAAAAAAACATTTTCAAATTGTAAATTTTTTTAAAAAAAATATAAAATTTAGAAAATTTGAAAAAAACGAAGAAAATCATCTGGCGGGGTAAATTTCCAGGCCATCCAATTGGCCTTCAGATGATTTTAGAACGTACGCTCCAATTTTCATCTTATCCTTGGGGAGATCTGAGGCTTCAAAATAGTCATTTCCAAACTGAAAATTCAATCTTCGACTGTTTTTAACCAATTTTTTTTTTCAAATTTGGCACATACTTCTCGATAGTAGGTACTTACCTCTAATTACGAGCCAAATTTGAGAAAAATCTGTTGAAATCTAGCAAAAGTAGAATTATCAGCATGGTAATCACGTATTTTGGGGCTCCAGCCATCCAGGGATGAGAAAAAAATTCGATCATGGGCCCCAAAATCATTTTCTACCAAGATAAATTGGATGGTATAAAAATTTTGATCAGCTCTCAGCAAAAGTCAAATGGCCCCTCTCTCCCAACCAAAGCCTTTTGATTTAAAAAAAATTGAAAGATTTTAGTACAAAATTTTTTTATTTTTTTTTCAAATTCATATTTTCTAAAACTCTACACTCGTTTTTTTTTTAGGTAAATCTTTTCTTAGTAAAAATTTTTTACCATTTTTTACAAAAAATTTTCTAAAAATTTTCAACTTCATTTTTTTTAAATTTTCTTTCAACTCTGTGAGCAATTAGAATAAATTTTGAGAAATGAAAAAAAAAAACATGGAATTGAAAAAAAATTAACAAATTAAAGTGGAAAAAATTCCAAGAAAATTTAAATTGGGAAATTTTTGCTGTTGAAAAAAATTCAACTGGTGAAAAAAATTTTAAAATTGGGTACACTATTGGAACCCATCTGGAATTGAAGAAATTGAAAAATTTAGAGTTAGTTGAAAAAAAATTTGAACTTGAATGGTCGAAATCTTATTTTTGGCAAAAATAATTAGAAGCTAGTGCTATTTCGAGGTAAAAAAGCGAGTTTATATTTTTTACAACTAATGGAAGTACATTCTATTATACATTATGCTTGTTTTTTTTAAATCTACCAGTACAGAGCGATGAGGGCACTAAAGGTCACATTTTTTTCTAGTGACGGTACAACAACATAAAAAAAGGTAAAAAAAAATCACAAAGCTCATGGAAGGAGATTACAATACTCTTGTTAAGGTCTATAGGTTTACGTATGTAGACTTTTCACTACACTCGACTACTAGCTTACTTCTTTTTTTGTTTTCCTCTGAGGAATCTGTTACGAATGAAAACACAGTTATACGTAAATATCTTATGGTATAGTATAAAGCTACCTAATATACGAGTACCTATCCATGTAAACACGTTAATTATTATTAAATAAATTACACGCGAATTTTGAGTGACAGGTACATTTATAGATCGTTAATTCGGTCTCGGGTTCCAAATTATAACGTGTTTTGTCTTCTGTCATTATTTGAATATCAAGCGGATGACTTTTTCGTAATGAGTTAAAAATTACCTACTAAATGAAGGGGGAATTTAAAAATTCATTCTAGGTAAATGGTAGATAATGATACCTAATGATAGGAGAACGGGAGATGTAGTGCCAAAATTTCGTGTACCTCGGTTGAGTTAGATACCAGCAATATCGAAAAAGTATCGAGTACTGTTTTTAAAAGATTCCTTCGATATACCAGTAAATTAATCAAATAGCCATATTCTTACTAAATTGCCAGAATACTTATTAAAAATGGTTAAAATACTCTGAAAAATTTATGAAAATAGGTATATTAAATACCTATGTACTTCAAAATTCAATTCAAAGTTTGAAAAATTTTTGAAATTAAAATTTTAAAAATTTTTTCATAAAATCTGTTTGATTTTTTTTTCTAAATTGTAAAAAAATGGTTTGAAATTGTTCGAAAACTTTCTTGAGAATCTACTCATTATTTTACAAAAAAAAATCACCAAAGCATGAAGAAATTTTTACACAAGAGTGCTAAAAAAAAATGTCATATCTAGGATATCATTTTGTTCAAAAATACGTTGAATGTGTAGGAAATGAAAACCCATCAAAAAAATAAGAATAATGATTTCAAAATCATGCAATTTGTACGAAACTAGCGAGGGCAAAGATTTGATAATCTGATGATTTTTTGAAAGAAAATCATTCGTTTTTCAATACTTTGTTGTTTGAAAAAAAAAACATGTGATTTTTAAAAGTTTTTTAGTAGCATGAGAAAAGGAAAATTAATTAAGTACAAAATATTGATAATTTATCTCTCGAAAATTAAGGATTCGTGAATTTTTTTAAGTGAAAAAAATACAGAAAAATGATTTGGAGGGGCTAACTCAACATTTTGGGGCTTGAGCCCCCCCATGCCCCCTGTATCTCCGCCTATGGACTCAAAAATGAATCACTGGTTTTTACAGTGACACGATTCTATCGATTTCATCAGTCAATTTTGACTAATTCAAATTGAGAGAGCAAAACATTTTCAAACTACCATTACAACGGAAAAAAAACATCAAATAGGTATGTATAAAAATTCTTCAAGTAAGTAGTAAGTAATTTACCAACTGCAAAAAGTTTTATCAAATTTTTGAAACTGTGATGAAAACGTTTAAACGTGAGAATGAGGAAAAAAATTCCACAATTAAACAAAAATTGCCTATGAATCAAAACACCAAAGCTATGTAGAATAATTTTGAAGAAAAAAATCATCAAAAAGTTCAAAAAACGGTTCATTAAAATTTCTAAAAAAATGTTCTACATTTCATTAAAATTTCAAATTTTTGTAAAAAAAAAAAGTTGAAAATAAAATACTTACCTAACTATTGTAAAAATGAATGGAAGATGATCAATTTTGCACAAAGCTTCATGAATATTTGAAAAAGTCAATTGAAATCAATAAATATTTTCGAAAAATAGTGAAATTTGTTGTAATTGAGAAACAAAAGGCAACACCTGCTCCATTCATTTCACAATTAATTTTCATGATTTTTTCATTTCTTCCAAATACTATTGATTAAATTTTTACCTACTAATTTTGAACCACGATAGGTTTTTGAATCAAAGGGTAGTTGATGGTTTTGAAGAGGGGTCGAAAGAGTTGAAATTTCGCAAGGAAAAACCAAAATTAACTGAATTTCTGATTTCTACTGAAAAAAAAGTTTCTTTTTTTTAACGATACTTTCAAACATGACTAAACCACAAAAAATTCCCGTGACTTTAAAAATTCCCAAACTACATAAATACATCTAAAATTTCATTCCAAAGGTAATTTCCAATTCATCTTTTATCCATACTGTAAACCAGGATTTCCTCCCAAAGACTCGATCTCCCGCAATTAAAAAATTTCCCACTCTCCTTCCCATAGGCGCACCCAAGGGGAGAGGGCTCAGGGGGCTCGAGCCTCTCCCTTTGGCTCAAAAAAAATTTTTATTGAAAAAATATTTTAGAAGTTCATTTTTTGCTTTTCAAAGAGTATTTTTTCAAAAATTTTCGCCCTCACTTTGCTCGGACAATATTTTAATTATTTTATTTTAAAGTTTGATAATTTTTTACTAAATTTTCAGTCAAAAATCACCGATTCCTCAATAAACTCTCAATTTATCCGAAAAAATTAATGATTTTTGACTGATAGATCACTAAAAATGACTGATTTGAAATTTGACCCCCTCCCCCATTTTTCTCAAATTCTCAGCCCCTCGCTTCATTGATATCTGGGTGCGCCTTTGCTCCCACCTTCTCTTCACATCGAAAATATTCATCGTCTAAAAATTTTTAATTTTCAAAGGCATACAATTTCTCAGCCTAACATTTCCATCGAGTTCTTTGAAGTCTCCAAACAGACTGCCTTTTCGCAGCATATTTTACCATCAAGAGCATCAAAAAGTGCACAGGTATCCTTTCACCAGATAACTTTTCAATTTAGCTCACTTTTCAATAGCTACCAGAACAGTTGGTTTAATATTCAAAGACCAATAAGAGCGGCTCACCGGTAATACGATTATTATCCAGTATAGACCTACTTCGTAATTACAGTATCTTTACTTTAAAGAGAGTTTTGATTGAATTTTCTCAGCTTGTGATACAATTAGAGCTTTGACAATGAGTAGAAGGTCCTTGTATCGTTTCGAAATAATGCTTAAGGCATTTTCATATTTACAGTATGATTTACTCTCGTAAAATCAAATCATTTTCAAAGTTTCTCTCCATATGGTGTGCAGATTGCACGATGCAGAATACCAATTACCTTTTCTGATACCTACGTATTGGCAAATTTGGAATTTTAATAGTAAAAGCGTGACATTGGTGCGAAAATTTCGACAAATGGTGAATAATTTTACAAAAACCGAATACAGATTACTCCATAAATACATCCATCGAGAATATTTTCATCGATGAAAAAAGGTATTCACCAAGATTTCCTTTCTTTTTTTTTTCAAAAGGTGAATATAGGTGCGCTAGGTATATTTTTATAACATAAGGTAAAAAGTTGTATACATATATACAAGACAGGCGAGTTTTTGTGTACATTTCGACATAGAAAAATGATTGATCGAGAGAGACGAGAACGAAAATTCGTCTCGTTTTGTTTGCCTCCCAGTGATCTTGTATTTTTTACGAAAGGGGGAAAAAATGAAAGGGAGAATTTTTAAGGATAGTAAAATTAGAGGGTTTCCACCAACAGAATAAACGAATTAATATTTTACGAATGACGCTTGCTTATTGGGCTGTTGGCGGTCGCGGTTTCTCTCTTGAATTTTAAACATCTTTTTTCGAGGATATTCTCGCCATCGAGTCGATGCGACCGAAAAATACGTTCTACGATGAAATTATACAACGATGTGGTTTCGTAGTATTCATCAAGTGTATAATTTCACCGACAATATAAAATAATACAAACGTAGAACCATCAGCAATAGACCAATAAATATAAAACTCGAATCGAAAATTCGTACAGCGAAGAAAAATAAAACATAAGAAAACATAAACATAATATTTCAATCAAAAATCAATACACCGATAGAGCTTTTGTCGACTTTCTCGGTATATTCGTGTTGCTATTTATGACCTACTTTTACGAGCTCGCAGGGGGAAAAAATGTATTAATTTCTCAGCCGATCTGTATTCGGTTCGAAGAGCAGAGAGGTACGAGATGTGGAAAAACGCTGATGGCGGGCGTGGAAGGGCAAAAATAGGTATATTTTCTCGACTAACCTGTCCTTCGGCTCGTTTCCTTTCGAGTTCTTTTTGTCTAGCATGTTCTTCGGCGATTCGTTGTTCGATTGTTTGCAACGATTCGCGGGTAAAAGGACGGAATATACTTTTTTCTTCGGATAGTGAATCTGAGTCGATGGACATGATTTAAGAACCTGCTAACAGATGGCAGCAACACAGTGCTGCCTTCTCTCGCTTACAGTACTCGGCAGAGTACATTCGGCCGTTTTTATATCACTGGAATCAGAATCATAAATTATGCAGAAATTCGAGGAATATTTGGTAAAATAAATTAATAGTCCGGCAAAGGTATCCAGAAAATGAGGAGAGAATTGGCAAGAAGGTTGAATCACTCGGGTCAACTTAATTAAAGGGGTAAAGAGCTGAGTCTAATTTTTATCTCATAATTTGGGAAACATCTTACTAAATTATTGTTGCAATAAAATCAGCAAAAAAATTGCGAGAATACTACGACGTGGTGGAAACACTCCCCTTCCCACCGAAAAAAAAAAATGTAAAGACAGCCTTCGTAGCTTATCCTTTGCCATCGATTTTTACACTATAGAATAGCAAACAGATCATTTCTTTCTATCATTCTCCTTCATCAATCAGATCTTGGTATTTTTTCTTCACCACAAAACTTTCAGAGGATTTTTTTTTTAGAAAAATCTATACTTACTCCTTTAATGGGCAAAAAATTGAAGCACTATTTTTTTTTTGTCAATCTATATGAATTTTTGTGTGGAAATTCTCAACGAAAAAAAAAATGATTGGGACAAGTGTATTTTCAACCTCAAAAATAATCTTCAAAATTAAAACAAAAAAAAAATAGAATTTAAGGAGAGAAAAATGTTTCATAATAAAAAAGAGCGCGGAGTCGATTTGAAATAGTTTTAAAGTGTATTTTCAACCTCAAAAATAATCTTCAAAATTAAAACAAAAAAAAAATAGAATTTAAGGAGAGAAAAATGTTTCATAATAAAAAAGAGCGCGGAGTCGATTTAAAATAGTTTTAAAAAATGAACCGAGAAGCAAACTTGTGTACTTTATCCAAAATAATCGCATGGGACTGGGTCCAGTGTAACTGTGTTCGCGAGTAGCGAAGGAGCTGCTACCGCTGCAACACTAACGTGGACAGTAGCAGTAGGTGCGGATCGGAGGGGTGGCCCGCAGGATCTTCAACCCACCCCCTGCCTACCCAAGCCGCCGCAGCGAACACTTGACTAGAACAGTAGAAGATGATCCCGCGGATCGAGCCGGCAAACCGGTTATCTCTCTTCGCTCACAGCATACAACTCAGAGCCAACGCGAACGTGTGGTCTGGGACACACGGTCCACGAACGATTAGACCTCCTTGGCTCGGATTACAGGAGCACGCCACTACTCCCGGTCGGTTGGATGTAGAATAAAGTGATATATTAACTTGAAAATGAAATTTCAGTGCAAATTTTTTTTCCCTGAAAATTCTACAGATGAATGCATTGCACTTAATAAGCATAATTTTTTGCATAATTTATCTCAATTTCAATTTTTGCTCGATAAATCAGGCAACTAATATTTCACTGGTACCTACTACCTACTTGGGAAAAGATTATTTGATTTAGGTAATTGACTGGATATTAAAACAATTATTAAATACATTATGAAGACTGAAGAGTTCATGAAGAGAACAAAGTATAACGAAACAAGATAGTCAGAAAGTGAAATAATTTTTACAACAATTGCTTTCAACAAAAATATCAAACGCAAAAAAAAAAACATTGAAACGTATTCTTATTTTTTTAAAAATAATCAGACGATCCTTTTACCTACCTACTTTTCCAAAATTGAAAGTTCTATAAAAATGAATAGTGAAAACATTGACAGTTGATGAGTAACTAAAAAAAAGGTTTGGAAAAAATATAAGACGAAAAAATACACAATTTACTAATAGAATGATGAATCCGAAGATTTTATCATTTTTTATCTATTATTGTAAGTATGCAAAACGTGACATAAAAAACCAGTTTTGTTATGAAAATCTTGATTTTTTTTGGAAAATTTTTATTTCATTTTTTTTTGGCGAATTTTCACTATAAGTTATTAGAAAACATACAGTGCATTTTATTTTCTGGAAAATTGCAGTACAATTTTCTGGAAAATTTCAATTCTGGAAAATTTCTGTAAGATTTTTTAAAAAATTACAGTACAATTTGTTTGGAAAATTTTCAATAGATACATTTTTTTCTGAAACTAACTTTGATAACATAACCAACTTTTGATCAAATTTTGAAAAAATACATCAGCAAACTTGGAAAAATTATTCAATATAAGAACTGAATTGCAATTTTTTGAAAATTAAAATATTTGGAAATAGTTCTGAGTTCTAGAAGGTACTTTTTATGAAATCGAAAAAATGCTGAGTGAAAATCCTCCCTGCTCTAAAAGGTCAGCTTTTCCGAAAGAAATTTTTTTGACTCGACTCGAATGTATAACTTTTTCAAATAGAGCTGCAATTTTCGCGTTATAGGAAAAGAAGAGCACTTTCGGTTGCATATTTCGTACTTCAAAATGATTTTTTTTTTTTGCCAATGTGTATTTATTTCTATAAATACTTACAGTATGACACAAATGTCTTGTCCATGAAAAACGCTTCATGATATCTCAAAACTGAAAAGAGATATAGGGATGATTCAAATGGCAATATGTTCCTGGTGACAAGAACATGACTGATGGGTGTTCACAAATTGAGAAACCGGTTTTGGTCAAAAAATGGAAGTCTGTTTTTTTTATGGAAATGATGTCTACACACTGAGAATTTTTTTCCGAAACCGGTTCAATAATTTGCGATCATAGTGGCCAAAATACGTCAAAAAATCGAGATTGGAAAAAATTTTCCAAATAAAATTTGTATAGCTTTGAAAACTAAACATTACTAATGAATTCATCTTTTGAACCGGTTCATTATTGGCAACTTGGCAATTTTGACAACAAAAAAAAGATATAAATTTTTTTCAAATGAATGTTGTAATTGTTGGAAGTAAGTAACAAGTATACCATTAAAAATTTAAAAAGGACAGCTACCTATTTTTGCTTTCAAAACCGGTTTGTTTATTTGCAACCAGTTATTGCTATCACCTGAAATGATTGACTTAAAAAATTTTGTGCGTTAAGTAAATTCTCTGCACAAAAGCATTCACTGTTCACTCTATTGTTTTAATTTTTGATTTGTTGCAAAAAAAAATTCAATCAGTTATTTCAGATCATAGCAATAACTGGTTTCAAATTAATAAACCGGTTTTGAAAGCAAAAATAGGGATCTATTAAGTATTTTTAAATTTTCAACGATGCAAAACAGTTACAAAATTCATTTGAAAAAAAAATTTCAAATCTTTTTTTTTATTGAAATTGCCGAGTTACCGAGAATGAACCGGTTCAAAATATTCATGAGTTTACTCGCAATGTTTAGTTTTCAATGCTCTACAAATTCTATTTGGAAAATTTTTTCCAACCTTAATTTTTGAAGTATTTTTGACAACTAGTTGCAAATTATTGAACCGGTTTCGAAAAAATATCACGTTTTAATCGCCTCGGCGTGTAGACTTCATTTCCACAGAATAACCATACTCCTATTTTTCAGCCAAACACGGTTTCTCCATTTGTGGACTCCCTGTACGTAGGACTGAATATTTTACTATCAATCTTCAATGTCCTTGTTACCAGGAACCAGGGCATAGGAGTCAGCAAAAAAGTTGACTCCTGATTCCAGCTTGACTCCGGACTCAAGATAAAGAGTTCGACTCCTGACACCGGCTTGACTCCGGAGTCAATTTCAGACCTCGACTCTCGACTCCGTTTGACTCTGGAGTCAATGTTTGACCTTGACTCCCTGACCAGGGATCCCGGAGGGAGGGGTCTGGTCCCTCCGGCTCCGGCTCCAAAAATTGAAAAAAATGCCTCCGGCTCCAAAAAATTTTAAAAAGTGCCTCCGGTTCCAGCTCCGGCTTCGAAAATTTTTTCCAAGTGCCTTCGGCTCCGACTCCGGCAAGGTTAAAAAGGCTCCGGAGGGCCCTCCGACGATGAAAAATCAAAAATTTTGCAGAATTATTATGAAAATAAAACTACCATTACTTAATGAAAAACAAAAACCAAGTCAATTTTAACTATTGTCGTAAGAAAAACAATAACGGACAATTTTGATAGTTTTTAGGGAAGAAAAACTGAAAAATTCCTAGTAGTAAAATTAAAAATCAAAGGAGGGACCTCCGGAGCGAGGAGCCGGAGCAGTTCCAACGTGGTCCCTCCGACTCCGGAATTTTTTGAAAAGTCCCTCCAGCTCCGGCTTCGAGATTTTTAAAAAATGGAGGGCGCCCTCCTCCCTCCGGCTCCGCTCCGGGATCCCTGTCCCTGACTCCGGCTTGACTCCGGAGTCAAGCCGGAATCAAACTAAATTTGGAGTCAGTTTGACTCTCCGACTCCGGAGTCGACTCCTAATATTCATTAAGATTGCAAACCTTCTTGCCAATTCATCACCCCACCGCAACTTTCTGTCTACGTCAAATTCACAAGTAGATACCGGACCATTAAAAACATGAAAATATATTTACTGGTCGTCCATTTGCAATTTGAGAATCGTCTTGAAATGACGCCTCCGTACTATCGTCGTCTTCTACTCCTCGACACGTCGTGCTTCTCCATAATACCCGACGAATATCTTTTTATAAATCTGAAACAGAGATGAAAAAAACACGAAAATACAATCAGGCTCGTAAATTACCCGAGCAATAAGTTCTAATCAACGCTTCAACGTCGTCGCACAATTACTTCTCGTAGAGTCACACATTCGTGCATTTTCTCGACTCCGAACACACTCGCCTATCTCTCTGTCTCAGTAAATGAAATTAAATTGAAAACGATGGCGTAAGTTTTATCAAACAGAATACACGCTGCATTAAATTAGACGTTTGCTCGGTGCAAATGTACGGTATACGTCGATAGATTAACTATAAACTTTCGACACAACCCGTTTTCGCATCCTTTTAAAATAATACTCCGTTAATTATACACCAATAAAGTTTACCATTCGAGCCATCGCGTTTTTCCGCGTTCGCCAAATCAAATTACTTTACCCAATCGAATACATTTACGGTAACCGATGCGATGTGTTTTTCGCAATTAAAACGAATGTCAAAAATTTTATCAACATCTCTGGCGACCGCGACCGCGTCCGCGTAAATACGATCAATATTATTATTAAACCTTCGATGTACCAGTACCAACGGCCACAGGTGAAATGAAAATTTATACACAAAGTCTTCGCGCCGTTGTATTGATGGTCCGAGAACCGCGTACCCTACTTGGCCTTTGGTTTGATTGACGTCTGCCCGGTTCCATTTCCCCACAGTTACAGGTGCTTCCATTAAGATAACGATTATGTATCTGTAAATTTACCTTTCCATCGCTAAATAGGCATACCTATACTAATACGTTGGTATTATAACGCGTAACATAATCCGCTGTCATTTCGCCGAGTAATTTCCTTTCAAAAACACGATAAAAATTAAACGAGGAAATGATTTTCCAAAATATGACGTCCTTTTTTGTAGTGATTATGTTTTTTAGTATTAATACGATCGTGTATAATAATGTCAAACAGGAAGGCCATTGAGACTGAAATATTCAATTTTTGAATTTTTAAAATTTTAATCAAAGTTGGAAAAATTTCAAAATAACATCAGTGGAGTTGCCTAATAAATGGAATCGCAGTAGCTATACAAAATAAATTCAACAAACCTCTCGCCTCTCTGTTCTTCACATCGCCTCATTCTGATCGAAATAATAATGTCAGATTCGAATTCTGCACCTCAAAAAACCATGAAATCGATATACAACATGTTTGTCTACCTATCTACAACTTGCCCCTTCTAAACAGCCCCCTCCCCTCCTTTTGAAACAGTACTAGTCAGTAATTTACAAATCATTAAAAAAATGAATACAAAGTAATATAACCCAAGTTATTACTTGAAAAATGGATTCATAGGGCACACAAAATGAATTCAGAAAATCTCTCATTACCCCCCCCCCCCAAATACTCGCAATATTTCATTCTAATCGAAAATTTGATGCCAGATTCAAATTCTGCACCTTAAAAAACCATGAAATGGACATACATGATGTATTTTTATCGATCTTCATCCCCTCCCTCTCAAGCAGCCCCTGACCCCTCATATCAAAACTATACCTGGCAGTAATTCAGAAATGAAGTAAAAATCGACATAAGACAGATTTTCAAAGTAATGTAATAAAATTTAGGTGGTACGGCATGGAGTCATAGGTTACGTAAAATGAATTTAGAAAAACTCCAACCCCCTTTTACTCTCAATACTTCATTTTAATTTGAAAAATAATGTCAGATTCGAATTCAGCGCCTCAAAAAACCATGAAATCGATATGCAATATGTATTTTTATCAATCTTCAGCCCTTCCCCTCCCAACCCCCTCCCCTCCCATTGAAACTATACTCTGCAATAATTTACAAATAAAGTAAAATCTGGATTTTCAAGCGGTATAAAGCTGTATTGAAAAATAAAATAAAGCAAAGTTAGGGGAAAATTGAGTTATTGTTATGAAAAATGAATTTGGAGAATCTCTGATCCCATTTTACTCACAACACCTCATTTTAAACTAAAAAATAAGGCCAGATTTGAATTTAGCACCTCACGAAACCATGAAATCGATATGCATGATGTATTTTTATCAATCTTCATCCTCCCCTCCCCGAACAGCCCCCACACCCCCTCCTGTTAAAACTTTACTTGGCAATTATTCAGTAAATTTTGGATTTTCAAGCGGTATAAGGCTGTTTTGAAAAGTAATATAAAATATAATCAAAGTGAAGAGGTAAATGGATGGAGGTCATTGGTTACATGAAATAAATTTGGAAAATTCCCAACCCCCTCCCCCCTACGCATAATATCTCATTTTGATTGAAAAATTAATGTCAGATTCGAATTCACCGCCTCAAAAAACCATGAAATTGATATAAATGATGTATTTTTATCAATTTTCATTACTTCCCCTTTTACACAGCCTCATTTCCATTATTTTAATTATACTCAGCAATAATTCTCAAGTATAAGACACTTTTGAAAATCATTTAGGCCATCGAGATTACAATTTTGATTGATTTGATACGATTCCATATGCAACAATCCAATTTTTGAATTTTGAAATTTTAATTGAAATTTGGAAAATAGGTAATTTAAAAATAATATTGCCGAAGTTTCCATTTTTATAAAAGTAGAATGATCTCTACTCAAAAAGATTCTAGAATCTAGAACGCCTCCAACCCAATTTTCCTCACAATATCTCATTCTAATTGAAAAAATAATGCCAGATTCGGTTTTAGCACCTCAAAAACACGTGAAATCGATATACATGATGTATTTTTATCAATCATCATCCCTCTCCCCTCTCCACCCCTCCCAAACATCCCCCTTATATTGAAAGTGTACCCGACAAACAGCACCACTGAAACAAAAATTTTACTTTCAAGAGTAGGTATAATGCTCTTTTGTAAAGCATTCAGGAAATGGATATATGGGACCAACTGTCAATGATTTTTTCATCTCTCTCCTTAAAATTTCACCCCTCACCCCCTTCCCCCACCATCACCCTAGTAATCAAAAATTCATGAGAAATCGATTTCTCGGAGGCATCGATTTGAAAATACGGCATGGATAAAGAAATGATATTATTCAAATGCTCTCACACCTCAAAATCTAGAATAGGGTGGGAGGGGTGATAAGTAGGAGAGGGGTGGGGGTCAAAATGATAAAACCCATCATGCATATCGATTTCTTGGGATTTTCACGCGCTGAATTCAAATCTGCTATTGAATTTGAGCTAAAAATGAAAGATTTTCGATAAATCAACATTTTTTGTTTCATTTCACCTGTTTCACAAAAATACAAAATCAGGGATCTTCAATTCCTCCCTAAAAACGAAATATAGCTACGAACGCCAAACAACCGAGAACCATACCTCCTGAAAAAAATTATTTTCAAGCGATACTCTCGCACATCAATTTCCACGTTCTTCATCGCATCAAATTCGAATCTAATATCACATTCTTGCTCTAGACGAAAGCAACGTAGTAAATCGACTTTCGAGCCTATTGATTACACACGTTATCAGTAAAAGAAAAGCAAAAAGTATGAGAAAAAATACGAGTTGAAAATTGCATTTCTCTAACGACATCTTTTTCGTACACGTTTCGATAGAATTTCCCTCCATCGACATTCTAAACGTATCTTCATCTCAAAGGGACTTTCACGAATGAAATCGTTCATTACTCGATAAATACGGTACTTTTCACATTTCGAGGGTTGATTTCACGACGAGAAAAACGCCGAGGGACAACTGAAGATGGAATTTTCGACCGATAAAAAAAACTACATCTCGTATTCTCAGACGATACAAACGGTAATGGCGGAGACCAAAAGAACGGACGCAAATTACTACCCGGAGAGTTGATAATTCTGCGTCTTCAAAAGGCGGTAATCTATTTCCGAAGAAATTCTCGCTAATAATACGCAATTTCAATTACAAATCAAAACTGGCGAAAAACTTTTAATTCGAAAGTTTAATTCGTATCACAAACGAATTAAAAATTATCCTCGACATTTGGTAGCGATTCAGTCGTTAAATCTGTTTTTAAAGGTGTTCTCACAACGTTGCCGGCAATTCCCCGACGCCCGATTGCACAGGGCGAGGGGAAAATCCGCAGCTAGAAACGAAAACAATAGATAATTCGTTACCGGGCTGCTGGCCGGAGGGAAAAAAAAGCTCATCGAAACGAGTTCGCGGTTAAAACTCGCCGGCGTACTCGCTAAATAAGGCATTTTTTCCACATCTGTGTACCAGCCAGCCCCATAAAAAAAGTTGTACTACACGAGTACCAGTCGTATTTAGATACGTCTGGTGTACGCAAAAACACTCCGGCCCCGAACACGATGTAAGAAAAATTTAATAACGAAACACATGGTGTGTTTTCGAGCGCGTTTGTCGTATTAAAAGCAGACCTTGAAATGTAATAAATTTAAAAAGCTCATTCGTTCGCCACTTAACGAACCTCCTATTTCTTATTTGGTAAATACTTACACTAATTATCGATCGAGAAATTTATTTTCGCTACGCGAGTTTTCCTTCGGCCTTTTTTTTTTTGGCGCGCACGTACCGCTCCGATAGTTATTTTTATTCTAATTGGGAAATTAACGAAAGAAAGATTCGCTAATCGAATGAAAAGCAATTTTGTCGTGTAGATTTAACGAGCAGCTGACGACGAATTTCAAATGGTAAAGGCATCATATGCTTATTCATTCATATTTTTTACCTTTTTTTGTACATACGAGGCTCGGTTCGTGTATTCGTTTACGACAATTCGACGAATAGAATATTATAGGTTGGTCGCTTGTCAAATTTATTCGCAAGGATTGAAATTACTTCAAGAAAGATAGAATGAAATGTGTTTCATATGGTTTCATTCTTATAAATAAGGTACAATTTTTATCATTTGTTTTGGCGTTTTTTAAAAACATTTTACTAACGAGGATACCTATTATATTTATAATTTAGTTACCTACCTACACTTTATTTTGATATTTGACGTGGAAAAAAATCGAATAAAATGAGAATTTTTTTGATCATTTTTGAACGATTCAGTTCGCAATAATTGGTAAAAATGTACTTACGCGAACGATCATTAAAAAATGATTCATAATAACTAATTTTCTTCATAGCAATTCATTCGTTTCTGAACGATTCATTCAAAAATTATTTTTAAAATGCATTGAAATTTGATAACTCGTGTTCCACTTGAAATTGAATCGTTTGTGAATGATTCATTTTAAAACCACCACAATTCAAATTTTTCAATTTCTCTCATTCCCCCACCTAAAATTGTATTTAATTTTTAAATTTTTCTATCCATTTAAATTTGAATTTTCTTTTTTAATTTTTTCCAACTTCTTTTTTTCGAAATTTCTTCCACTTATTGAGGTTTTTCAAATCAAGTTGAAAAAAATTCAGAATAAATTTTCAAAACGTTGAAAAATTTTAAGAAAATTCTCAAGTTGAAAAAAATTTACATTCGGGAAAAATTGTTCAATTGAAAAAATATTTACTGTTAAAAAATTTCCCCAATTTGCTTATCTCAAATTTTCATCAATTCATATTTCTAAAATTTCTTTCACTACTTGTTCGAAAATTTTTTCTTGTCATTTTGAAATACTTCCTCAACTTTTTCAACATCAAAAATTTTTCAATTAAAAATTTTTTGAAACAGATATTTTCAGCTGAATTTTTCAAAAAATTTCACTACCTTTTTTTCAAAATTTCTTATTACTCAGTAAATGGAAGAAAATGTTCAAAAATAATAAAAACGTGACATTTGAAAAATTTGTAAAATCAGAGTTAAAATATTTCTGAGTGACTTCAAGCTTAAAAAAATTTTAAATCTGATATAATTTTGAGAAAAAATCGATTAAAGAAATTCAAACAATCTTAAAGTAGGAAGCATTTGAACTTGAGATTAATTTGAACTTGAATCATCGAAATCCCATTTTTGATAAAAATAATCAAGAGAGTTTATTTCATTTTGAAATTAACTAAACAGTTGGTCAATAATTAGCTGATTAGCCAGAAAATTATTTCCAAAATGAATGTCAACAATCAAATGCTCGAATCGTTTGCAAAAGATTTGGTTCATGATCAATTTATCTCAAAAACGTTTCGTCGTTTCTCATTAATTTTTTCGTTCTGGAATCAAATTGCTATCGAATAATTCACTTCAAAATGAGTTTAATCACTAACAAAGAACGTTTTCAAAAAACCGCATTCTAAAAATGATTGATGGTTCACGTTTGTTACTCGTATTCCACCGGAAATCGATTCGTTCACAAAAGATTCGTCTCGAAAAAATGTTAATCACTTTTCATTTTTTTTTTTTTTTAAAAGTGAATCGGTATCTAAGAATGATTCATTTAATGATCAATTAATCAATTTTTCCGCTCAGAAATGATTTTTTCAAAAAATGTTCGGCATTTTGAAATTGATTCAAGACTGATTTTTCACGTGAAACAAAATTGTTCACAAGTAAAATTCACATTTAAGATGATTCAATCATTCGCGAACGATCAACCAGAAAATTATAATGAAAATGATTAAAGATTCAAGATTCCTGTAAAAATCGAATCTTATGTAATTTTAAAACTTATTCATGACTCATTTTCCAATTAAAATTACATCGTTCACAAAAAATTCAAAAATATTCACGATTTAATTTTCATTTGAAACTTAAAAATTGAGATTGCTTGAAAATAATTTTTCAATCAATGATTAATTCGAGATCCTTTTGAAAACGAGTCGTTTGCGAATGATTTATTTCATTAAAAATTCAATTGTTCAAAAACAATCCAACTTTAAAAATCCTTCGTTAGTTTATATGCACTTCTGCTTGAAAATTAAATCAATGAAAATGATTCCTCAAATGATCAAATTAACCATTCACAAACGATTCTTCCAAAAATCATTCGATATTCTGAAAATGATTCAATTTCCTCCTTGAGCCAAATCGTTCGTGAATGAGTTCTATTTTTTTCAAAATTATGTACAACTTACGACTCAATTTTTTCCTGAACTCGATTTTTTTCGCAAATGATTCAATCGTTTAAAAAAATATTACCTTTCATGGAAACTTGCCCAAAATGAAATTTCCTCGAAAACTGTACAATTCACTTCTCGACTTTCTCACCAAAAATCGAACCTTTCTCCACCGACAACTCACCCTTTCGCAAAGTACATCTAATTTAAGAAAATTCTATCCCTCCCACTGAAATTTCAACCGTCAGATAATGAATTCAACGAATTGTCATAAACTTCAATTTTCGCCTCCGAAATTCATTTCTCGATTATTGAAAAAAACCTACGCCTATCACCGAAACTTTTCAGACCAGCATCTCAACCCATTTCCAACATCATTATTACACTCTTCGAATCGACAGAAAAAATTTCCGAATTTCATTAACGCCGCCTCCGGGCAGATGAAAAATCCTAATGATTGGGGAAAAGGCCGATTAAAAGGTCAGTAATTCATCGAGAGAACCAGCAACCACGCTAATTGGAAAAATTCGTATTGTTGTTTTAAAAAGAACTTCGAAAAGGGCAAATTTTATTAAATTCGCCATTTGCGCGACTGTGTTCGAATAAGATCGACGGTTGAAAACGTTCATCGGAGAGAAAAAACGAAAAATGAACATTTTCGCGCCAATTAAATTCCAAATTAGAAAGAGGAGTAATTTTATTAAAAATGATGATTAAAATTTTTCAAGATAGAAGTTGGAAAAAATGGTCCAAAATGTTTATAAAAATGTAAAATTTATTAGCAAAAAAAAATCGAATGGAATGAGAAATTAAAAAAACTGCAATTGTCGTACCTACAAATTGTTGAAATTTTGACATGAAAATGACTTTATATTTTTCAGTTTAGGGATATTTCATACGACAATTTGAATTAAAAATTAAGTAAGGTCTTTTGATTTTGCTCAATTTTTTTTTACAAGTTCTTCTTGATGGTCTATTCATAAATCCACGATTAGGTATTTCGCTTCTAACCCTCGAAAAAAAATAAGTTAATGGGGGCGAACCTCGTAATTTTTTTGCAATTGAAATTTATTGCCAAACTACCCAACTTTGAAGGCTTTTATCTCGAAATGGGTTGTATTTGGAGGAAAACTGTTGGCAGGATTTGAAAAAAAATTTATAGGAGATTCAAAAACGATAATCACATTTTAAAAAGCTCAAAGTTGAACTTTGGAAGTGAGAACTCAACTTTCATGATAAGTACAAAAGATGAAAACTACCATTTGAAAATCTAAAAAATTGAAATTAGTAGTCCTGTGTACACTTTTCAACCAATAAATTTTCAAGATGATATCTTTACACCCCTAGGGGTACAGAGGTTCACAATTTTGACCAAAATTCTAAAAAATCTTAAAATTCATGTGACATGTCGATTTCTACTGATTCAAAGGCGTTGAGTTCGAATATGTACTCAGTTTTCCCATCCGATCTCTCTGACCCCCCTTCCTCCAAGCCCTCTTGAAAGGTCAAAATTGAAAAAAATTAAAAATAACGTGTGATCAGCTATTTGTTAGGTATTTGAGGGCACTTAGTTCGAATATTTGCCAATTTTTTGGATTTGATCCTTCAGTGCTCCCCTAGCCCCCCCCATTTTGGGGAAAAGTATGTTGAAAAATAGAAATAGCGTGTGACATATCGATTGTCACTAATTTGAAGGCGTAGAATTCGAATTTCGACTTACTTTTTGATTTGGCACCCTTCCTTGTGTACTGACCGACCCCTTCCTCCAAAAAATCGTTTTTTATCACCCGGTTCGAGCACGAAGAAGGAGGCCGGATCAAAAAAAAAGTCAATATTCGAATTCTACGTCCTAATTAATATCATTTCACATAATCGAACGAATAATTCAAATCAAAGTCCCAAATTCTCAAGGCATAAAATAATAGCATCAAAAAATTAAATTTCTTATAAAAATTTACACAAATGAATTACAAAATTCCAAACAACAATAAAATAATCATTATCAACATCAAAACAAAAACATTTGAAAATGCAAATCACACCACAAAATACCTCTCCTCCGTCCTCTTCGCGTTGAAAAAAAAAAGAAAATTAAAAACCTCCAACGCCTTTATACCTTTCAAGACGTATAAACAAAAAAAAATGAAACAATGTTCTATATAAAATTACTCAGCGAACGCAACGAGACGAGAAATCATTTGAAAACGAATTTTTGTCATAGTAATTTCACTTCCTTTACCATCGGAGTTGGCAGAGCTTTGTTAAAATACCAAAGCATTTTGAGTGATAACAAACTCGTGTACTCGAGTTATTTTAACGATGTTTCGTTATTTTAATTTTACTCTCTTTAATTAACTCGCGACTCGAGTGCTTCATAGCGCTTTTATTTTGATTGTTTAGATTAAAAGAAGAGTGAAAAGGGCAAAACCCCCAGAAAAAAGAACACGTCGCGTCGTTAAGCGCGAACCTTTCGCTATTATAAGGCCACTTTCACTATCGGTATTTCAAGAACATTACTCGGCTACACAGAAAGAGAAAAAGAACGAGACAAAAAAGTTACTTGTATCTACATACAGGCTAAAAAAAAAAGATCAATAACGAGCATTTTAATTAATAAAGCAATACGCTACCTAGAAAAACACAGAGTAGGTTTTTTCAAAATCGAAATGGAATATTTGCTAAAGTGGCGAACGAGAGTTGGTATTAAAAGATATTACACGAATACGATTACTCGGCGACCGACCTTGTTGAGAAAATTCGTTCTCGGGGCTTTTATTACTTTGACATTTCCCACTCTTTTTTGCTCTACTTCGCTTCTTTTTCGGTTCTCGTCTGGTAAAAAAATTTGTTTATTAAATTTTCATTCGGGATCGTTTTTCAAGCCGCAGAAAAAACGATGGCAGATACGCGAATTACCGACATTCGGTCGAATTAACAATGAAAATAGGAATCGCGTTAGGATGCGCATTCGAATGACGCCATTTTTGAGTCTGTCAAGTGCTATACGGTATAGGTATACGCTTATGGTGGCACTGTAAGGTGGTAAAATTTAGCCAGATTAGGGTTTTTAGTAGAGTAATCCTTTTTCCCTTGAAAACGAACGGCGTCTCGCGAAACACATCTACCCGAAATACCTCCAGCGTCGTAATTTTACCACTTAAAGTATCGCGAGCTTTTGCTGCGAACGTAGCATCTCGCACATGTATCCGAAAACACACACGATAACGGTTTTTTCAGCGTCGAGCGAGTATAGGGTGTTTATCAAAGGAAGGAGCGAGCGAGAGAATAAAGTCTTTTGGAAATTCATGTGGTTTTTTTTGTTTGGTAATGCTATGAGTAGCAAAAAAGACTGTGGATATTTTGAAATGGACAATGGAGGTAAGATTAAAATAGAGATCGTAAATTGGCGTTGGAGAGAAAATATGATATTTTTTGGTACTCTTTTCTCGGGATTTTTTTGGAATAAATTTGGTTAGTTCTATGCTCATGGAATTTTCCCTGTCCAGTTTCCAAATAAGTTCCTGTAGCACTTTAGATTAAAATGAAAAAAAAAGAACTTTTCTTTGAATAAGAACCACGAAAAGCTGTTTGAACAATTTTTATTTTTATGCTCAACAGTATTTCTCATTCACATTTTGAAAAAGTTATCAGATCAGCTGTTTCATTCTTTGTTCATCTTTCATCAAATTATACTAAGTAAAAATATTTTTTCCTACAATTTAGGGGTGTAAAGGGGCACGACATTTCATTTCGTACCTACTTAAAATGGTCAGATAAAAATGTAATCTCTCTGAAAACTACCTCCTTTTCTACCTTTTTAGCAGCAAAAATGATTTTTTCCCAATTTTAAAAAATAAATGTTGAATTCAAAAATGCTTAAAATATCACTTAAACCTTACTAATTTTTAAAAGCTGTTTCAAAATTTTTCTATTGCATTTTTTTTTTCAGAGAATGAGTAGTTATAGTGTTTTAACTTTTAATCTTGTACATTAAAAAAAAAAACGAATTTTGCACGACATAACGCTAAAATTACAGCAAAGATATTTTTACGGGTAAGTACCAAAAGTAGTTGAATTGAAATTTTTTCTGTCTCTTTCTTTCTTTAACAAAGACTTGAAAATTGCAAAAAAAAAAGATTTTTTCAAGTAGATCTACTTCTGTAAAAATGAAATGATCGTAAAAGTATAAAATACACACAATTGGAACTAGAATTCGAAAAAAAGATGAAAATTAATTATACCATCCTGAGTTAATTTCCCATGAATTCATGTGAATGCCCCCTCCCCCTAAGATGATGAAAAATCCAAGTGTTATCTTTGAACGTAAAAATAAAAACAATTGGAACTTGGATTCACAAAAAAATAAATTGTTTGAGTGAATTTTCCATGAATTCGAGTTAGAATGCTTCCCCTCCCCCCATGCTGAAAAAATCCAAGATGACGTAATCTTCTTTCTAAAGGAAAAAATAACCGATTTTTGATTTTTTAAAAATAAAATTTGGGCTATTTCCATTTTTTTATAATTTTTTTGCCAAGTAAAGAAACAAAATCCGTGTTTTCGATTAAAAACACCTTCACACATTTTAAAATTTTCAACTAAACATCATTTTTCCAACTTTAGAATATTTTTTTTTCGATTGAAATCCTTTCAAAAATGATGGGTTTTTCTAAAAAAAAAAAAAAATGAAATTTCAAAGTCGATGTTACTCTCGTTGAAAATGTAAAAATGAAGAATGACTATTTTTGAACAAAGAAATCGTCGTTCCAACTACATATTTCTAATTTGCGAAACTTTTCATCAATTTTTTCCAGTTTTAAAAATTGTAAAATTTTATTTCAATCACCATTTTTTTAAAAAGTTTATTTTTTAGATTTATAATGCGAAATTTGAAAAAACGAAAAAATGTCTGATTATTCCTAATTACGAGAAAAAATTGAATAAAAGTGAAAAATTATCGTCAAAAGTATTCTTGAGCAAAAACTTAGTGTCTTTTTAATTCAATATTTTTTACATTTTTCTAATTGGATATTGAAATACAAATTGACCAATTTTATCACGATTAAAATTTGTCAGCGTAGATTGTAAAAAAGTTTTTTTTTTTTTGCAAACAGATTTCGTCTTTTCCCTTCATTTTTTAAACAGTTTTTTTTTTTTTTTTTTTTTTTGTAAATCTTGTAACAGATGATTTGTTTTATTAACGAAAAAAATACATATCACGTAAAATTACGAAACTGGAGAACATCCAAGATTGAATTTTGATTTTCGACTCAATGCAATTATGAACAAAAAGCTGGAAATTCCAAAAAATCGTGATAAATACACAATGTCTCAATATTTTTCAATTATTAAGTACCATCAAAATCGGATTATCGAACCGGAATTAACTTTTGCGGTGTGGTTATAGTGAGAACGAATGGGAAAAAGGATCTTACGACAAAAAAAAAAAATTTGCTGAAAAATCGTTTAAAGTTGAACATTGACTTATTTTGCTTAAAAATTGAATATTTCGATAAATTTTGAATACAGAAGTCTGAGACCAGTTCAATTCGATTTTTGAGGATTTAAAAAAAAATTAAATTAGAAAAAATTAAAAACGAAAAATTGATTAGAAGGTCTCGTTTCACATGCGTCATCACAAATTATGCCTTCGTAAATCAGATGCGAAAAGCAGTACTTTATCCCCCTCCCCCCCCCCACATAGAGAAAAGCCCATCAGAATCGTGAACAAATCGAAATTGGAGAAAAAAATCATCAAAATCAAGAAAAATTTTCATTAAAAAATCACGTCTCGATTCGAAAGTTTTGAAAAAGCTCAAACTAAAATGAATCTATTTTTTCATTCAATAAAACATTTTAAAATCTCGAATTTTGAATTCAGTTTTAATTTCTTATAGGATGTTTTTTTTCAATTTTTGTTTTCATAGTAAATACAGAGAGGGACGGAGAGGGAAGGAGAAAAATTCATTCTCAGATTTCAGAAAGATTTGGTAAACTTTGTTTATTCCTCAGTTGCTCTTAAAATATGATTGTAACTCACCTTTTTTTTTTTATTGTGAATTTAATCAAACAAATGTTCATAATTTGATAAGAAATTCTGAAAAATCAACGGAATAGATAAGTGAAAATTCAGGTAGATACCCAATGAAAAAAATTATGAAAGTTTTCATCCAAAATACGTTTAAAAAAATAATGTAGAGGGTATTTTTTAAATCGATAAAATATATAGAACAGAAATTTACTTTCCGCTATTTCCTCATTTGATGAAGACTGACACCTGAAACCTCAATTTTTTCATGTTTTTTTATAATTTCAGTAAAAAAATCGAGGACATTATTCCAAACAAATGATCTTGATAAATAAGTATATCCTATCCAAAAACATAAATGACCAGCTATTTTTCATCAATACCGTTGCAATACCTTCACTTGAAATTGAAGCAAAAAAAACCACGATAATGAATTTTCCAAATTTTTGAGAAATGGTGAAAATGAAGGTTATGTTAGCGAAAAAAAAATTCCACTCAAATATCATTTGGGTAAAATAAAAGTCCTTAGAAAAATCAATGCCATAAAAAGTTTCCCACAATCAAAAATTTTTCGTTGAAATAATTTGGAATGTTACAAATTTTCAGAACTTGAAGGTATTCAATTTTCCACTAAATTTTCTCTCTCTCTCAAAAAAATAAAAATGCAAATCGATTTACCCAAACAAGCAATTCAGTTAAATTACAAAGAATCAGTAAAATTTACGGCAAACAGAATAGGCAATTTAATCAACACCTCTCTCATCCGCACGCTTTACATTCACGGCAAACTGGTTATGCAACCTCTACAACATTTACGTATCTCGAAATTCATCGGTCTATTCGAAGGAAACCCCAACCAAACAATAAACGTTAAAACCCAGACGAAAATGACCAAAGATATTAATCGTTTAACGAAACAACTCGACCGTCTCAACTTATAATTAAACATCATCAGCACTGACCAAGAAAGCAACTTTTTCCCAACAAAGTACCATTTCTTTAACTCGGTTAACGGGTTTCTTAGCATTTTGGCCTTTAAATGACCCAAAATTTGTTGGTAAACTTTCCGAAACTATTACGGAATTACACTCTAACCATCGATTTCTCGTCAAGCAACGGGGGAGAAATGCTGATGCTGGTCAAATACTCGTACACGAGTAGAAATAATCGCGCAAATAGCGTCGATTCGGTATCTCGTACTCGTATTACATTTATGATAACGGAGAGAACAAGGCCATAAACCGAGTTCAGGTATTAACGATGAATTCATAGCGAGACGAATGAAATTACATTAACGCATTCAGCGTGGGTTAGGTTACCGGGTGGAAGGAAATTGGGGGGAGGGGAAGACGAGTCAAGGTAGTTTGTATAGCGGATGTGGTGCGGCGCTCGCTGCGAAACTTTGTATAGATATTTTTTTATTAGACACAGTATTAGGAATTTACTCGGCGTATAAAAATGCTTACAAAATAAATGTCGGCCTCGGCCGGAGCATTTTTTTCCCAAGCAATACGCCGACGTTTGAAATACCATTAAAACATGGTAGAAAAAGTTTTTGTTCGTGGTCTTTTTGCGCATGTATGTCAGAGCGGTTACTCCAGTACATTGTGCACACTTGCGACTATTATCTCTGTTTCAGCGTTCAACTGAATTCTAGGTCAACAACCAAAAAGAGGTTTACTCAAAAGGGACGAAACGTTTTGTTTTTCGCGCCCATATCGCGAATCTCACCCTTTCGCCTCGGTTCTTTTCTGCTCTCGTACCTTATCATTCCGATAGCTCGAATTTATATGATATTCTGGATTGCAATGCCACAAATTATGGTTTTATGAATATACACGTGAAGTTGGAAATTTGTTGAGGCGAATCGTCTTGGACTGCCTTTATAGCTACATCACTGAAAAGTACCTGGGCAAAAATGAAGCCTGGTGTTTTGATTTCGCTCAATTTTTTTTTTACAAATTCCCCGTTGGTGGCCACTCACAAAACTACGGTCATTTTTTCTAACTTTTTGAGTTAGGGGCTCAAAATTTTTATGCAATTACGATTTTTAGCAAAATTACCCATTTGAAGGCTCATATCTCGAGATGGGTTGTACTTGAGGGAAATCTAAGAATTGCTAGGAAATTCAAAACTGATAATCACATTTTGAAAAGCTCAAAGTTGAACTCTGGTGGTAAAAGCTCAACTTTCATAATGAGAACAAAAGATGAAAGCTACCAGTTAAAAATCTGAAAAAACTGCAGTAAGTGCTAAGTACCCTTTTTTACCCTCTTTTCAAACAACAAATTTTCAAGATGGAATTTTCAGACCCCTGGGAGTACAGGGGTCCACAATTTTGACCAAAATTTAGAAAATTCGAAAAAGTGAAGCAGAACATTGATTTCTATCAATTTAAAGGCGCTGATTTTGAATATGTGCTTGATTTTTTCATCCAACCCTTCTGAACCCTCCTGCCACCCTTTGAGAAGGTCAAAAGTCGAAAAAAATTCAAAAATAACGTGTGACCAGTCGTTTGTTAGGTTTTTGAGGACGATGAGTTCGAATATTTACTCATTTTTAAGATTTGACTCTTCAGTGCTCCCCTAGCCCCCAATTTTTGGGAAAAGTGTGTCAAAAAATTGAAATGGTTGTCACTAACACAAAAATCTAAAAAAAACCTTGTGCTCTGTGTCTGAGATCTCATGTCGAAATTTTGATTCTAGACACCAAAATACATCAGCTTGCTCAATCCTGGCTTCCAGAGTTTGCTTGGGGGGAGGGGGAGGGAGAGCTAAAAAACTGATTTTTCTAAGGCAATAAACCTGAGCATTACCGTAAAAATTGAAAAAAAAAACGATCAATCTTATAAAAAATTTCACGGCGAATCGAATGCCGCAAACCACGGACCTTTGTCTCTTTTAGAAAAAAAGTTACTGTTCATTCTTTCCAAAATTCTGTGAAAAAAACGCATTTCACTTTTTCGCGAAAAAAGCACAAAAACGTGACCTTTTTTTACAGAATCTCAGAAAGAATGAACTGTAACTTTTTTTCTAAAAGAGACAAAGGTCCGTGGTTTGCGGCATTCGATTCGCAGTGAAATTTTCAGCTACGCTCTCCATGGTAATTATGGTCTTGAAACCCTTAGTTTCTTGCAAATTTCACTTTTTCTCAAGAAAGGCCCAAAAAATGCGATTTTTTTTACAGAATTTTGGAAAAAATGAGTTGTAACTTTTTGTCAAAAAATTTTTTCTCCTTATTAGTTACATAAAAGTAACCTAAATTTGGCAATCGGAATCCAGATCCAAAAATCGTGTCGACCTGTGTCATTTGAGGGCATAGAATTCGATTTTAGACTTACTTTTGGATTTTACCATTTCCTCCCCTGCTCTGATCGAAAAATAGATATGTACGATCAATTCGGGAGAAAATACATTCAACTCATGAAATTCCAATTCAACATTTTCCTCTGAAAAAACCAAATGAAAAATTATAATTCTAAATTAAAATTAAAAATTTCCACAATTCCAAAATAGAAGTCGAAAAATGCTAAAATCAAAGCTGAAAAATTCTAAAATTTAGGCAAAAAATCGTCAACGCCAGTTTGTGTTGGAAATCTTAATCTTTCATTTTGATCTAGAGGGTTTTCAAGGTTCAATTTTCAATTTTCAGCTTCCCTTCCTATGAAGAATTTTTACATCTCTGTTCACATTTGTTTGCATCTGATCAAAATTTGATCATACACAAACAATTTTTTTGTAGATGAATTTAATCCGATGTGATAAGATGTAATCAGATTCTCCTTGAATGAGCAGTTGGATACAAAATATTAAATATACCCCTTCCCCCTTCCCATTTTCATTTTCATCAGATAGGGGTATTTAGGATTTGAGAGCATGGAAAATAGACCACCCTTAGGAGTCGAAAATTGATTTTTGAATTGACATTGGTTTTAGTCCTCAACTCGAAGACCAATTTATGATTTCAACGAGTGGTTTCTTCAACCACTATCCAGAACATGAAAAATCCAATTTTTGTAAATCTGTGCCTTCGCTTTGCTTGGACATGAACAAAATCACAATCAATATTTGATTTCACAGGATATCTTTCACCCACTCTCTTTAAAATCCTGAAATTTTCAATTGTCTAATGTCTATATCAACTTCATATTTTCCTAAAAAAAATCTCCCGACACTGCTAAGTCAGAAAAAAATTAATTGGATAATTTTTTGGATCAGATATTGGATTTTTTTTGGAAACCCCAAAGAAGTTTTTGTCAAAAATTTTTACTTATTTTCGTTGTTGTTTTTTTTTCATATCAAGTAATCAAATATTTTAATTTTTTTGGTTTTAGGGGAAAATTTTGGGTTGATCATGGCATCTACGGGATTGAAAAAATTGAAATTCATGCAATTTTCATGTTTTTCATGATTTTCATGCCTGGTAGACACCATTGTTATAGCAGCAAAAATTTTGATATTTACCTACGGTAAATTACCGTAAATATTTCAGCAATTATGGTAAATTATCGTAAATATTATAATAATTACGATAAATTACCATGAGTATTCTAATAATTATTGTAAATTACTGTAAATATTGTAATAATTACGATGAATCGCTGTAAATTATAATAAATATTTTGATAATTACGGAAAATTACCGTAAATATTCGAATAATTACGGTATATAATAGTAAATATTTCAAATTACCGTTAGTATTCCAATATTTACGGTAAATTACCGTAAGTTTTTCAGTAATTGTGGTAAATTATCGTTAATATTTTAATAATCGCGGTGAATTACCGTAAATATTCTAATTTCGATATTATTTGCCAGATTTTGTTTTAAATTTTGATCATTCTTATTTGAATTTGAGCCATTGTTTTTTGGGTCATTTCTATCAACAGTTTGATTCGAATTTTGGTCTTTCATAATCGTATCCGAAGTAAGAGGGCGGAAAGTTTTCATAAAAAAATAATAAAATTGAAAAATGATTTAAAAACAATTCTTCAATTTAAAAATTGAGAGGAAAATGTTGGAAATTCTTGATTTTCGTGGAAAATGATAAAAGTGCATGCTATTTTCATGCCACTATATGTACCGACATTCATGCTATTTTCATGTTTTTTATGATTTTCACGTCCGGTTAGACACCATGTTGATAGATTAGAAAAAATCGTTCGATATCCTACATTTATTAAAAGAAAATCTTTATCACATTAATTCGATGATAGATCCTTTTTCCATGCAATTTTTCCTCCATTAATTGTCCATCAACGTATACTCCACTGGATATTTCGTCGAGTCAATTTTCCACCAAATAAAGCCAAAAGGAAAACTCCGCTTCGATCTTTGAAAATATATACCTATAAGTAATTTATCTAGAATTTATTTCGCTACGAAACGTCGATATTACGAAACTGAAATGATTTGTCGCGTTTAAACGCTTCGAGAAGCAGATATATGTGAAAAAATTTCGCGCAAAAAATCCCAACAATATATTGAGAGACGCTCGTTAGATGGGAAAATTTCGCGTTGTATGTGTGAGATAAAAGGCATCATTATTTAATACTACATAAATAGATTTATAGCTTTCTCGATAATTTCACGTTTCTCTCTCAGTCAATACCACCGCAGTAAATTATTAACCGAAATTGTTCGCATGCCTCGCGAAACTCTGCGGTAAATGCTTTTTTTCTTCGCGCCGTATTTCCTTTTTTTTTTTTTCGAAAGACAAAAAAAAATATTCTTTATAATACTAACACGTCTACCCGGCGAGTTGTTTTCTTCCTGGTTAAAACAACAAATCACAATCTATAGCAACGTTTTTATTATGTTATCATTCCTGGAACGAAGGTTACCTTGTAATAGACGTTTAAACATGAAAAAATAATAAAAACTAGAGCTACTCGAGGTATCTGTCTTATTTGCTGGCATTTAAAAAGAATTATATCCTTTCGCGGATGACGAAGCGTTCTATGAAAACTGCTCGTAGAAAAACACGGGCCCCTCCTCAAATTGTACTTTGAGTATTTTAGGTCACGATTTCGAGCAATGAAAATTTCCACCGAATATCTTATCTTTATTTCGTTTTAACAAGATGAATAGATTTTGTTGGTAGCTCGCGAAATGCTCGATGTGTTTCAATGGTGGATTTTCTTAAATTACTAGCGAAAGGCTGACAGCAGGGGTCGAGTATTTCAAACCATAAAAAATATTTCCCCCTGTGTTTTTTACGAGAGAGAGAAAAAAACCAGCTTATAGTTTGAAATAGACGATTTATACAGTCTGACTTCATTTTTTCCAGCTTTTCGACTCGAGATGTGCTTTTTACACGTATCAAGTTACCTACATTCTTATAAGCTGGAGTCGACTTTGTCGTTTGTTTTCGATCCGAACCAAGCTCGATATGAAATTGAAAATATTTAATATAGGATTCGCGAGTTGGGTAAACCTCCAGTTATTCTCACACTCAAGGTCGTATTTCTTTTCAAAGAATCACAATATAGGTGTAGAATTCTTTTTTTTTTCCTTCCAAGTATTTCAAAGTCGCAGACGTACGTCCTACGCGCGAAAGGAATGCAGACGTGGAACAAAAAGATGTGAAATTTTATTTGAAATATTTCAATTCCACGGATTTGACTTTTTTCGTGTGTTATTCGATTGTGACTGAGACGAAAATAGGATCCTAGGGTTGCTCGCTACCTCGAATTGTTTTCTGAAAATATTTTCGATGCTTGAAAAAATACAAAGTTATTGAGACGAAGAATGAGAAAGGAGGAAAGATTCGAAGTGCTTTCTAAATAAACCTTGGCAGCTGAAAATTCAGACACTGGGAGCTGATAATGATTTACAGTGTTGTTTTTTTTTTAGAAGTTTCCAATTTTTTTAAAAAAATAAATATACACGCCTTCGTTTTTCTGTCTCTGAGAAGTAAAATTTAAAAGTGTTTTGTAGGGATTTATAATTAAGTGATTTGAAGATGGTTTTATTCAAAATAATGATTCGTTTTAGACCAATGTGAAAAATTTCAAGTCCTTTGTGAGTTTTTTTTTTTCAAAATCTGAAATTTAACGAGTTTTTTTGTGAGGCGTAAACATCTTAGAACAGTCTGGTTCAAAATGTTCCAAAAAAAAAGTTTAAAATTCCATCCATTAAAATTGTTGAAAAATTTCCAAACGACTGGAAATATTGCACAAATCAACCAAAATGGTACTAAAATGGGTAAAACCATGAGGAAAAAAGCAGAGTTCAAATGAATATTCAAAATGTCACGAACTTCGGAAATAAAGTGGCTCGAGATTTGTTCCAAATTTTGAAAAAAATTTACCTGATTATTTTATAGACTTTTTCAGTCAATTTCTAGTCACTTTTGCCAACATTTTTACACCCATTTCTCGCACATTTGTATGATAATATTTATTAATTAATTTTTGAAACATTTTGATGTAACTGTCGCACTTATAAAATTTTGAAAAAAATTCAACCACAAGTAAGAATTTTGATATAGGTAGGCTCTGTTTCCATTTCGAAGTGGTATGTTTTTTTCAAATCTCATAAAAATTGATACGTTTTCCCAGTTTTCCAACATTTACTTTCTGATATATAAATTTTTTTACATTATTTTTACCCAATTTTAAGGGGAAAAATAAATTTGTTACCAATTGCACAATTTTTCTAAATTTTGATGCTATTTATCCATTTTTACGATATTTTTTCTCAGGTTTCATAAAATATTGAATGGATTTTATACATTTCAAAGAATTTTTAGTACTTTCTAACCATTTTTATAAAAATTTAATATTTTTTTTTTCACAGGCGCACTCAAGGGGTGGACTCAAGGGGCTCGAGCCCCCCTTCCCTTGGACTCGAAAAAAATATTTTTTTATTGCAAAAATGTAAAAAAAACAGTCATTTTTTGCTCTTCAGCCTTTTTTTTTCAAAAAATTTTCGCCCTCGCTTCACTGGGGCAGTATTTTAAGTAGTTATTTTATTTTAAAAATCGATTATTTTTGTCTGATTTTTCTGTCAAAAATTACCGACTTATCAATAATTCCTCGTTTGTTGAATAAAGTGATGTTTTTTGATTGAAAGATCGGTAAAAAATGACTAATTTGAAATTTGACCTCCATCCTCATTTTTTTTCTCAAATTCTCAGCCCCTCCTTTAATCAATTTCTGGGTGTGCTGTGCCTGTGATTTTTTTTAATTTCAAAAATCAATTTTTTAAATGTTTGGCAATTTTAATTTAAAAAATGATATTTTTTTTTTCATTTTTGGATAATTTTTTTTCGTTTCGTTAAAAATATGTTTTTATGGATTCCCAAGTAATTTACGTCGTAATTTTTTCACATTTTAATTTTGTTCGATATTTTGAACAACTCTGATCTCGATAATGTAAAACGACCGTAATACCAGATATTCAAAACTCTCTTACATACGAATTTTTCATCCGTTGACCTAATTCCAGCAACACGACATCTGTTTCCTTTCCAATTCCATTTATCGGTTTGCCATTGGCGACATTCGCAGCGACGAAGGCAAGATCGAAGATATAATTCGCAAAGGTACCTACATAACTCTGCCTGGCCGACATTAGATTTCACACAGACCGCGCCAGGACCGAATTTCCAACCACCCTGTACCTCGGAGACAATTCCGTAGAAAAAGTATCCAGTGCGAGAAAGTTGAAACATTGTGAAATCGATACCGCGCCAAGTAGCTGGCCATAAATCTAACGTAATTAACCATTCGGCGATTTTCCAAAAGGCTAAAAAGTTATCCGAGCTCGAGGTCGTTGTACTTGGCCATTTGCAGTCGCATAGTTGTAAAAATGAGCAATTTTGTAGTTTCGGATATAAAAAATATCCACTGTTTGGTCGAGCCACTTAGAAGCTTATAAAATATGTCGACGGAAGCGCTTTGCGGTGTTTTTTCCATTTTTTTTCCTACGCCGGTGAAGATTTCTTTTGACCCGTCAACTTCGAAAAGTGGAAGAAGTTTAATGTTCATTCGAGTGATATGGGTTATGGCGGCGGAGCGTATTCGTTAAGTGCTAGAGCTTTTATCGAAATCACGCCGAACTCCGACAGCTGTGTAATGTCACACTGGCAAACTTTATAAATCTTTGGGTATAGTTGGCATATACCGTGCGACGCACATTCTTCGAGGGTATAATTTCAATTCTTAAAAGATAAATTCGGCGCAGCAGCGGGAATGATGAATTATATAAAAATAAACAACGATGGACCGTCATCTCGGATATAAAAATTTCCGCGACGTAGCTAACGCCAAAAAAGACCACATATCGGAAAACGTTACCCGGCATTTTCCTGAATCTACTACACCGAAAGTTGAAATTTCGAACACCCTGTTCCCGAAAAAAAATCGTTACCTAAAGTAAGCATTTTTATTTTTTTTTGATCAAATCGAGGAATTTTTCTATTCTCTTGGAAAAAATTACTGAAAGCAAACAGTGGAAAATATTGTTGGAAAATCAGTAAAAATTCACTATGGAAATTCATCAAAATCTTTGCAATTCGTAAAAAAAATAAAATTCTTGGAAAAATCAGTGAAATTCTTGGAAAAATCGATGAAATTAATTGAAAAAAACAGTGAAATTCTTTGACAAATCAGCAAAAATCTGCTGAAAATTCAAAAAATTGTTCTGCATCTCAGTGAATTTTTAATTATTTAAAATGAGAGTGGCTCATTTTCCTCTAAAATTGGATCGTTAGCCGTCTACATTGAATAGGTGCAACTTACGCTTTCATTCTGAATCAGTGAAAAGTCACTGATGAACATTCGGAATTGCAACACTCAAAAAAATGACAAAATTCGCCGATTTTCAGTGAATTTTCAACAATTTTTCAAAGATTTCCACTGATATTTCAAAAACTCTCACTGATACCTATTTCAAAAACTTTCACTGATTTTTCAGCTAAATACATAAATTTTAGTGACTTTTCAGTGAATGTTCACTGAATTTCCAATGATTTTTATCACTGATTTGTTTCCAGTGAAAATTTTTCACTGATTTGTTTCCAGTAAAAATTTTTTACTGATTTGTTCTTTTAGTGAAAATTTTCCACCAATTTGTTTTCAGAGAAAATTTTTCACTGATTTCCGCCTGTGCTGCAATTCTGACTGTTTCTCAGTAATTTTCGATAATTTTCACTGATTTATAAATGAGAGAGCACTAAATATCTCTTTATGATGTTTCAAATTAGGCAAGGAAAATTTATACAAAAAAAATCACGAAATTTTTTAATCTTTCATTTATAATTCAGTAAAAATTATTGAAAACCACCGGGAAACTTGCAGAATTGCAGTGCAGTAATAAATCCGTGAAAAATTGCTGGAAAATCAGTGAAATTCTTGAAAAAATTGACAAAAATTCCTTGACAATCGTAAAATAATTTTACTGATTTTTCCTGCGCTGCAATTCCGACCTTTTTTTCAATAATTTTTTACTAAGAGAGTAAACAATATGAAACTAAATTTTAATTTTTAGACATAATATTTTGACCAAAAGAGCTATCCTGGGGCAAGGGGGAGAGGGGACCTCAAACTGGGCGAAACTGGTTTAAATGTATTCCTTGAGGCGTTCCCGAACTCCCCTTAGGATGGTTCTTTTGTCTAAAAATATCAAGTCATTGTATTTTCAGATTTTTTAAGCATACATATAAAAATTTTGCACTATTTTTCTTTTTTTCATTTTTTAAAATGTTACCTATCTTATCTTCAACCCCATATGAAAAAGGAGGACACATCACATGGCCTCTAATTTACGTAGGAAATTGAAATCTTTTGGTGGAAAGTAAACTAGGTGCTCTAAGGTCGGAGACATCCAAAATTCGAAAAAAATTTCTTAATGATACAAAAAAACACCATAAAAGTTGAAAATCTAACAATTTCGTGGCCTGTGAATTTTCCGAATTTTTACAAATCAACATCATGATGTCTACTGCATTCAAAAGATGTAAATTCTTGCCATTTTCTGAATTTTCTAATTATTTTGATGTTATTTTTTCAGTTTCAAAGCACAAAAAATGACCTTTTTCCAATCCTAAATCTAGAAAATTTCTCGTTTCGTGCAGTAAGATTATTGAAATTCTAGCTATTTTTTTGTTTTTCTAACCGAAAAGCACCATGAACACGAAAAATTTTCTGAGAATAGGGATAGGTAATAGTTTTGCAAATTTCCCAACTTGAATTATACCTAATCAATTAAAGATGATTTTTCCGAAAAAATAAAATTTTGCAATTCTGGGAAGGAAGGCAACAACTCATTTTTTCAAGCATGGCTCATGAAGTAAAATCCAATAATTGAGCTTTGATATTAAAATTAAAATTTTTGAATCAAAAAAATTGGAGGTTTTTTAGATTCGAAGCCAAAAAAAAGAAAATTTTCATTTTTCAAATACTTACCATGAATGATCAAAATCCTTTCAATTGGAAAAATGAACATAATAAGTAATTTCTATTTTTTTTTTACACAATTTTCACATTTCATCAATTCTCACGTTATTTGCATTGCATAATCATGAATATAAAATCTCACCATCTTAAAACATTTTTAACAATTTCAATAAAACTGATTTATATTTTATTGAACAATTTTAATGAATTTCACGCAATTTTTACAAGTCATTCAATGTATTTCATTTAATTTTCTCGAGTTTTAATTAAAAAATGAATTTTTGTGAAAAAGTAAATCAAAAGTTACCAAAAGCGAACAAAATGTCGAATTGTTTTCTCTTTACCTTCACTTACGTTTTCTCACGTGAAATCCATCATTTGGATAGAGCTCTAAGTAGCAATACCTACATACGAACACATTAGGAAATCAACCAATCCGTTGGTTAAATTCGGTCGCCTTCATTATCCCTTAAAATTCCCCATCATGGAATTTTTCGCGAAATTGAATCAACTCACGAAAAGGAAACGGGTTAATTTAATATACTCGCGAGTAAGATCGATGTGTACTAAATTCCTCGTCACAAGGGTGAGGCTTTCCTTCCTCGTAGCAAAAATTTAATTTTAATACCGACTCGACGCTAGATTTATAAAAGATTTCGCAACCTGATCAAAGGGAAGAGCGCATACAAGGTAAAGTTAAATTGAGTTATTTCTTTGACGGTGGCCTTTGCCTAAAATGATTTGTTAGCAAGTAATCGTTTTTGCAATTATCCCTTCGGTGCATTCAACTGTTTACCGAGTTCTAATAACCGAGGCATTGTAATATTTTATCAGATAACAGAGTATGCTGGTAATTTGCACCAATTTTTTTTTTCATAAATTTTAAAGTAGAGTTCGTTGGAAACTCTTCGTTGAGGAGTTTAATTTAGTACTTACTTTTAAACTACACTTATTAGAATCTATTCGAGTTGCGATGAGATGAGAAAATTAACTCCTCTGCGCCAATATATATTCTTTATTTTCGACTGGAGGTGGAGCTGTTAAATAACCCGTGACTGCCGCCAGCGTCTCGGTGTAGTTTTCGTGCACGACTGTATAAATTTGAAATTCGATATGGCGCAGGTTTGAAATTTACCAATTTACAGGATTCAGATTCCCATATTGAACTACATCTCTTATGTAGATTCGGTTTGTTTAATCTATTTTCTATTTGGCGATATAATTTATCGTGTCGGATGACGAAATGGAATCGAATAAGTAAGACGATGAAAGATTATCTGCGAATTCTCGGGGTTCTCTCGGTTTATCGAGAAATACACGCGAGGTAAGAGTAATTAAGATGAAAATGGCGCTGGGTCGAAAGAGGATGTAAATGTTTGAGACTCGCTGTAATTAGAATCAAAATTTGCTTTCGGCTTCCTCCAATCAAAACTATTCTAGAATTTTTCACAAAGGAGTGAAATTTTTCTACGAGAAAAAAATTTGAAAATTTCCCGGAGTCTTCAAAATTGTTTCGAAACTGCGATCTGAGTTTGTATCTGCTTAGATTGTATTTTTTCAGGACAGTATTTTTTTTTTTTTTTTTTAAATCGTAAGTAAATATATTGCAATTATTCATCAATTTTCTTTTGAAGATTCTAAAAGCCTTGAAAACTATCTTCAATTAATTGAAGGGGGAAAAACAGAGTCAGTATAATTAGACCACATTCAAGTTTTTCACCTTGCACTGTTTTTAGGTCATCACTTATTGACTAATTTTCAATTTCCAAAAATTTTTCATCAAAATCCAAAAAGTACATTCAATACATTTTTGTTTCAGTCAAAAAGTTTGCCACTTATGTAAGAAATTCCAAAGTAGGGTTATTTTTGAAAAAATCCATTTTTTTTATACTTCCTCCACTTCTCATCGCACCCAGTACATCACTGAAAAAATTTAATTGAAATTTTGAATTTCGATGGGAATTGGCAGAGGGATTTTAAGAGTAGAAAAACACGAAAAACTAATTTTTATCAAAAATGACCGTTTAACTTTGCTGATTCATAATCAGTGTTGCTAAAACAAAAACAAAACCAAAATAAATACGGTATTTCCCCAGAAACTTCTCTTCCTCAAAAAAATCAACAACAAAAGAGAAAACTAAAAAAAAAACAAAAAAAAACAGAAAAACAATAACTGCATTTTAAAATTACTTTCCAATTTCCATTTATTTACATAAAATAAAAAATTTCAAGCCAATTTTCAAAAAAAAGTTGGTGAATTTTTCAAGGAAATGACAATTTATTCACAAAAGTCGTTTTCGAGAAAATGACATTTTTTGGATTTGCGTTCCTTTCTTTGAGAAAAATTAACAGTTTTATAAAGATTTGAAAGATGTTGAAAAAAATGCAGTTAAAAGGGGGAAAAGTCCCAAGTTTTTGAAAAAAAGTTGAAAGTTTTTGAGAAAAAAAAGTTTCAAGTTTTTGAAAAAAAACCGTACCAAGTTTTTGAGAAAAACACGTTCCAATTTTTTAAAAATAGTTGCAAGTTTTTGAGGAAAACAAAGTTCCAAGTTTTTAAGAAGAAAAAATTGAATAAAAAAGTAGTTATTTACGAGGCAAAATATCTACTTTCTAGATATTTTAAAAATCCTGTGAGAAATTTGCTGTAAAAAGCTAAAAAGTTGGTTCTAAACCCGTATCAGGCTTTCGAACATTCCTAAAATAACCCTAAACATAAATAAAGCAACGCAAAATTAACAAAATTTGCAATTTTTGCACTGAAAATTTCAAAAGGCGTGCTTAATTTTTTTTCAACAGGTAATTCTCGAGTTCCGGATTATCTCACGTGAATTTAGAAAGATGATAGGACACGAATCCAATACTTGATAGCAAAAAACTACCTTATATTTTTAAGGCTAGTTCAGATTTTAGCATTTTTCTCAAAATCAACTTTGTGATCAAGTTTCTTTTTTCTGAAAAAAAAGCTAGGTTGTAAATTTTCATTTCTGTTTTCAAGGAAGATTGTCCTTCTTTGAGAAAATTGTCTGAAGTTAAAAAAATTACCAAAAACGAAAAGGAATGTGTTTTTTTTTTGAAAATTTTCTCAAGTTTTATTTTTTTTGTCCAGAAAAAATTTGTAGATCTTGAATTTAGAAAAAAAAAACACAGCCAAAAACAAAAAAAGGAAAATATTATAAACTTTTTTCAAAAATTAAAAAAACAAAACCCATAAAAAACAAATATAATAATTTTTGAAACATCGCCGAGCGATCGAGAATGCAATTTTGTGAAGTGATTTTAACACAAATGAAATCATCGAGCAAAAAAAAAACAGGCACTTTTGATTTTTTCTCTTCAACTTTCCAGCTCTTCAAAGTCAACTCGTAAAATTCTACAAATCATACAAACTTTCGAAACACCCTATTCTTTTCTTCTTCGTATCACAACAGTTATAAGAAAATTTTTATGGATTTTCCACCCTTACGTGTACATATTTGAGGTAAAATTTCGCAGAAATACGACGACGTTTATTCGAGAATTACGAGTCAAAACGGTTAATAAATTTTAATTACGAATGTACTCGGTTGAATTCGAGTCACGTAAGTGCCACCAGCACCAATTGCCATTTTGAATTATACGAAATTCTATTCGGTACGAGGATATAAGACCGAAGAGAAGATTTGATCCGGGTAATTGACAATATTTTTAATTGCCTTTTTGGGCGAGAAAATATCAACTACGATGAAATTTCGATCTTTTCAAACGAGATGGAATATTCGTTCAAGCTACCGAGAATTAAACCACAGAAAGAAGGGTTGCAACTAGGAATCAAATAATCCTCGAAATAAATTCTATTTAAAGCCAGCACACGTTACCAAATCGCCAGCCGCATCAAACTGCGGCCAAACGTATTAACTTTGTAAACAAAAATAAATTAAATCGATACCTGCGAGTCGAAGAGTACGCGAACGAGAGCACCGGGGTTGTAATCGAAGAGGAAATAAACTCGCGAGCAATTAGGTCTCCGTAAAATTTGAATTTCATCTATTTCAATGTTGTGTAGGTACGAGCGACGCGACGTGCGACGGTATAACGTACTTATCAAAGTTATGTCACACGAACGTTTCGAATTGCACGGGGGTGCCGGCGAAATAACGCCCAGCGCCGTTCAACCTAAGCACGAGAATTTACGAGCCGATAAAACTTACACAATCAATTTATAAGGTTGGAATTCGAAAAGCGCAACATTTACGACGGAAATTTAAAATATTCAAGATATTCGGGAAACTTATCGGGCAAATTAAAATGGGCCAAGTTTGTTCGGTTTTTGGGGTTTAGTTTTATGCGAAGTTCGAGGACATGTAAACAGATTATTTAATTCGGATTAATTAATACGGATTTTTTTGTTTTAGTTTTGATTTCCCGAAGAAATTTTTGCATAATTTTTGTATGAAAAATTTGTATAATTTTATATCTAGATGTGAAAGAACGAAAAAGACCGCAGTAAAAATCGAAATACTCATTTTTCGATAATTTTTTTTTGAAATGAATTATTTTCTAGCGAATAAACCAACTCAAAACGATTGAATTGCTCGAAAATAAAAAATCAGATAAATGAATCATTCGTGAATGATTATACGAATTATTACTGATATACTGAATCTTCACAAACGATTCAATCGTAAATGAGTGAATAGTTCGCGAACGATAAATTTGATTAGGGAGTCATTCAAAAACAAATTGATGGAATTATAATAAATCATTGAAATATGATTCGCATCATAAATAGGCGAGTTGTTCGCGAACGATAGTCGATAACCCAAACAAATAAATGCGATCATTCACGAACGATTAAATTACTTCTTAATAATCAACTAATTGATTCCTGCTGCAATGAAAACTTGATGAATCGTGCGCGAATGGTTGGATCATCACGAGTGAATCGTTGACGAACGGTTTGATTGCAAACGAATGAATCGTTCGCAAACGATTTAATCATATACGATTATATTCGAGTGAATCATTCACAAACAATCCGATTTGAGTCAAATTCGATCAAATCATTCGTGAACGATGCGATCATTTACAAGTGAATCATTCGCAAATGGTTCAAATCATATTTGAGCGAATCGTTCGCGAACGATTTGATCATATAAAAATGAATTGTTGAGGGACGGTTTGACTATACACAAGTAGATCGTTCACGAACGATTTCATTGTGAATGAGCGAATCGTTCGCGAACGATTTGAATCATATTTGAGTGAATTATTCGCGAACGATTGGAATCATATTCGGGTGAATCGTTTACAAACAATTTGAATCATATTTGAATGAATCGTTCACGAACGATTTGAATCATATTCGAGTAAATCGTTTGCGAACGATTTGAATCATATTCGAGTAAATCGTTCGCAAACGATTTGAATCATATTCGAGTGAATCGTTCGCAAACGATTTAAATCATATTCGAATGAATCGCTCACGAACGATTTGAATCATATTCGAGTGAATCGTTCGCAAACGATTTGAATCACATTCGAGCGAATCGTTCGTGAATGATTCGGACTATGTAGTATGTACAAGTAAATCGTTCACGAACAATTTCATTGTGAAAGAGCAAATCGTTCGTGAATTACAAATCAAACATATACTTCATTCACGAACGATTTGTTCAAATAAACATGAATTATTCACGACTGATTCAATCAATGAGTCGATTACAAAGAATTTGATCAAAATGAATCATTTAGGACCAATCTGAAATTGACGAATCGTTCTCGAACGAATTGGTCATGAAAAAATCGCCCATGAATAACTCAGCTGTTCAGTAAACTTTTGTTAAAGTTTTTTTTAATAAGTTCGTTCAAAAAAAGCACGTATTATAAAATTTTTTAATGGAGAATTAGAAAATTGGGAGAGGTTAAAAAAAAACAAAAAAAAAACGTACAAAGTCAAAAACTACATTAGAAATTCGTTTTTACGGGGGAAAAAATCCCAATTAAGTATTTCACTAGGGTTTTAAATCAAAATTATTTTCATCCCATAATATTTGTGAACTAATTTTTTCAAAATGTATTTTTCTTCTAAAACCTTCATAAAATTCGAATTATTTTGAATTAAATGATTTGACTCGCTACGCCTTTAGCTCAACCCAAAATTGAGCAGACACGCAAAAAATATTCATTTTACCCCGCCATTCATCATTTTACGTACCCAAGGACAAAATAGCCGGTACAAAAATTCACACAAAAAAATATTATCAGTTATCCAATGATCCTACCCAGACAGGACGATAAAGAAAGACCGAAACGATACGAGGTGTGACAATTAAGTAATGAGACTGATTTCATAGCCGCGGTTGGGTTAAAGGTAGGACCTTGAAATTTTTGTCACCACTCCCGGCATCCTTCCCCTTTCCAACGATATGTTTACCATTCCTCTAGCTCAATTAGTTCGTCCGCTGTGTCGTGTTTTGTAGACGCATGTAAGGGGTGCTCGTCACGACAATGGAGAAACACAGTCTGGAACAATGCGTCGCGATAAAGTTTTGTGGACTCCACGTTGCTTGATTAAGTAATTACGGACGATGAGAGTTGGTATTTTAAATATGACCCAGAAACCAAACGCTAAAGCTCGCAATGGTTGTCTTTGCATGCCCCCCATCCGAAAAAAGCTCGCATGAGCAACTCGAAGGGGAAAACGATGCTCATTGTCTTTTTTGATAGCCGTGGAGCCGTCCTCAAAGAATTTTTCCTCCCGGGTAGACTGTAAAGCAATACTACTACCACGAAGTACTTGAAAAATTGCGGAAACGAGTCAACAGGGTGCGCCCAGACATCGCAAAGAACTGGATCCTTCATCAGGACAATGCGCCGAGCCATAACACCCTCAATGAGTCACAGTATTTGGCCTCTAAAGGGACTGTAAAGTTGTAACAGCCCCTTTATTCGCCTGATACTGCACCTTGTGACTGTTTTTTATCCCCCTGAGTGAAATCGGTGGTCAAAGGAACCAATTTTGAGTCGATTATGGACATCCAAGTGGCCGTGACGAGCACCACTTACATGTGTCTACAAAACACGACATAGCGGACGAACCAATTTAGCTGGAGGAATGGTAAACATATCGTTGGAAAGGGGAAGGATGCCGGGAGTGCTGACAAAAATTTCAAGGTCCTACCTCTAACCCAACCCCGGCTATGAAATCAGTCTCATTACTTAATTGTCACACCTCGTATTAAAAATTTCTTTTCGTCTGACTGCCAACACTATACGAATTCAAAACGTCTGTCTCGCCAACTCACATTCGCAGATAAAATTTAAAACGTAAAATCAATAAACCTTGTCCAAAATTTAGGCTCTAACGCAAAATCTACTTCTTTTATACTTACGAACCCGGAGTCCGCAGTGGTAGCGAGTTTCGTTTAATAAAAGACAAACGTTTAAAAACAAACATAAAATTTTAACTAGATAAAATTTTCTTCCAATGTGCCCTTTTTTTCCTACGACAAAAAAACGTTCGAGATTTTCCACGTACCTTTTTTCTTTCTATTTTTTCTTCTTTTTGCCTCGAAATAATACGATTTTATATTTTATACAAAGCTTTGTTCAATCGTGCGCATGATGTACGCTATTACATTCATATACGACGAGTACATCGTATGTAGTATACGGAGATACGTAGAATTCTTGAAAGTATTTCAAACGACGATATCGTTCGAGTATGAAAAAAAAAAGCAAAATTACACGGGTTAATGAACTTTTCGATTCCTTTATGGTACTAGAAGCGATGATGCGTAATTTAATGACATACAAATTAAACCATCTCTAAATATTTCGGAGCTTTTAATGGTGAAAATGTCTTTTGCCCGGAGTGTTTATATTCCTACTTCAATAGAATCAGTATTTATAGCATAAAGATATCCTAAAATGGTTAAAAACAGATGAAATAGTGGTATCTCATTCTTATTGACCTGGTTCGATTTTTGGATTTTGATAAATGACCTTGAAAGGGTGAAAAACGAAAATTAAATCCCAACCTAGCATAATATAAAAATCATAAATAAAATGTAAAAAATTGTACTTGGTAGGTATAATTTTTATAAATTAACAGTTTTTAAAAATGTGATGACATACATGAATAAATTTTCTCATTTTTCTTGATTCTAAAATTTTAAGCGAAAAAATTCAGTCAAAAAAATTGGAAGAACTAAAATTCCGAATTTCTGAAATTGGTAGGTAGTCATAAAATTTTTCAAAACATCATTTTCGTAGGCAGTTTTTTTTGAAAACGTTCCAAAAATTATTTTAAATATCTTAAAAAACATTGAATGAGAAAGATTTTTTTTAAAGGCTTCAATTTTAAAATAATCTATAAATGCTGATGAATATCACCAGAACTATTATGAAAATTAATTAAAAATAATAAAATTTACTCAAACAATACAAAAATTGCCTTAAGTGGTCAGAATTTTGCACAATTACCAAAATCATAAAGAATTTTGCAAAAGTGACGTTAAATCAAAAATATCGTGAAAATTCTTCAAAATGATTTTCTCAACTTTCACAAACATCACTAAAAAACTTGTAAACAAAAGGCAAAATCCCATAAAAGGATTCTAAAAAACATTAAAAATGAGTACTTTACCTAAAAAATTCCAGAAAACCCCTAAAATTACCAGGTAAAGATTGATTTGAATTTCTAAAAAGAAATCAATATGAATTGGTGGTAATAAATGGTTGGATTAGTTGGTAGTTGAACTAAAGCCCTCACGTAAGTCGTGAGCTGGTTGGTGAGGTGATAGGCTTTCGCAAGACGAGGTGATCAATGGGATCCTGGGTCTGCCTGTGAGTCTGGCTACCGCGGGCACAGAGTCGACGGTCACTTCACCGGACTTATTACGCACGGCGAAACGTCAACTGAATTTATTAGCACAACCGAGATTACGAATATACATCACACGTATACACAAAGTATCAGATAAAAACGCGACAAACGCTCGATGTACACAGGGTCCCTAGTATTTACATAAACGTAACGTATGAAGTATAATGATCGAATGAGCTCTCGCTCTCAGCTACTTCTAGTCGTCAGCTTCTGTGGAAGCATCTAGAAGTAGCAATCGAGAAGGGAAAGGGTAAACCTACGTAACTGCCGGTTTGATTTCATCATCTAGTCAGCTACTAGAAGAATCTAGTAGTTGCTAGATGAGAGTAGAAAGATCGAAAGCTGCTGTATTCGGTACGTAGTATTACGTAAGCCGAGTACAAAGTCTTATCTAGTAGATAAGCTCTTTGTACTCGCCGAATACAGCACAGGCTAATTTCGCCTGTAATTTCGTCAGAAAGGTAGTCGCATGCTTGTATAGGTAGGTAAACCTATCTATCCAAGCATTTCGCGACCCCCAAAGGCGCAATTTCAGGGAGGTATTTCACCTACCGGTTCGAATATTCTCAAGGTGCTTCAATCAATTTTCATATGTACCTACCTATTATTTTTTAAAAAAATTTCAGCACATTTTTCAACAATTTTTGGGACCTTTTGATTTACCTAATGTTATGAAATTTTTATGAATTTTTTTTTGAAATGTCAAAAATTTAAAAGAACTTTAAAAGCTTTTTGAACAATTTTTATCTCATGATTTTTAAAAATATTTTCAAAAATTTTTAGTTAGGTACTTAATAATTTTCCATTACAATCGTACCAATTTTCATAATTTTAAAAATATTTTTGAGGCGATTAAAAAATTTAAATAAGAGTTTATGGACAACTTTTATGGTCTTCAGAATTTTTTTGAGCAAATCACCACAATTTTCACTTAAATGAACTCATTTTTTTGTTTCAATTTAAATACTTGGTCTGTTATGCCGGTCATTTTTTTTGGGGGGGGGGAGGAGGAGGAGGAGGAGGAGGAGTGAAAATGGTGTTAATTATTTGTGCACGCAAAATTTTTTCTTGTGTTCCTCTAATGGATGGGGCAGGAAAAACGACCCTCCTCCTATAAAAAATTGTTTTCCCCCTAAAGATGGAGAAAGAAGGCACAAACGATTGATACCCAAGTTCATCTCTTTTCCTCAAATGAGAGGGGGCTTCGTCACTCCAGCTCCAATCATTTTCATCTCTAGAAGGAGAAGAGCACAATCGAAGCAAAAACGGTTGACACCATTTTGACCTTCTCCTCCCAAAGGGGGGCTGAACTGACGGAGCTAAAATACTTTTTATATGTCGACGTTTTTTTTTTTACTTTTTTGTAAAAAAAAATTAATTTTTTGAAAAATTTCGAGATCGAGATTTTTTTATTGCGGTTTTGTTAATTTTTACAACTACAATTTCTATGATGTTCAAAAAATCGGGTGCAACCTTCCACAATTTTCATTTTATCCCCTCTCTCCATTTTTGTTCGTTGATCTGTAACTAAAAATTAGATGAAACAATTTTCAAGATTTTTTGAAAAATTCATCAGTTTAAGAAAATGAAACCAGGCAGCTGAACTTTTTTCCACCTTTTCAGAAAATATAATTATTTCTTCGGTTTTCAATCCAAACTCCCAAAATGTCTTTCTCTCATTTCAAAACAATAAAACTAAAACAAATATTTTCCAATTCTTTGAATAATATCTTTCACCAGTATTTTTCCTTCAGAAGGACCAAAAAACAATCAAGATTTCAAGCACTTTCTGATCTCTAGAAAAAATTTCAATTACTTTTTTCCAAACTTTACAGCAAGAAAATCCATCTCTATTCCCCCAGCGAATCCAAAGTGTTTAAAAAAATATTTCGAATTGCATCAACGTATTCCTATAAAATTGATTTCTTCAAATCGACGAGATGGTTTCCAGCATATGAGCTCCATCAATAAAGTATAAATTCGCCATACGAGTCATTTTCCCCTCAGAGTAATCATTTTCGTCAAGTTAATACGCCACATAGTCGCTAGCCGGCCTCACACACATTAAATTGCGCCTGAAATTGGTATCGTCGTTTGCACGAGAGGACGTCGTCGACCCTAATTCTGAAGCACGCGAAATACACGTCCCATACTCGTACGTCCGTTAAGTATAGCTTTTAATCGTGCTTGGCTTTTATAATACATCGTGCTGGTCGATTGGTCGTATGTGTTTAAGATATCGATAAAATTAACAACCATTTCTTGGCCGGTATGTGACGCCAGGTCAGCGAATTTTCAAATACTAAATCAACATCGCGAGCGAGATCTTTGCCCCAGTCGAAGTCCGCAGGGCTGATTTGAAAACCACGTACGTACAGAGCACACAAAGTACCTAAGGTTAAAGTTCAAGAAACTTGTTAAGAATTTTCAACATTTCAAAGTCTTCTACTTGGCGTGCGTATTATTTCGCCAAGAACTCATTTGGGAAATTTTCACTACACAGAATTTAATCCTCTCAAGCCAAAATTTCCAAGTGGAAAAATTTACCACCACGCGCCCGTCACGTAAGCTACTCTAAACGTAATCCGTAATTAGAATAGATTTTCCATAATACGTTGTAGAAAATTTGTTTCGACGTTCCACACGATTATCTGATGAGGTTTCGTTATCATCATAAACCTATATGTATTTTCGTCGAACGAATATTTTTTTCCTTAAATCCATGTCTCTCGTTTTATCTCATAATCCCAACTTGAAGATATTTCCATTGGTATAAAATCAGCTCTGAGCAATATTCCCAAAATGAGAAATTAAAATTATTAATTAAATCGAGTCGAAAATAGAAAAATTTCGAAATAAATTAACGCGCCAAAATAAATATTTATTTTCTCCTCGGAGGATAAAAATTTGTCTGGAAAATATCATCAACCAATGCCATTTTGTGAAAAAAACAAAATTAAACCAATATTTTCATTTGAAAACTTCCACAGCCTAAACTTTTTTTTTTACAACTAACGCCGAAAATTTCAAACAAAATTCGTATCCAAGTTAGTCTGTAAGTTAACAAAAAGCTGCAATGTTTATTTAGTTTTGTTATCACGAAGCACGGAGCATTGATCCTTAACAGTTTTCAATGATTTTCCCCTAACCTTTCTAAGATTTTTTTCCATCAGCTATCTACGTTGTGCCTTATTCGCATTTCCTTGTGTTTTTTTTTTCGTCGACGTTTTATTTCGCCCTGAAACGTGAACCTGCTTTTGTCAGACTTAATGGATTATGTGTTTGAATTTATAATATAAATTAATTACGCAGAGTATGACAGTTAATTAAATTTTTGATAGGAGTTTAACATTTGCCCATAAAAAGGTGAAATATAGCGGTGGACTTTAATTGGCTGTCTTGATGGGGGAAAGTTTGGAAGATGAAGGATCCAGAGTGGAAACACAGAATTGGAAATTCTCAAAGAATGAAAAATGTATCTTTTTTAGAATTTTATTGAAGAGGTCAAAAGGTCAGAAAAATGAAAATAAGAAAACAACGATTTAAAGAAATGATAATGTTTTGAAATCGAAAAAAATTTTTTATAAACTTCGTAAAACTGTAAACTTCTGACTGTCGAAAATTTGAAATACTTTAAATTGGATTTGATTTTTGTACTGCGAATAGAAAAACATTAAATTTAGTGTCTCACAAAATACTTTACGAAAATCGTCATTTTTCTTTTTGAATTAAAAAAGAAAAAATAAATAAAAGAATAAAATTAATCATTATGAAAATTTAAAAATGAATACAAAAATGAAGAACTGAGAAATTCTGAGTTCAAAAATTAATTTTTTTGAGAATTAATTCGTCAATTTTTCTGACCTTAAGTATAACTTGCCATTAAAATAAAATTAGGTATCCTGATTTTGACTTTTTTAAAACTCTTTTTTCAGAAATTTCATTACATTTGAAATTTTTTAAAGTAGGTACATTTTTTCAGAACTTGAAAGTATTTTCAATATTTTGAATATCTTTGTGCCTCATTTTGAAAAAGTCAAATCACTTTTAAATTTTTTGGTCTCCTATTAAAACGTGTGAGAAAAAAGTAAAAGGCTTGAATTTTATCACTTTTTGAAAATTTCTTTGCAGTTCTGGAAAAATTTCGAGGAAGAAATATTTAAATTTTTGTGAGATTTTCAAATTAAACTGAAGCTCTCGTCATTTTGATTTTTCAAATCCTTCCTCAACAATTTTGAAACATTTCTAGTTTTTCATCATTTCGATCGAAATTCGTCTCTTTTGATATTTCTTCAATTACTCGAAGTGATTTTTTTTCAAATTTCAAATGATTTTTTCAATATTTTGAATTTTTTGGGGACCAATTTCATATTAATTAGATTAGGTTCTTTAACCTTTTTTTAAATTCAGGGTGTCTACAGATTTTTAAAATTCAAAAGTCGCGACTTTTTCGCGACCTTTTCTCAACTTTTTCCCATAATAAGTATCTACCTCTCTATTTAACAACCCGCCCCCCCCCCCCCCTTAAAAAATCATAATGTATATATAGTTCGAGATACAAATAGTGAAAAAAAGAGGATAATTTTTCACCAAAATTTTCCAAAAATGCATTTCCAAATGATTTCTTTTTCTGAGAAATCGCAGTGAAAATTTCAAAATTCTTGGATTTTCCAAATTTTTCAGCGAATGGGCATAATGCCTCCTTTTTCAAAACGACCGAATTTTTTTGAAAATTCCAATACATTTTTTCCGTTTTAAAGTGTTTAATTTTTTAGAATGGAGGAGAAAAGGTTTATGATTTGAGAATGATTTATGTCAAGTAGTGAGCTCGAACGAAAAAACGATGAAATTTTTTAGAAAAAGTTTTCAAAAAACTCGAATTTTTTCAATTTTTTTCTTCGTACAAAACAAAAAAATTCAAGTAATTTGGGAAAAATTCGCGACTTTTGATGAATTTTGGGTCAATTGCGACTTTTTCGCTGCTTTAGCAACCAAGATCTGAATTTGAAACTTTTTCGCGACTATTTCGACCTGTAGACACCCTGTTTTTTTTCCAATGAAGATTGAAAAAAAAAACTCAATTGGCTTATTTTTAACAATTTCTATAAATTGTACAATTGTGAAAATTTTGAGTTTTTTTTTGTCAATTTCCACTTGTAGTATCCTTTCCTTGACAGCGACGTTGCCAAACCACCTATCAATGCTACGTACTCGACGAACCGAAAGCATCCAATTATCGTAATTCGAAAAATTCGCTGCCTTGTTTACCAAGTTATTCTGCATGCAAGCTACTTCAACCCCCTCCCCTTTCCCATTCCACTTACGCAAATCGGAAACAACTTTTTCCAAAGTTTGTACTCAATTTGCCCCGTTACCGACGTATTTTTCTATTGTACGAGACAAAAAATAACGAAGGGCCGAAGGGAAAAAGGGAAGGAAAAAAATACTATCTTAAATTTTGTATTTGTGTCCGACAACTCGCGTTGTTCTTTTGAAAGCTTTCGAAAAATACCGAAACTTCAAACTTATAACTCTCTAATTTCTCATTTAGAAGTTTTTTTTTTGAAAATGTTTTTCTCTTTAACAACTTCGTAGCGTTCGTTAAATTCGGACCGGAGAACCGGAGAGAACTTCCTGGCCGGTTTGTCGTCGTTAAGTTTTCTTTTCATGTTGCGATGGCGTGAATTTCATTGCAAACGAGTGGAATTGAGAGGTGGGTCAAGGAGTCGTAAGGTTTATGAGCGAGATTTGTAAGGGTTAGAAAAATATCAAGTGTAAAATTGTTAAAATGGGTGGGCAAGGGGTTCCTTAAAGTGAGATTTTCAATTTCAGATCATTTTTTTAAAAAAGGTTTTCTAACCATTTTTTCAAAGTTTTGAGGGTAAAATTTCTCAAGATTTGAAAAAAATGCGATTTAAGGAAGGAGCCATCAAACAGAAAAAAATTGTCGAATTTTAATGCATTTTTAAAATCGTAATTATCAATCCTGCCAGAATGAGACCTATTTCCTGAAAATTCAAAAATATTCGTAACCACACCTTTCTTCCCAATAAGTAAAAAAAAACTAAACCTAACAAATGCAATACCAAGAAAGTTCTGGAAAGCAAATCGATATTACACAATTCTAATAATGCCAAAGTTACAACGTCGCGACGTCGAAAAAAAAAACTAATTTACAAAGTTCATAGTTGATGCAAAGCGAAAACCAAACCAGTAAATTCTCCATTTACTAGTTATTAAATAAATTACGAGAAAACGCACCGCATTGCGTTTTTCAACTTCGCTTTCTTGCTTTTTATTGTACCTACGCTCGGTTGCAGCGAATACGTAAACGAAACGCTTGGAAAAATGCATAATTGAGCTATTAAAGCTCAAAAGCCTTAAAGAAACAGCGAAATTAGTCCAAATTATTGACGTCATTCACGCGAACTACCCAACAAAGGTATACGCGGAGGAGTTGTAATAGACTGAGGGTACAATTCGGGCACGAAACACACCCTGTTTTAGTGTAGTGCAGCAAGGATTAGGTTTCGTTTTTCTAGCTTTTGGGGGTTTCCTTTAGAGTTTGTCGTTGGAGCGATATTATTAATGTCGAGCGAATGCCGAGGAGGGGCGGGAGAGAGATAAATTGATTATGCAACGGGCAACGAATCGACATCAGTTCTTAACTAAAAATGTGTTTAGTTTCGGCTTAAAATTGAAGGTTTGAAATGCTATGGGATTTGAAAATTTTCTTCGAAAATTGCATAACTTTGCTTTGCCATAAATTTCGATTAAACTGAGGTAAAATTTAATTCGCGTGGAATTCTAGCTCGAGTTTTCTTCAAGAAATTGGTAAATTTTCGAAGAAATTGACTAATTTTCCGAATGAATTCACTTTGAAAATTAGTAGAAATAATCCAGGATTTGAAGCAGTTTTAATATTGAAATTTGGCGAAGAATTCATGCGAAGCGATTAATTTCAAAATTTTCAACAATTTCATTTTTTTTTTTAGAACAATTAAATTGAAAATGGTTAAATTTGACTTTGAATATCATCTCAATCCAGAGAAATCATCAAAAGTCAAAATTTTCCTGGTTCTGAAGCTTTTAAAATTTTTTTTAAAAATGATTAAACGTTGGCTGAAAAAAATAATTCTAAAAATTTAATATGAATTGAAAGGATCCTTTTTTAGATAAATTTGTGTCGTTATAAAAAAAAATCAAAACTCAAAACAACTAAAAAATACAGCAAATCGAAACTGCAATATTCTCAAAAAAAAAAATCAAAACTCAAAACAACTATAAAATACAATAAATCGAAACTGCAATATTCTCATCTCTCGCCCCTCCTGAAACAGTAGGTAAATAAACGAATTTCATACTTTTGAAAAATATTATTCTCAAGGTGGTTTTAAAAAATGAGGTGAGAGAGGTAAACCAGCAAAAAATTTTCATTTTTTTCTTGGTTTTCTCATGTGAAAAGTATAGCTGAAAATTTTGAAAAAATTGATGGGGAGATAAAATCATGTTGTCAAGTACTCCAAAAATGGCCTCAAGAACTTTAAAAAAAAATTCAAAACATTTTCATTGCAAAAAGAATTTTATAAGAAAATTCAATCACCAAAAAATATGGGGACCGCGATGTTTGTTCTTAATTTTAATTTTAGTCGGAAATTTCGTAGAAACCCTTGAAAAACATTGAATAGAAGGTTGTGCCATGCCCCAAAATTGGTCCAACCTATTTGAAAATTACCAGAAAAAATCATAATTGAATGTTTTTTGGAATTTGGGGTTTGCATTGGGACATTGCAGAACATGATCATGTCCTTAAACCAAAACCAATTTTTCTGAACTCCTGGAGAAATTGGAGATTGAAATACGATCAATTTGTTCTCAAAATCAACAAAAAAAAAATATGTTCTTGAGAAATTTTTTCAAACGCATTCTTTTCAAAAGACCCGACATTGAAACCCCTATCTTCTGGAATCAAGCTTTTGGCTTTCTAATCACTCAATTATTTCATCAAAAATAATTTTTAAAGTGAACTGGCTGGGAATGCAATTTTATGATGATCAATCACATTTTTCCTTCTTGACTCGATTTTGAATAAAGAATTTTTGGTCTTTCCAGGACCCAGTCAGTACCTATTAGAAATCGTTCATTCAAAAAAAAAATATCCAACATTCATGAAAATAATTTGACTGAAATTCAAACTTGATTTATCTGGAAGGAGTCCACAAAATATGAAAAAAAAAACTAAAATGTCAGAAATCACATTTTTTATAATTTGTTAAAAATTTGATGGAGCTGTAATATTTTGTGGCAAGATGGAAGTTTTTTAAATATAAAGAGATCATAAAAAGCTTCTTGACCTTGACGAGATTCGATGAGAAAAACGAGACTTACAAACGTTTCAAGACATGTCACCCTTTCTTTTTTTGATTTGCCTAATAACGGTTCGAAACCAGAAAATTCATTCGACTTCTTCTCAAGCAACACTTCCGAAAATTTTTTTATAGACTAACGTAAGTACAAAGTGTTCGGGGTAGTTTGGAGATTAGATAAATCATCTCGAGGATTTTTTTTCATTTTTTGTAGGTGGAGGGGCCCCATGTCTGATGCGAATTCATCAAAAATACCACAGTCTAATATAGATCCTCTTTCTTTCTCTTGGAGTCTTCTTTAAAAAAAAAAAAAATGGAATTTTGAAATATCGGGTTTATATTCGAAAATTCTTGTATCCCAAAATCAAAAAAATTCAAAAATTCAACCAATTTTTTGACGATTTCGAAATTTTTATGTAATGATTATTCGTTCAAATTCCTAAAGACGTTTCGAAGCCACCAGAAAATTTTAAAATTTTTCAGCGCTAGAAAAAAGGCCTCAAAAATGGTCCATATGAATTTGGGTTACTCATATTGGTAGGTAATCTATTTGATCGATTAAAGCAGAATTTTTCAAAATTCGTAACGTTGAGTTCAAATTTACATTTTTTGGGTAGGAAATTTTTCTGGAAAAAATTAAAAAGTAAAAATTTTTTCAGTTTTCAAAACACTATTCATTTCACGATTACTTCCTTCATTTTAGTAGCTGTAAGGAAATTATTTAATTTTTGAAAATTCATCAACTCCTATGTTTAAAAATATATTTAAAATTAAAAAAAAAAAATTAAGTTATTCGCCTCTTCTAATTTTACATAAAACCAATCCTGTTTTCAAATCCAGAAAAAACCATACAATTTTAATTAAAAAATTTCAAAGATGAAAATAAATTACATTTAATTTATTCAGCCGGATCTTTCAAATTCAGGTACACCCACTTCACTCAAATAAATACAATCTTTCAAATTCTGCTTTCAATCCTACATCTTGGCCAAAAACTAAGAAACGAATTCGAATAACGAGCCGTTCATTCATTCGATCCATTTATCCCAATCTGCAACTATCCGACGTGTTAATTTACTCGAATAGCACCAAACGGAGGAAATTTTTCCACACAGGTATACATTTCACTATAACTTGTTGATTAACAGAAGCGTGACAAAAAAGAGCCACAGGGAAGCAACGAGGGGGGGACATACTGGTCGAGTAAAATCGATAGAATCGATGCGGTTTGCGGCGACGAGCGGCGTATACGTACGAAATGTTTTCATGATTGATTGTACACCCTGTCAACTAAGAACCTTTTCCTTTAAAGTAATTTAAATGGCAAAAAGCGAGAATCCGGTCGTCGTAATTCAACGTTTCATTAATCACCGAGGAAATACGGTCAAGCGTGTTTTCCTCTCTTTCGTTATTATTTTAATCACGTTTTTATTCTTCTTATTGCCGCGTGTAGAGCTCGTGCTTTCTATTTTTTTCTCTCTTTCTCGCTACGTCTTAGGACGATTCGTGTATTCGCGACGATCGAATTCGAATCGTTTGTCTTCTGCGACGAGAAAACGGCAGTCGATAATTTTCCGCGTCTTTTTGGGTCGAATTAATTTTAAGAGCTTTTAAACTCGATGTGATTTTTACGCCTGTCTTGGTTTATTACTCGCGCTAGGCCGGATAATTGCGATAGGATATTTTTACCTATTGAAGGCTGCGGTCGCGCTGCCAATAAAAGCTAAACCGTAATTTAATTATTTTTACTATTCTAGGAGTCGAATACTGTAATTCTTGACGAGTAATTTAATCACGTCGAGGTTTAATTCATTAAAATAATTCTACATCGACGATGAAATTGTTCAAAGATATATTTTCAATTGTCAAGAATATAAAATAATCGTCTCTTGTCACTCATCTCACCTTTTTCATCCCATTCCTTCAAAATCCCTCAAAAAAAACCTAAATATTTGTTCATTTTCTCCATGACCATATACTCGATTAACTCTTTTCTCCTCTCAAAAAAAAAAAAAGGCATTTCTCTCAAACAAATTAACGCGACACAGAGTAACTTTGATATGTTGCTGTTTGTCTTTTTATGGTTTGAGTTCGCTACGACGACGACGTCGTATAAAACCTGGCATCTCATTCGTATATACGGGCGAAATTTACATAAACTTGCTAATGGCTGGTTCACAAGTTCAAATATTGTCGTAAAGATGTTAAAAATTTTCATCTCCAATTACGTCAATTTGTTTAACTTTATGACAGCTGTCGTTTCGACGGTGTCGATGTGACAAACTTTCTTACGCTTTTTTTTTTCTCTCGCTCTCCCCTGCGTGTATGAAAATACCGTAAGGAAGGTCTGTAGTAGGTACTCGCGTAGAAAATTACGAGACTTGAAAATTGATGGCGTAAATTTTAAATGGCTGAAAAAAATTTACATTGAGAAAAAGTTATTTTTTATAGAACTGCGGGATGATTTCAGGCTTATTTGTATTTTTGCGATTTTTTTTCAATTCGAAATGGGAGAGAAGGGTGAAATTCGAATTTTTACAGAATATGTGATCAATTTTGAATTTTTTCTTAAAATGAATGGTAAGGTATTCCAACTCAAAATAAATTTTGAGCAGAAACAGAAATAAATCAAAAGCACATTTTTTTGTCAAAGAACCCTATACATGCATGCAAATTTTCAAGCGATGATGTTCATTTTTCGAATTTTGAAAAATTGTTAAAATTTCCAAATTACCTCGTCGTCTTGAAACGTCTTAAATCGATTGGAAATGGTTTCAAAATGTTTCGACGCCTCCAAAAAATTTTGGAATTTTTCAACTTTGAAGAAAATCCCATAAAAAAGAGTAAAATATAAATTCACGGAATTCAAAAGTTCAATCAAATATAAAGATGAAAAATCCTTGATAAAATGTCAGCCTTAAACAAAAAAAATTATATTTCGAAATTTTGAGTTTGAATTGCTCAAGGTATGGTTAAAGTTACAGTATCAAAAAATAAGCTAAAGAGTGTAATTTCATAAATTTTAAAAATAATCTCAAAATTTTCAAAATAATATTGAAATTTTTTTCCATTTATGTACTTAAGTATGTACATATCATTTGATCAAAAAACAAAAAATGAATAAAATTCAATTTTGGCGATAGAAATTTTTCAATGTTGAAAACTTGGAGGAAAAGTGTTGAAAATCACTAAAAATTTCACAATTTGTCTGAAAAAGTATGAAATGATCAAAAATTGCAGAAAGACGCGACACCAAAATTTCTTAAAAAGCTGAGAAACAGAAAGAAATACAAGAAAATGCATGAAAAATGTCCTTCGAAAAAAATATAAGAGAGTTTAGCTGGATAAGAAATCAAGTACTTATGGTACTTTGGGACTTGAAAAAGGGATTTTGACAAAACTCACCCGGTCAACCATGATGAGAAAAAATATTTACAAAAATCTTAGACCTAACGCAAATATTTTTGAGGGGGTGGGACAAATGTGTTTTAAAAATTTTTCAAATATATAATTCGTCAAATGTTGACAACGATTTCAAGTTTTTTGTAATTAATGCTAGATCAGAGAAAACCAAAAAATTCAAAATTTTTGAGGCGAATAACGAAAAAGCTCCTTCCCACTGAAAATAATTGCGCTAGAAGTCCAAAAGTTTTGTAAGAATTTTTTCTCATCATGACTGACCTTTTGGGGTAAGTTTCCTTATAATCGCTCTCCGGACTAAAAACACCATACCCACCTTTCTAAATTCTCTGAATCAAAAATCATTTTTACGTGAAATTCAATTCACAAACTCGTGAAATGTCTTTGAAATGATTAAAAAAACGATTAAAAATCGATTAGAATGCAATGCATTTTTTAAAAAAAGTTTACAATGTTGTATACAAAAGAGAATAAAACAAGTTGAAAACATGAAAATTATCAAGAAGTCGATAAAATTTCTCAAAATATTGTAAATATTTTAGAAAAAGTCCAAAAATACACCCAAAAATGATGAAAATTGTGGTAAATTCAAAAAAACTGCTTCAAAAGTAGCAAAAAATTGACTAGAAAACAGTGGAAATCACTGAAATTGCATAAAATAATTTGAAATCTGATGACTACTGACGAAAGCATAGTAAAAAATTCAAAAATTTATAGCTAATAATTTTGAAAATTTTTTTTACCTTGACCTAATCTTACAAAAATCAAGACCATTTTTTCAGATTTTTTCCAATCTGGATGTACATTTTTTTTTGAAATTTTGGGTTATTTCTGTTATTTTTTATCTTTAAAAACTTTGTAAAACTATTTCTATAAATTCGAAAATTATTTATAAAATTTTCAAAAAATATTCATGACTTTTTTGATACCATTCGCCGTAAGTTGAGGTATCTAATTTTTGATATTTTCAAAAACATTTTTACGTGTTTACAACAATTTTACTGTGGATTCCAGATTTTCAAAGTATTCCAAAATATTGAACATAATTTTCGCTATATTCCAACCAATAACGTCAATTTTAATAATTTTCATGAACTTTTGAGTAGTTGAAAGACAAAATAATAGACAATGTTTGCAACGTTTCACTCTTCCATTTTCAAATTCATTTCAACCAGTCAAAATTATCAAATTTTGATAAAGTTTTCGTTCCCATTTTAACCATCTCTCGCCTTTTCGACCACCCTAAATCATTTCGAAAAAATAAAAAAAATCGATCAATGTTCAAACTTCAAATTCACCAAATTCGTTCTATCCTTAAAACGTGGGAAAATGACAAATATTCAAACTCCGAAATAGAAAAAAACCACTCCCAATTTTTATCTCAAAATAACACTCATCGAGATAAATTCCCTTCAAAGTAACTGGAAATTTCGTAAAACATCCGACACACAATAAAAAGCAACCTCGAACAAAACTTTCAAGGAGCAGATACGTTATATAGGCAGACCAAACATACAAATCTAAACTTTCTCCTCGACTTAGATAACACCTCGCAGAACCCCTCGACCCACACGAGAAAACACTAAACAACCGCAGCTACAAAACCTCGCCGACGTCGTCGAACCAGGTACGAGTAAATACCGCCATCAACAGCGCAAAAGGTACCCAGGCAAAAAGTTGGTAAATCGGCGAGAAAATCAACTCACCGGTGATAATGTCTTTTGAACATGTATTACGCCAAGTAAAACTTTACAATCGACATAATATGTCTCCTGTTCGCAGCACCGCGAGACCTTAACTTGGAAAATTTCTTTCCGAAAGAGAAAACTTGCATTTATCGAGTAAAACGTGCGAAAGAGGTAAATTTACAATAAGAATGAATTCTCGTTAACATTAATTTTTCTTCGACGAAGCTTCGTAATCGAATATAATCGTCGAGGCTCTCAAGAAGGAGAAAAAAAATTCCATAGATGGAATTCGGTCTTTCTTTTAATCAAGTTGACGCAGCGTGGCCGAGAGGAAATTAAAAAAGAAAACGAATCTAACGTAGGGTTTTTTTTTCCTTCGCTCGCCAACTAAAACTAAATTTACCTCGATGAATTCGCAGCAATCTTCGCGTTAATTGTGAATATTACGCTGTTGCCTTTCGCTCGGCAAGCAGATAAAATCGCGTTAACGTGACTGAAAATTAAATACTAGCAACGCCAACACACCAACACCGAGGCCCCAAATTGGATCTTATCGATGGCGTCAGAATGAATTAGCGTCGCTGAGCGGTTCAATTTTCCATGAAAAATACATATTTTCCATACGACCGCGAAATCTTCTTAAATAATTCTATAAAATGCCTAATGGCTTAAGCGGGTTTACAATGTGGAATTCGTATTACCCAAGATCCTATTTTTTTTCCAAAGGCGTGCTGGGAAAAGGGATGTTTTGGATGGGTATTTTTAAAATAGTACACGTATTTGTATAAAACCGCAAGAAATCATTTCATGTTGTTCCATTTTTTTTTTTATTAACATTGCATCTGGTAGAACGAATCGCGAATGTTGGATTTGGTTCGAACGAAATCTATTATTTTAAAGCAGCTTTATTTTCCTTCATTCGATTTTTTTTCCATCAACTTCATCATACATGCTCGTAAAAAAATACTACCGTTTTGTGTGAAAAATTCAGGCAAAAAAACTTACCATCAACAAAATATGGATTTCTTCCGGTACATGATTTTTTTTCCTCGCGAAAGTAATGGATGTTGGGAAACGTGTTGGTTGAGGATCGTTCGCTGACAATATTTGGAACGATTCTTCTGAAACAGAAAAAAATTCAATGGACATTTCAATTGAAATAAATCTATCTTTAGAACTGGAAAAAAATTGGATAGAGTTTTTTCTATAATATGCGAATAAGCAGCTCATTTTAGACAATATATTGGAGGGGGTGAGAAAAAAAATTATGACTTTCAAAGACCAAAAATCACCAATATTTGAATTGAAAAGCATCTTTGAATGCAAAAATAAACAATTTCTAATGATACACATCAGAAAGGATTTAAAAAAAAAACATTAATCTGGTAGGAGGAGGCCTGGCCTCTCTGGCTCCAAGATATTTTGAAAGTGGCCTTGGCTCTCCAAAAATTTCTGGAAGTGCCCTCTTTTCTCCTCCCTTCAGCTTCAGCTCCAAAAATCCGAAATTTTTGATTCGGGTCACTCTGGTTCCGGCTCCAGAACTTTTGAAAAAGTGCCTTCGAATCTGGCTCTGAAAAAAATCGCCCGAAGGAGACACTTTTCTCTCTATTTTCCATCCCTGAAAAAAACATGGTCTGGATTTCGAAAAAATTGATGACGTAATTTACTTTGAACGGGATATCGAACCAGAAAAATTTTGAGCTCCTCTGCTCAAATGAAGACAAAATTGGAGTATCTCAAATGGAATCTGTTTTTGTTTTTTTTTTTAGTGCAGTTTTTGCCTCATTTCTTAAAAGGTTATATTTGTTTCTATGTTTTTACATTTTCTTGAACTTCTTGAATTATTATTCTCAAAATTAGACACCTTTCACTTTTTCCTTCGATGAAAAGGTTGAAAAGTTGAGTGTTTGCCATTTCATGGAATTTTTTATTTTCACCAAATTTAAATCTCTCACTCAACACCTTGGTCGCCTTCAGCAGTAATTTTTTATGATAATTACAATTTTCAAAAAAAACTTGATTTATTTTTGAGATGACTAATTGACTACGTGATGTGAAAATTTTGAGTTTGGTGAAAACCAAAAAATAAGTCAAGAATTTTGTGATGGTTCTTAATGGTTTTTTTTCATGGATTAGGTATGGTTTTTTATGGTTTTTGAGACTTTTCACGATTTTTTTGGTAGTTTTTGATAATTTTTTCATGATTTACGATGGTTTATTGGAATTTTTTCATGATTTTTGTCAGTCTTAGGTATGATAATTTTTTAATAGTTCAAGTTTGTGATAATTTTCTATAGTTTTTGACGATTTTTGACAATTTTTTCATAATTCTTAATAATTTTTTTCATGATTTACGATGGTTTTTTAAATGTTTTTGAGAAGTTTTCTCATGATTTAGGTATTCTGATTTTTTTATCGTTTTGAATTATACTTACTTAATGGTTTTTCATGTTTTTTTAAAATGATTTTTAACAGTTTTTTAATTGTTTTTAAAAATTTTTTCTTGGTGTAGGTTAGGGTAACAATGAAAAGCATGGGTAAATTTTTTTTCCGATTTTGAAATCGCTCACCCCCTAAAAGTATTCATTGATATAAACAAAAATTATTCCCAAAATTTCAATCCTCTGAGTTGAGGTTAACACGTGCCGCCGAGCACTCAAAGTTGAGGACGCGATGTCTGAGCGCGTTCGATGTTACTCCGCCACGATACGCGGTGGTGAAGTTTTCAGCGTACGGGCTGCGTTGCAAAGACGTTCTCACGCCCTTATGTGGGACAAGGGAGGGAAAGGTGTTCAAATTACTCGATAAAGAATCATGTTAGATCATTTAAAATATACCCAGTCTGCTTTGAATTTTTTTTTTACTGATTTTATGGCCGTTGGAAAAAAATATAGAAAAATTGATTTTTCCCCATTAATTTCAATGTTTTTAACACGAAAATCAGTTCTCAATGACGAATTTCATGTATTTCTCATTCGAGTATTGTAAATCAAGGGTAATGCTGCTGAAATTTTTCAAAAATTTTGGGGTTTCAATTTTTGAGGACTGATTGATAGCAAAAATCGTCGAAAATTATGTGAAGAAATCGATACTTTTACAAGTTTTTTTAATACTCATAAAATCAGTAAAAAAAAATTTAAAACAAACCGGGTATATTTTAGATGATCTAACATGATTCTTTATCGTGTAATTTGAACACCTTTCCCTCCCCTGTCCAACATAAGGGCGTAAGAACGTCTTTGCAACGCAGCCCGTACGCTGAAAACTTCACCACCGCGTATCGTGGCGGAGTACATAACATCGAACGCGCTCGGACATCGCGTCCTCAACTTTGAGTGCTCGGCGGCACGTGTTAACCTCAACTCAGAGGAGTGAAATTTTGGTAATAATTTTTGTTCATACCAATGAATACTTTTAGGGGGTAAGTGATTTCAAAATCGAAAAAAAAAAATTTCATTGTCACCCTAGTGTAGGTATTATAATTTTTTGATGGTTTCGGGTTATGATGACTTTTTTCATGGTTCAAGTATCAAGTATGATGATTTTTGATGAATTTGGGTTATGATTATTTTTCTCGATTCAAGATGGCTTTTCATTGGTTTTGATGATTTTTGACAATTTTTTGATAGCTTTTGATAATATTTTCATGGTTTACGATGGTTTTTTGAAGGTTTTTGATGATTTTTTTGAGGTTACAATTTTTTTGATGATATATAATCGTACCTGTTTAGAAGGGGGAAGGGTGACCGAAGTTCCCAGCGGGTGACATAATTTTAAAATTGCAAAACCCCACATTTTGAAATGACCATAATTTGAATTTCGCCTTCTTGAGGCTATGAAAAAGGAATTTTGTACAGAGGTATTCTGAATGGAGAAAGTATAATTTATTTACCGATTTTTGTCGAAATTCAAATTTTTTTTTTGATCTACGTTTTATAACACATTATAGCAGAAATCGGAATAATGAACTCGTATTTTTAGAATTTTAATCATCTCAACGAGCTGAGCTTCGATTATTATTTCTCAAAAAATATTATTCTTCATTAAATACACCTAGATATAACACGAATGGCGTACAAACCTTCATGGAGGAACTTTAATGCTCTCGAAACTCTTCGTCTCGTATCGAAAAAAAGTTCGAAGTAGAAAAAAAATTGGATATGTTCGTATTAAGATACGTCTTAATGGACGTAAATCAAAAAAGCAGACATTTCAAGGTCCGAAGAGCCATATATTTTCCGCATCTCTGCCTAAATTCCCAGCAAAATTGTTTCCATTTCACAATTTTCAAATATAAAATTTCTTTTGAAAAAAAAACTTTCCGGCAATTTTTTAACATTTCTTGGTAAACTACACATTTCGAGACTTCTTTTCACTTTTTTCAAGGAAAAACTAAACCATCGAATTTTTCCACTTGATAAACAATGTTACCAACCGTCTGACGTCATATTACGAGAATGAAAATTCCTCCAAAAAAAAACAAGGAAAAAATAATTAACCGAAATAACTTTCACTAAATCGCCTCTAATTAATTAAAAAATAAATTCTCAACTCGGCGCCAACTTTAAACATAATTTAAAACAAATTAAAAATAAAAAACTCGACAACTTTGCCAACGATGAGAATTCATTTCAGCCCTCCGCTCATTTCTTTCTTGAGAAATTCGCGCCGCAATATATAAATCTCGCCATTCATTTCTAAAAACCTTTGCTATTTCGATCGTCAAAATTTTCAATACTTTAGCTTTTTTAAAAAGTAATTAAAATATTCGAATGGTACCGCGGAACACACAAATATTATGCCGAGTTTGAGATTTTCGATTCTAAAACAATAACGAATAAAAACACCCAGTTTTTCATTTGCGTTGAATAATCATGGTTTGAATTAACGCATCAAATGCCGAAATGAGCCGCAAATAGAATTTTCCGATTAAATTCTTATTCACAGTTTCGTCAAAACGTTAAAATATACTCGAAACTCGATTTTACGCTTCGACTAAACTTGGCGAACTTTTCACACCAATGACAACGTCGTTTGAAAGGAAAAAAATACACACGAAAATATGGCAAATTAAAGCTTTTGCGAAGTCGTTTTCTTAGTCTCAGAACTACAACCTTGACTTTTTTCGGATGTTCAAGGTAAAGTTGAAATAGACCTTAGATCCACTATACCTATTATACAATGTGTTGTTTTCTTTGATACAAAGTAAATTATCTCGAAAATTCGGTCTGTTGATTCGGAAGAATAAGTTTGACGATGAACTCTCCAAGGAGTTTATTGTTGTGTAATCTTGAAAGATAATCTTTTCTAGGTACAAGAGCTGAAGTACATACCGGGTAATTTTCCTTTTCCGAGTATCGTTGATTTATTAATTACTACTTTCAATAGAAAGGTGTTTCAAATCGAAGTTTAATTTGAGATGGAATTTTCGAAAATAGGGTTGATTTTAGAAAATGAACTTGAAAAAGAACTTTATTGTAAAAATTTTCCAATTCCGAATAGATATTTTCTACTTTGATTCACCATTCACAGATTTTAGGAATTTTTTAATGACCTTGGTCAGCTCCTTCCTAGAAAGAGAAGTGTGAATAATTTACGAACCTTTTTTTTTTTACGGTGAATAGTCGTTGAAAAAATTTTTTAAAGAAAAAACTACGTGAAAAATCGCTTCCAATTTGAACAAGAATGAAAATTTGGAAGAAAAATAGGTCAAATAAGAAGCCAAAACATCTGAAACCAAAATTTCAGCTGCCCAAGTAGATTATCAAACATTTTAATTTCATAGCTAAGATTACTTTGAAAAAAAAAAACCTTTTTGGTAAAAGTAGGTACAAATGAGTTTTTTTTTTTTGAAAATCGACCTCTCGAAATCAAATTTAATTTTCAAATATTCCGAGATCTTCAGTAAAATTTCTAAAATTTTTCCAGAATAACTGAAAGTAAATCTCTTTGAAAAAAATTGACCAAAAAAGTCGAGCGAGCGAGCGTTTCGTATGATTTTCAATCAGAATCACCAACAGTTTTAAAATTAAAAATAAATAACGTTAATAAAATTGCATACCCGGTTCGCCGTAAATACAACGTCGCGTATTCACGGCAAATCGGTTATGCAATTCTATTAACACCACATAGATGCACAATTGCACATGAGCGTATCTATAGAAAGCGTAAAAATCAGCGCGGTGTTAATAAAATTGCATACCCGGTTCGCCGTAAATATGTCGCGTATTTACGGCGAATCGGGTATGCAATTTTATTAACGTGATATTTTCTTCATTTTGAATCTGTTGGCGATTCTGATTAAAAATTGCACGAAGCGTTCGACTTTTTTGATCAATTTTTTTCAAAGAGATTTACTTTTAGATATTCCGGGAAATTTTTAGAAATTTTTCTGAAGTTCCCGGAATATCTCAAGCTTTGAAAAAATGAAGAATAACGCGCGATCTGCCGTTTGTGAGGTATTGAGGGCGCTGAGTTAGAATATTTGCTTATTCATTGGATTTGACTCTTCAGTGCCCCTAGCCCCCCAATTTTGAGGGAAAAAATGTTGATAAATTAAAATAGCGTGTAACATATCGATTTTCACTAATTTGAGGCTGTAGAATTCGAATATCGACTTACTTTTTGATTTTACCCCTTTCCCCTTGCTCTAACCGACCCCTAATAAATTAATAGTACTTACATATCTTTATTGGGAAATTTTGCTAAAAATCGTAATTGCATAAATATGTTGAGGTTCGTCCCCCTCCCCCACTCTCTTGAGGGTTAGGAAAAAAATGATCGAGGCTTTGTGAGTAAATCGCCAAGGGAAGCTCGTGAAAAAAAAATTGAGCTAAATCGGAAAGCCCGACTTTATTTCTGTCCTGTTTTAGTATGGAATATCCCACCGAGTTTAAGCGATATTACTGTAATTTTTTTTAATCTCATGAACCTTCTTTGATTATGGGTGAAATGTGTCGAAAACGGATTTTGGAAGTTGAAATACCAACTTGGAGTTTGACAACGAAATCGATGATTATAAATTTTTGAATTTTACTCCTTTGAAGTCCTCTTTTCATTTTGGGTCAAAAAAGGTCGGATGTCGGAAATAAATTTCGGAGATTAAATACATCCATGGTTTTTGATGTTCAACTCGATGATTTTGAAATTTCAAGTTTTGCCCCTCTTCTCCTTGAATCTCTTTTTGAATTTTGGGTCAAAAAAGTGTCGAAAACGGATTTTAGAAGTCAAAATATAAAGTTTACATGATAAATCTTGAGAAGGGGAGGGGACTCAGAATTTCAAATTCAATGAAGTGAGTATCAAAATCTAGGTGTTTTACCTCCAGAAATAGTTTTCCGGATTTTTTTGACCCAAAATTCAAAGGGGACTTCAAGAGAGCTTTAAGTGGAAGGGGAAAAACTCAAAATTTCATATGTATGGAGTTGGAAATCAGAATCCAGATATTTCCATCTCCAAAATTCATTTTCAACACTCTTTTGACACAAAATTCAAAGGAGAGCTCAAAAAAAGCTCTAAAGAGGAGGGAAACTCAAAATTTCATATTTTTGTGTTGTGTATCAAAATCTAGGCATTTTAATCTCTAAAATTCATTTTCAACACGCTTCGGAAATAAAATTCAAAGGAGACTTCAAAAATGGCTCCAAAGGAGGGAGGTGGCAAAACTTAAAATTTCATAATTATTATCGAGTTGGATATCTAAATCTACTCTCTAAATTGAATCAGTCAAAATTGATTAATTAAATCGACAAAATTGTGTCACTGTTGTAATCAGTGAAAAGATTTACTGATTGAATCGGTAATAGTGAATTTTTATTTTTATTGATTCGATAATGAAAATTCACTGATTGAAATTAGTAAATTTTGACTGATTTCAATAAGTTAATAATTGATTCAATAGTAAAAATTCACCAACTGAACCGGTAATTTTTCTCTGATTGGCAGCAAAATGTCGCTGATTAACTGGGGAACCAGTGGAATTTGACTGATTTATCAGTGACTTGATTTTCTGTACTTCACCAGTCCATTTTGGCATTTCTGACTGATTCAAATTAAGAGAGGCATTTTAATTTCTAAAGTCCAGTTTAAACTTTCTTTTGACACAAAATTCAAAGGAGATTTCAATGAGGTTTTAAGGGGTACCAAAGGGGGGGGACTCAAAATTGTATTTTTACCGAGTTGGGTGTCAAAATCTAGGTAATTTTATCTCTAAAATCCGTTTTCAATGCTCTTTTGACATAAAATTCAAAGGAGACTTCAAAGGGGCTCCACAAGGGGGGCGATACTCAAAATTTCATATTTATCGAGTAGGGTATCAAAATCTAGGTATTTCAACCTGAAGAATCTGTTTTCGACATTCTTTTGACCCAAAATTCAAAGGTCTTTCAAAGGGAGGAGGCAAAACTCAAAATTTCACATTTATCGAGTAGGGTATCAAAATCTAGGTATTTTGTCATCCAGAAACCATTTTCGACCCTCTTTTGACCTCAGATTCATCTTGGACTTCTGGAGGCCTCTAAAGGAAAGGACAAAATTCAAAATTAAATACATCTAACAAAAACTATCGATCCGAGACGATTCATTTCCACCACCCACATTCTTGGCATATTTTTCTAAAAGTCTCACCTCGTTCAAAAATTTCCAATTCGTTGATTGTTAAAACGGGCTCCACTTTTTCAAAACACTCCAATCAAAATTACCTTCAAGCGCATACCACGTCTCACTCGGCAAATCAAATCGATATATTCCTAAGACGGAAATTCCTTCGACAAATATCCCATTACAAAGTAATTCTCTACCGGACGGATCGGCCATAGATGAAAAATATCCATGACCCCGGCGCGGCGAACCAATTTCCAGGAAAATATTTACTTTAACGAAGTAAATCGCCTTTGAAAAAAGGAAACACATCTGGGCGTGCGATAAAAGCGCGTTAAAGATTTTCTATTTAACAAGCACGAGTATCGGGTACATGGCAGTACGTAAGTGTACGCTAAATACGTACATGTGAGTCGGACGACGGTTAAAAATTTCATTTACGCAGGGAGACGATGGCGAAACTCGGCGAAAAATTTTCTAAGGTCGATCCGCGCGTCGTTACACGCTTAAATGGCACGTTGAATTCGTGTCGAAGACATTGGAATGTACGCCGATAGGTATATGCAGCGAGGGAGCATAGCTGAAGGCGGCGGCGGGTGTATGGCGGCGGCGTCGCGGACACCGACGACGGGTTGCAGGGATCAGAACCTTTATTAGGCTAAGAACAGTTTCTGGTTGCGTTTGTAAGGGACGTCAGTCTTTCATTAGACACAGTGCCGCACGACCAAAGAGTCGCCAACTGTATCGATTGCCCCGTCTTTTACAGTGTGCCAGTGTATGCGTGTGCCTTTGCCTGAACAGTAGCGCAAAGTAAGGGTTTCTCAGAATTTTTTTTTTGGCATTGTACAATGTATACCTTCGTATAATACCTATAGGTTTTAAATGAACGTGAAACCGACGTTTGCGGCGATCGACGACACAGCATCGTCATCCCGCGTAATTTTTACACATCGTCGAACACGTGTGCTAGTTTGCTACTTTAATTTTCAATTCCGCCTGATTAGTTTGGTGTCGTATAAGGGGAATTATGCGGTAAGCGTTTTATCGCTGGCATACCCAGCTCTCTCGCCATGTCTGTGTACCAAGCTATATGCCATAATTTTCAATAGATTCGCGTATTGTGCTGATTTAGCGCCGGTATTCGCCTATATTTAGATTTGTAGGTATAGAACCTAGGGTACGTGCTGGTAAACTATTTTGGGAAAACTCGACTACGTCGAAATATACCGAAGGTAATGCATCGCTATACCGCAACCTTTTTACATTTAATTATACCTCTCGGCCAATTCCACGTGATCGTCTTCAATACGCATAGCTACACAATTCTATTTAACTTCGGGTATATATATGTTTTCTAGAATACTCGACTGCTGTATAAATTATTTATGTAGCCGCAAGCGTCGTCGTATTGGTGTTCCTAAATACTTACAAAATGTGTAGCAATCGTTATTTTTTTTGCTGAGAAGTCGGATATCTAAAAGTCATGAGTAGATTTGAGGCTGCATTGAATACTCTGATGATTTCAAAATCCGTAGATGACACATTTTGTCGAAAGGTGGCATATTCTTTGCAGGATATTGGCAATCATATGTAGCCAGTGGCGATTTTGGAAGAGAAAATTTGAGAAAGTCAGAAAATTTAATGAAACTTGAAATTTTTCAAAATCTTTCTGATACGAATTTACAAAAAAAAAAAAATGAATGGTTCACGTCTTTTTTATTTATAAAAGGAACTTTGGATTTTTTTAAAATTACATAATGTAAAGAAGTTTTGAAAACATGGAGCTGAGAACTTTTTTGAAAAAAATCAATCATTTTAGAATTAGACGTTTGAAACAAAATGAAAAATGTGAAGAAATCTAAATTGGAAACATTTTTAAGAAATACTAACTAAATAATATTTTCTTAGAATTTTTCCAACTTCGATTTTAAAAAAATTCAATTTCATAATTCTTGAACTTTCTCAAAATATTCGTAAGTAATTTCTTCTTGAATTTCAACTCAAGTTATTTAAATTGTTTTCTGGCTAAATGATTTGTAAGCATTTTTAGAACTTGAAATACATAGAAAAAAAAGGCAGAAAAAAATCAAAATTGGATACATATTGAAAAAAATTTGGTTTGAATTGATTTTTCTATTTTAAGAATATTGAAAATGCATAGTAAAATTTTTTTAAAAAATTGATTGAGGAAATTTTGACTTGAAAAAATGGGGCTTCAGAAATTTAAATAAATTTGGAATTGGATCGTTGAAATCCAGTTCATGGCTGAAAAAAAAGTATGGGTTACCTTATTTTAGGATGGAATTTAATTAAATTCACTCGTTTTTCTAGACAAACTTTACCTCAAAAATTGGATAGAAAAATCTCATTTTTTGAAAAAATCAATAGAAGTCTGACTTCCCTAAATTCCCTTTGAAAATCGCCTCTGGTTCCAGTATAAAGAGACTATCTTGTCGGTATGGAGTCAAGACCAGATTCCAAAACTAAGTAGATGAAATTACCTACGAAATGAGCCGTCGTGGAGGTCCTAAGGTAAAAAATTGTCTTCTCCGGAGAGTTTTGAAAATTGAAAGTAGAAAAACACGATTTTGAGAAAAACGCATTTAAACTTTTGTGAACATGAAAAGTGAAAAAATTCGAAAAATTTTTTTAGTGGAAATGATTAAGTATGTAATTCTGATCATTTTACAATGAAAAAAACAAAAAAAATAACCAGATAAGTCTAAAAAAAATCAATTTTTTGTGATGCTCAGGCTTATTGCCCTCGAAAAATCAGTTTTTTGCCCCCCTCCCCCCAGCGAACTTTGGAAGCCAGTATTGAGCAAGGTGATATATTTTGATGCCTAGAAACAGAAACAGACTTTCGGCATGAGAACCTAGAAACAAAAATTTTTCAATATCTTTCGCATAATGAATGTTACAGAGATGAGGCGATTCAACGATTTGGAGAATCGGTTTTGGTAAAATGTGATTCATCAATTTTGAGAATCAAATTCCCAAAATGTGGTTCTTTTTTAAAAAGAATTTTGGTTCAGAATCAGATTTCTTGCGATTTTTATAGAAAAATTGGAAAGGAATACTCAAAGAATGAATGTCACATAAGAGAAGATGGGAAAGAGATCAGCATGCCCGCTCTCTCCCAGGCTGTTTAACATGTAGGTATGCCAAGGTTGCCAACCTATGAGTTGAAAAATCACTGATTTCGCTGAAAAAAACGCTTCACTAAAAATCATGGTCGCCAATTTTGGTTAAAAAATCACTATATGCAAAGAAAGTGTCCAAAAATCACTAAAATCACTTTTTTTTTTAAAAAAAAATGATTTTCAAATATCACATTTATCACTATTTTTACCCTCAAAATTCATTAAAATCACTGCTTAAAAAATCACTGAAATCACTTTTACAAGTGCATTCTCTTGAAAATAAAAGGTGATGTTCAATAATTCATAATGATTTTTTGTTCAATTTTGATGATGGTGTTGAATTTTTAAATTTTTGTTTCATGATTTGGCAATATTCAATCACCTTTGTCTATGAAATTACGAAATTTCAGTGATGAGCTTTACTATTTTCAGTAAAAAAAAAAAAGATAATTTCTTCAAAAATCAGTGAAAATTGAAAAAAAAACAATCAAAAAGGGCAAAAATCACTAAAAAAATCACTATTTTTTTGAAAAGCCGAAAAATCACTCATTTCAGTGATAAATTACTGAGGTTGGCAACCTTGGTAGGGATGGAAAATCTTAATTTTTTGATCAAAATTTTGTGTTTGAGTCTATTTTTTTTTTTTTTTTTTTGAAAAATTAGATAGAGATTCTATGAAAATTTGGCCTTTTTTCAGACTATAAATTTTAACATTTCTCTCCAGTTCAATTCCCATCCCTTTAATAGAACACCCTGAAATAAAACTTTTGCTCTGTTAAGTTGGAAATTCAGAAATGGAGTGATTAGCGATTTTATAGGATCGAATTCAGTAAAATGTGATTCATCAATTCCGAGAAATCGAATTCCCCAAAAGTGGAAAGGGAATTGAAATGTCAAAAAATAGCATTTCACTTATTTTCCTCAGGGTGTTACTCGCGGATCCAGATGACTTCCCTTTTTATTCATGACCTACGACGAGGTAACCCTCCTTTCCCCAATCAACTTCAAGGGGTAAAATTTCAGCTGTGGAAGTTTCTCTTGATGCCTTGCAAGCCTCTAAAAAATATATATGTTTTTGGTGCATCACATCTCAATCATTTTTCTTTTCAGTAGGATGGATCAAAAAATGAAAACATATTTTATTTTGACAAAACTTGAACCACTCATCGCCCTCATTGAAAAATTTTATATACCGAATATTTTTCAAACCCCTGCGCTCTCAGAAAGACTTCACGGTCAAAATTCACAATTTCACATAAATGTATTTCTTCATCGCTAACTGAGAATTTTTATTCAAAACGGATATCGAATTCAGCAATTTACATTTACAAGTTGACTCGATACTGAAATTGAATTATACGTACATGACATAAGATTATCAATATTTACTCTCGAGTGAAATGAACGAGCACTTTTTAAAACATTATACAGTCGGTATAATGTATAAGAATCATTTTTTAAAAAAACTCAATTCTTAGTGGAATGAGGTTTCTTCGAATTCGAAATAAATCCTCCTTGAACATCTAAAAACTAGATAAATTTAGGAAATGGTTAGATTTTCCTTATTCAGTAATTCATACAAAAAACTTGCTTTGTCCTGGATACTTTCCAAACTTGCAGAATCAGATATAAACTCGCAAGATTCATTTTCCCCTAGCTCAAATTCCTTTAAAATATTTCGATACGTCATTTCCTACAGTAAATAATTTCAACCAATTTCAGATACACAAATGACAGATTTATAACTTTTTTATAAGCCTAAAAAATACCCAAAACAGTCATTTTTTTCACCATTTAGATTTTTTAAAAAATTTCAAAGCATGTTTGTATCTTCACTTTTCGCAAGGCTCCCAATTGAAAAAAATTCTCCAAATTCAGTCAAATGTAAATTTATATTGAAAGTATCTACGCTCCAATTTGTGATCAATTTTAACTTTGATGGTTCTTCACACCCACAGAAATAACAATTCTACCCGGCATTATCCAATTCTCAACGAGTTTTATTTTCGTTTCGATGTGCAAAACCATCCAGCATGTCATTTCGCCAAATGTTCATTCAATTACAACGATAAAATCGAGTTATCTCGTAATACATAAAAATCTAAATAGCTTCGAGAAAAATACATATAAAAACAAGACAAAAATCAAAATCCATGTTCCCAGTCATAAAATGCGTCAAATATGTCCAATCTCTGATGTATTATAAAATTACAAACCAAAAAAAAATTTATACAGGGCAAGCGATATATTCTATATATCCCAGAAATGTTATCATACTGCTTTATAATTCGCGATATAAATGCATAGTGTACAAATAAAACTACCTTTTTTTCTCCTAAAATGAATATGCAACCGTAAAATCTTCCAGTAGGCGTTTTTTTTTTTTTTTTTTTACCGGAATACTACACGAAATCCATAAAAAAAAAAATAAGGAAAAAACCTTGCCGGTGAATTCTAAGAATAACATATCAAAATGTCAGTACGGAGGTTCAAGTTGGTTGAATGATTAATGAAATTGAAATGCTATTTTTACCAGCATTTGCGTAATGGATAAAAGCGTTTATACGCTTCGATGCGAAAGAACTGGACATCAGAAGTTACTCTGCGAACGTAATTCAGGCCTTTGGATGGCAAAGACGAATAAATTTTATCTAAATTATCATTTTTAAATGCTAATCGTCGGTTTAAAATTTATAACTGGAGGTTTTTTCCTTCTAAAAGATGCAAGTTTACCATAAGGTACAGAAAGTAGGATTTATTTTTTATTCGTGTTTCGTATAAAATGTATCTTTATGTAGAAAATGGAAGTACCTAGATAATTTTTTTCTGTCGAAGGTTGTTTTAAAAGATAAACAGATCTAAATAAAAAATAATAATAAATAAAAGTACATCAGAATGAATAGGAAAAATTTAATGAATTAATGGCCTTTCAAAATAATACTGAATTTTTTTTCACTCTGCTGACTTGACTTTAAATCAACAATATTCTCTTTCTTCACATCGGCACAAAAATATGAATAAAAATGATTCAAAAAATTGAAAAAAACACTTCTACCATTGTAAACTCGTACACTGTCAAAATAGGTAAGTCAAGTAGGCACCCAAGATTTATTCAGTTCACAAAGAAGTTTCCAAAACGTATTTTTTAATACAACTGCAACCAACGTGATCTAGAGCAGTATTCTCATGTCAACAGACAGAAGATATCAAATTATACACTCATTTTCAGCACAAACGACTCGTATTTTATACTTAAATTCAACCTTATTGTAAAAGTTGTACGCCCAAAGTCACAACTTCCAACTCTGTTGTTTGCTGTCTCTGAAATGGGGAGACGTGATCCAACCAAACTTTTTTCATACGAACGTACTACGAACCTACAACGTTGGTACTCGAGTATTAAAGAAATTCTGAATAATATACTTCTACTACTTGATGTCATTGTATTTTGAACCTCCACGTGGATTTCGAAATGACGTCATTTTTTTCTTCATTTACGAGTATTTGCCAAGATGTTTTCTTTTAGATTTCTTGTCAGTGGATCTTTCTATTTCAAAAAATAGTTATATTGCACAAATTCGAATTTTTTCAAACCAAAACCCCTATTAAATTAATACGTAAAATACTGAAAAAAAAACCTTCCAAGTTTCAAAAATGATTTCAAGTGGTGAAAAAAGTGCAGAACTTTATTTAAAAAATTCGAAATACTTTTAAAATTATTTCAAAAATTTATAGAGGATTAATGAAAAACCTTTGACTAAATCTACACGAAAGAGGTTTCAGGCACGAAATTAAAAATACCCTGCGAACGACTGAATCGTTTTTTTTTCTACTGTATGATTCAAGTGGTCCACTTGCTTTGTTGCTTTTTTCCAAGTTCGAAATTTTTAAATTTTTTTCAGAGTTCGAATGTTTTCTCGACTACTTTTTCTCAAAATTAAAATTTTTTTAGAGTTCGAATTTTTTCTCGATTATTTTTTTCCAAATTAAAATCTTTTTCAGAGTTCGAATTTTTTTCGATCACTTTTTTTCAAAATTGAAATTTTTTTCAGAGTTCGAATTTTTCCTCAATTATTTTTTTCCAGAGTTTGAATTTTTTCTCCATCATTTATTGAAATTTTTTCCCGAGTTCCAATTGTAATTTTGAGAAAAAGTAGTCGAGAAAAAATTCGAACTTTGAAAAAAATTTCAATTTTGAGAAAAAGTACTTAGTTGAGAAAAAATTCGAACTCTGAAAAAAAAATAAAAAATTTCGAACTTGGAAAAAAGCAAGTGGACCACTTGAATCATACAGTTGAAAAAAAAACGATTCAGTCGTTCGCAGGGTATTTTTAATTTCGAACCTGAAGCCTCTTTCGTGTAGATTTAGTCATAGGTTAATGAAAATCCATTTTAGAATGAAAATTTTATAATGATCACCAAAATTCGGTTGAAATCGGTCAAAATGACGTAGACGTTTCTAAAAAAAAAAAAAAAAAAAAACACAAAAAAAAACATTAAAAAAATGAAAAAATTAGGAAATTTAACAGAATTATACGAAATAATGAAATCCAGTAGATGTTCTGATTTTAAAAATGAACCAGATGTTCATAAGTAGGTATCACTCGAAACTTCATAAAAATCGTTTTAAGTTTTGAACAACTTTTGCAATTTATTGAGAATCTTTCAAAACCATTGAAAAATTTTTTACCTATAAATTTGTGAATGATTTTTACAATTTTAATGTATTTTGCAATATTTTCAATGCTGGTTCATCAAGTTTTAAATAATTTCAATGGAGTAATTTTACATTTTCTGAAAACAATTGATGATGAATAAGTTCTTAGGAGACGAATTTTACGGTTATCAAAGCATAATTTAACTATAGAAAATTTCAACTTTTGATTGGAATGTGATTTGAATATTTTTTCTAAAAAATTTTCCACCACCATTCAGAAACATTCAACTTTAATTTCAAAATTTTGAGAAATTTTTTGAAATGTTGAACAATTTTTTCTAAAATTTCAACACTTTTCCCAACATTCAAAAAATTGTAAAAAAATCTACAACTTTTGAAAATTTTAACAAATTTTAAAAAGGTGCAGGTGAAAACATTTCTTCAAACTTCTGAATAATTCTTTCGAAATTTTGAATTACTTAGGTAACAATTTTTTCAATGCATATTTTTTTCTGAAGCTTTGAAGTTTTAGAATTTTCAAAAATACAATACCAAAACGTGACTTTTCTCTGCTCAAAGATCCCAAATTGAGTACAATGAGGCCCTTTTAGGCCTTTCTAGGATATAATACCAAAAGGCACAACAATTTCAGGAATTTTTCTCATTTTGAATTTGAATAACCAGACCGAAATAAATGACCTGGAGATCAGAAATTTTGAGTATAGGGTCAGTATTAGGAACCATTAAGGTGTCTTTTGTCACTTTTGGTTTCCCCGATCTCAAAAACTGAGAACGAGATTTTTTGACGAGGGCCTCAAAACTGGTTTGGATGGAGCTATGAAAATTTCTGACATTGCTTCTGACATAATTATTCAGATTTTAACTTTATAATCCCCAACTCACTTCCTCTCTTGCTGAGGCCCTAAAACTTGAATTTTATGAATGGACCATGAATTTTAACAGAAGTTCCTGACAAAAATTCGTCGCTCATGTTTTTTGTAATTTTGCGAGTACTTAAATTTTTTAAAAAATTTCATAAATTTTTTCAAATTTTATAGTTTTTTGATGAACAATTTTTTTTTAATTTACATTTTTAATAAACGCCCGAGCACTTCTTCGATGTTTCTGAGAAATTCCCAACAATTCTTTTATTTTCGCCACACTTTTACGATACTGTTTAATCTTCAGCACAAGCAAATAAAAAGCGCAATTCCTTAAAATTCGAAACGGTTCTAGAAGAAAACCATCTCCGATAATTGACGAAGACTTACAATTCTTTCAATATTCACTGGGAAAAGACAGAAGAAAAATACAAGGAAACCGCATATCCGCAGGTTTTAATTAAACCCCGATAAAAAAGCCACTACCACAATCGACCATAAATTCTCATAAATTTCTCGCGACGATTATTCATCTTTTTCCACTATAAATCGACAAGGTTTTTTCAAGCGTTCTACGGTCCTCATTAAAATAATCACCAATACCTAAATAGGAAATTCGTCGAAACGAAAATTAAAAAAAGAAAAAAATGGGCTTAGAGAATTGGTTCACAGCTCGTTCAAGTCTTCGGTATGACATTTAACAACCAAGAGGGATATTGAAGTGAAAAGAATGGGGAAAAAAGACGAATACGAAAGTAAAGGTATCTACCGGAAAGAGGCAGAGAAAGGGGTAGGAGAAGAGTCGAATACGGCAGATCGAGTACCATTATGTCAGACAAAGTTCGCGTGTTCAGTGTACCTTGATTCAGCTCGTCAGGCATCGCCCAAACAAGCAAAAAAAAGGTGTATTGATCCAGGTCGTACGGCGGCGGCTCTTGATTCCATTAATACATAATGCATGCACAAACACACTACATATACTATACAGTGTAGTATACAACCACCATACACCGACGTAGCCAGCCAGCCAGCGACGTTGTATTCTAAATAATCAAGAAGTTCGAGCTATACTTCGTATAGGTTTATACCTATACACATCGCAGCGAGCTTAAATGCAGTAAAAACCAACAGAAGCAATAAGCGCGCAGACCGAAAGGCGACCATCGTGCTAACCACCTTCACGTGTTTTATTATCATAAAAATTCAAACGAATACCCGCTTTCGTCTATAAAAGTGGGTTTTTTTCCTGGAATTAAAATGATTTTTCAGTTAAGCTGTACCCGACAGCGTGAGAGTGTACGAATGTTAGTTTTTCTCTTCATGTTTGACGTAAAAGTGAAAAAGAAACATGGCTCCAGACGTGTAGGTGCGATATGAAAATCTATTTATAAGTGTTATCGTGTTGGACTTTTGAAATACATTTTCTGGGTCTATTTTTGGAAACCAAATTAACTATTTTAGTCTATTTTATGGAAAAGAGATTCGGAGATGTGAAATGTGATTGTGTTAACTTTAAAGACAGAAAGGGAAACTAAATTCAAGGATCATCCACCAAAAAAAAAGACTTGAGGGGTAAAAACCAGTTTCTGAAATAAATGAATTTAGAGAGTCATTTTACTCCACAAGAGAGTATCATGAGGTCTCTTTGGAAACTTTATACTAGAGGTCGTTTCGACTTTTTTTTTTCAAGTCCAGAATATTTACGTGATTTTTAACCAGTTTAGAATTTTCTTAAGAAGTTCTCTTATTTTTTCCCTCGTAATTTTCTCAACTGAATTTTTTCTGATGTTATTTTTCCACGATCAATTTTTTCTCATAATTTTCTCACCTGAAATTTTTCTGATGTAATTGCTCTTCATTGAAATTTTTCCTGAACATTTTTTTCAGTGTTCCATTTACATCTTTTTTGAAAAAATTATTTCTGTTCGATTGATGTCATGAAAATTTTGAGGGAAAAGAATCAAGTTGAGAAAATACAGAGAAAAAATTTAGAGGTGGAGAAATTCTTCAAAAAAAATTTCAGATGTGAAAATTTCAAGAAAAATAATTTTTCAAGACGTCAATCAAACAGAATTTTTTTTTATAAAAAATATGTAAGTTCAACAATGGAAATATTCTTCAAAAAAAATTACAGTGGAAAAAATTGTGTCAGAAAAGTTGCAATTTGAGAAAAATATGAGAAAAAATTTGATCGTGGAAAAATAACATAAAAAAAATTCAGTTGAAAAAATTTACAGAAAAAAATGAGAGTTTGAGAAATTACGAGGAAAAAATTAGGAAAACTTCTTCAAAAAATTCTAAACTGCTCAAAAATAACGTAAATATTCTGGACTTTGAAAAAAAAATAGTCGAAACGACGTTCAGCGGTATGAGCAGTGATTTCATAACTCATGAATGAAGGTATTTGAGTTCCAGGGGTGACTGTATAGTATCAGGGGGGAGGCGTAGCCGAAAATCTAACCAGCTATTGTTCTATTGTTCTAAATGATTAATGATGTAAAATAGTCGATAATCTAACCAGAAGCAAAGCGAACGAGTCACTGAACGAATGAATCAATTCTGAACATAGTCTGATACAAGACAGTCAACCCTGGAACTCAAATACCCTTATGAAATCACTGCTGATACCGGAATGTCGTTTTGACTTTTTTTTTTTTATGAGTCCAGAATATTTACGTCGCCATTTTCAAACAGTTAAAATTTTTTGTAGAAGTTTTCTAAATTTTTTCCTCGTAATTTTTCGAATTCTTATTTTTTTTCTGCAAATGTTTTCAACTGAAATTTTTTTCTGATGTTATTTTTCCGCGACCAAATTTTTTTCTCATATTTTTTTCAACAGCAATTTTTCTGATGCAATTTTCCTCCGTAATTTTTTTTCTGAAGAATTTCTCCACATCTAAATTTTTTTTAGCATTTTTACAACTCGATTTTTTCCCTCAAAACTTTTATGACATCAATCAAAAAGAAATTATTATTTTTTCAAAAAATATGTATGTTCAACACTGAAAAAATTCTTCAGGAAAAATCTCAGTGGAGAACAATTACGTCAGAAAAATTTCAGGTGAGAAAATTATAATAAGTAAAAATTTTGATCGTGGAAGAATGACATCAGAAAAAAAAAACATTCGAGAAAATTACGAGGAAAAAAATTGAAAAACTTCTTCAGAAAATCCTAAACTGTTTAAAAACGACGTTAATATTTTGGACTTTGAGAAAAAAAGGTCGAAGTGATATTCAGTGATATGAGTAGTGACGTCCTCAAGGTATTTGAGTTCACATAACGTAGAACGTTGGAACATTTCGTTCATTAAAATGAACCTTGACTTCGCTTGGTTAGATTTTCGGTTATTATCGGGCCTATTGTTCAACTGTCAATAAACAGCAGGGGGTCATGTCTAGTTAGATTTTCGGAAACGCCGCTCCAAAATATATTCTTTTCAATTGGGGTACGCGTGGGGTACAAAGCTGCCTCCCAAAGTACCCCACAAAATATCTGGCCACTAAAATGTTGGAATTCTTGATTGGAGTATTTCCAGGGTACGGATCTGCCTTCCAAGATACACCACAAAAATCTCACTACTAAATAGTTGCATTCTAAAAAGTTGGATTTCTGGGGTGCTGATCTGCCTCCCAAAGTACCCCACAAAATATCATACTTCAAAATAATTTTATTATCAATTCTAACCCTCTCATGTTTAAATTCAAGCATAGGCGTGTCTGCAGGGTGTGCCGAGTGTGCCTTGGCACACCTTACTTTTCCCAAATTTTTCAATTTTTTTCTCCCCATGTACTTACACTTTTAGAAAAAACGGATAAAAAATCAAATAATGAAAATTTTGTATAGTTTTCGGATAACTTGACAAATTTAAAACATGAAAAAATGGTTTCTTTGGTGGAGGTGTTGGCTCAATTTTTTTCAAAAATTTTTTCAACTCCAGATTATTCATTTTTTAAAAAAGGCTCTGGTGTGGTAAGGGGGTCATTTGGCCTCTGGTCCAACTTTGGAAAAATTCTTGCCCCATTCGATTTGCCATGGTAAAAGATGATTTTAGAGAGCATGAGCGAATTTTTACCTCACTTCTGGGGGCCAAAATAATCGATTTTCAAGCCAAAAACTCTTAAAAATTCTATCTCCGCGAGTTTTCAACCGATTTTTTCCAAACTTGGCACAAAGGTAGTAGTACTAGAGGGGAATGCCCTAAATTTTTTTCAGATTTTTTTGACCACTTCAATGACCTTGAATTCGACTTTGAAGATTTCAAATCGCCCTGGGGGGCACAGCTGGGGGGCTGTCTGAAAAATTTTTTTCAATTAAAATTTTTCAATGTATTTTACATTTCTGAGAATTTTTTCAGATTTTTTCAGGTGGTGGAAAGTGGTCAAAAGCTCAAAAAACCGCCGTAATTCATCATTTTTATTGCTAAAAATCAACGTTTTCTTCAAGTTTTCATTTTTAATAGTTTCCTGCCAAAAATGTTATTATTCTATTCACTCTCCGTGTCCCATTTTGACCTTTGTTTGTTCATTTCTCATGACTGTTATCAGTTATGTTCAGAGCAGAAATGAATATCTATGAAAAAAAAAGCCTCATCCGAGGATTTTTGGCGTAATTGACTCACAAATAATGTGACAAAAGTAATCCTACCTGTTTTTGAAGTTTACCTGATTCTCTTGAGATTATTGGCCTTCCTCCCCGCTCAGTGGAGGTTTTGCTTATTATTTGAGGAGATGGTATTCCATGATTTTACGTCATAGACGGAATAAAACGACTATATTCCCTCTCGCGGCTCTCGCTAATCGCTCAAGTACTTAAATTCGCGTTTTTTCCCTCTATGACGTACGTGTACCTATAATATCGTATTCAACTCAGGTAATGAATTATTTTTGACATAGGCGCTCTAAGGGGGGCTCAGGGGCTCGAGCCCCCCTTAAGCCCGGAAAAAATAATTTTTTGCTTCAAAAATGAGAAAAAAGTCAATTTTTTTGCTCTTCAAAGCATATTTTTTCAAAAAGTTTTCGCCCTCGCTTCGCTCGGGCAGTATTTTAGTACGTGCTTTTATTTCGAAACTTGACAATTTTTGATTGATTTTTCAGTCAAAAATCACCAAATTCTCAATAAATTCTGTGTTTGTCAGAAAAAATTGATGATTTTTGATTGAAATATCAGTGAAAAATGGCTCAATTTGAAATTTGACCCCTCCCCATTTTTTCTCAAATTCTCAGCCCCTTCCTTAATTAATTTCTGGGAGCGCCTATGATTTTCGGCAATTTTGAATTATTTCCCTCGTTTCACTCGGGCAAAAATCTCAAAATTTTCAAAAATCACTTCATCCCCCTTGTTGCGCAATAGTTTAAAAAAAATAATAATAAAAGAGAGAAGGAAAAAAGGAGGTCTGGGTTCAATTTAGAAAAGTTGAATGTACCAATAGTCAAATAGTATATTGTGCAACAAGGGGGATGAAGTGATTTTTGAAAATTTTGAGATCGCGAGAGGGAATATAGTCGTTTTATTCCGTCTATGACGTAAAATCATGGAATACCATCTCCTCAAATAATAAGCAAAACCTCCACTGAGCGGGGAGGAAGGCCAAAAAAATCAGGGGAATGAGGCAAAACAGGTAGGATTACTTTTGTCACATTATTTGTGAGTCAATTACGCCAAAAATCCTCGGATGAGGCTTTTTTTCATAGATATTCATTTCTGCTCTGAACATAACTGATAACAGTCATGAGAAATGAACAAACAAAGGTCAAAATGGGACACGGAGAGTGAATAGAATAATAATATTTTTGGCAGGAAACTATTAAAAATGAAAACTTGAAGAAAAACGTTGATTTTTAGCAATAAAAATGATGAATTACGGCGGTTTTTTGAGCTTTTGACCACTTTCCACCACCTGAAAAAATCTGAAAAATTCTCAGAAATGTAAAATACATTGAAAAATTTTAATTGAAAAAATTTTTCAGACAGCTCAGCCAACTGTTCCAGGGCGATTTGAAATCTTCAAAGTCGAATTCAAGGTCATTGAAGTGGTCAAAAAATCTGAAAAATTTTAGGGCATTCCCCAGTACTACTACCTTTGTGCCAAGTTTGGAAAAAATCGGTTGAAAACTCGCGGAGATAGAATTTTTAAGAGTTTTTGGCTTGAAAATCGCTTATTTTGGCCCCCACTTCCCCGGGGTGAGGTAAAAATTCGCTCATGCGCTCTAAAATCATCTTTTACCATGGCAAATCGAATGGGGCAAGAATTTTTCCAAAGTTGGACCAGAGGCCAAATGACCCCCTTACCACACCAGAGCCTTTTCTCAATTCAAATTCTGTAGCTGTACCTAAACGTTTCTAGAGATGAAATCATAATTTTTCAAAAAATTTTCCAGCTCTCAATGTTTTAGCCTTACATTAAATGAAAAAAGTCACTTTCATACACGCACGTTGAAAATTTTCATAGAAAACGATATATGTACTTATGTACCTATAAACAATAAAATTTAAAGAAAGTTTTTTTTTTTCAGTCAAAACCAATCTTTACTAAATTTAAAAATTGGAAAAATTTTGTAAAGCTTGAAGATTTATGAAAAAAACTTATGAAATTTTATAAAAATAATTGAGGTTTTTTGAGAAAATATGGAAAATCGTCGAGTTTTTCAGCAAGTTGTGAAATTTTGAGGTACACCTCTCCCCTTGAGTTTTTGGGCATCAGAAAACCGATTTTTCCAAAGCTTCGCCCTCGCTTCGCTCGGGCATAAGCACAATTTTATAAAAATACTTTTGAATATTAAAGTTATTTTTAAATTCCATTGAAGGGCTCAAACTTTTGGCACACCCTACTCAGAAGCCCCAGACACGCCTATGAATTCAAGAAGTACATCCAATCGTGAAAAAAATTATATAATCAATACAGTTCAATATCCTCCCTCCCCTCAATAATGACCTTCACAAACCACCCTTACCCCCTCCTCCCAAAAAATCATTCTGTTAAAATACCTACATTCTCACTCCCAAAAAAAGGTTCCACTAATCAGATTAAATGCACCGGCCGAAATTTCTGTTTATAATTCACTTCGCCATTAACAAGCTTTTGATCAGCGCCGTCGATGCCATTTCAAAAGGCTCATTTTTCTCCAACTTTTCACGCCATCGAAACATCTTACGCGTTGACCGATAATTAATTCGTCCCGCGCCTCCAAAAATGTTATCTATTCGAAGCACGCTCTTATATCTAATCCATTCATTAAAAGTAGAAACTTTTCACCGGAGAAGTTCTCGGTTGTTATTTCATTTCGCTAATTTAGGTTACCGCATACACTCTATACGTACGGTATATAGAAAGATACGTTAAAAAGAGTACAAAATCGAAGCGTCGGTCGGTAGCGGGGAAAAGGAAAGGAAGTCGAGTCAGTTCGGCGTAAAAATCTTGCTTTTTCTTGTTGCATAGTTCGCGCCAAGACCAAGATGCCTGAGAATTATCCGCATAGCGAGAAAAATATCGACAACGAAGGCGTAATTTTTCATCGAAAATTCTCATTTTTTTTCGTTTCGTTTTTAATGGCGCGTCTTGTTTTTTTTTTCAAACTGGCGAAAAAGGATCGTCGAATATTACCAGGACGAAGAGCTCTCCAATTTAAAAAGAGGGTTATTTTTACCCGAAAACACGTCTCGGTAACTACTTCTCAATTGAGTTTACTCTGTATGGAATGAATATTACCAAGATGTCGCTGTAATCGCCTCGTTTGTAAATACCAACAAGGAATCGGTATTTGGTACTCAATTTTTATAAAATTGACCTGTCAATACGCGAAAAATGCTTTTGTTGAGGGGTTTATAAGCCATTGAGGTGATAGAGAGCGGGTCCAAAAAATATGAGAATTTTTTACAAATTTTTACCCTTCGGTTCTCCTTCATTCTTTAGGTTCTTTTCATTCATAATTGGAAAGAATCTTTCGCTTGTTACGAGACGATGTCAGCTATGAACTTGAAATGGTTTCATTCAGAAGGGAAGAAACGACTTTGGTTCGAAATAATTGGCAATTTGAACTCTGCTTTTAGGTGCTGCCAATGCCATGGGCAAAGTATCAGATCTCTCTCTCATTATATGTACTTATCAAATTCACGATCAAAGAAAATTTTATTCAATTAGAATCAAGTTTCAATGAATTATACAGTGAGCTATAATGAAAGTTTAGACTCCTTATCTGAAGATAGAGCGAAATACAAATGACGTTGGTGTACTTGAGGTTGTCGATCTCTTGATTTCAAGGCAGAGTGAATTATTTTTACAAATGTCAGAAGCTTTCGTTATTCACACATGGTGTATACTGGATTGAGAAAATGAATCGTGAATATTTCAGTAATTACGGTAAATTACTGTAAATTATGGTAAATATTTCAATAATTACGGTAAATTACTGTAAATTATGGTAAATATTTCAATAATTACGGTAAATTACAGTAAATTATAACAAAAATTTTGATAATTACGGTACATTACCGTACATATTTCAATAACTATGGTAAATTATCGTAAATATTTCAATAATTACGGTAAATTACCGTAAATATTTCAATAATTACGGTAAATTACCGTAAATATTTCAATAATTACGGTAAATTACCGTAAATATTTCAATAATTACGGTAAATTACCGTAAATATTTCAATAATTACGGTAAATTACCGTAAATATTTCAATAATTACGGTAAATTACCGTAAATATTTCAATTGTTATTGTAAATTATCATAAATATTTTAATTTTGACATTATTTTCCGAATAGTTTTCAATTTTTTATTAAAAAAATTAAGTTGAAAAATGATATAAAAACACTTCTTCAATATAAAAGTTGGGAAATTGTCGAAAATTCGTGATTTTTGTGGAAAATGATCAAAATACATGCTTATTTCATGTTTTTCACGGCCGAATTTTTTTGTCAGATTCAACAAAAAAATCGTTATTTTACCCCCATTTTAAAAATAAAGGTGAAAAATGACTTCGTAATATTGAAAAAAAAACACACGATAAAATTTTATCCTTGAAAATCCCAACTATTTATGGATTTTTAATCACGATTGAAACGATCGTTCGTTCAAAATAATCGTATTAAAATCAAGAAAGTATTTAAAATCCACTCAGATACGTCCATCCGATTCAGAATGTTTATCATCGAGAAACGTTTTCGGTGTATAAATTGTGAAACTCGATTGTATTTAAGGATTACAAAATACGATTAAATTTATTCGGTAATCTCGCCATAAAAGTTTTTCAATTCGAGCTCTCGCCGTAAACGAGTCGTAAAAAAACAACAGAATACGGACAATCTACTCGATTCCGAACCCTACATAAAATTATCCAAAACGTAGTAATCCCAATGGTTAGTAAAATTCAACTGTAACAATTGCAAATCTCGAATTCGAATTGTTTCCTCGACCATAAACATACCGTGTACCTCTTTCCATTGATCGACGGTTTCGCAACGTTTGTAATCTGCCCAAGATGAGGGGGAAAAGTTGAATTTTTCAAAGGGTTATTTTGAAATATTCCAGTCTGATGGATTTTCTTGGTTATATTCTTAATATTGGTACCTTTGGAAGCACCTCGTTGATCTTGTTTTGTCAAAAAGCCAGCATATCAATTCCCCAAGCTCGACATGAAAACTCTCCGGTAAGAGGAAATTTCCTAAAGTATCGCTGGACACTGGTGTAAAATGAAATCATCCAGAATGGTTTCTAGCTAGAATTAACGAATCTGTGATTCCCAGGCAATTGTCTGTGTGGTCTCAAAAGGGCTGCAGAGTTGATAGGTGAATTGACGTAATGGCGGAATCATTTTATCTTTGAGATTTTACCGAATTGTGGAGATGTTTGAGAAAAAGTAACTATTTTTATGCTACCGGCGAGTCTCAATTTTAGGAAAATTTTTATCAAAGAATTTTTATATTTTTCGAATTTTTTATTTCAGGTTCATTGAAAAAGTGGTCAGAAAGAGATAAACCTCATTTTTAAAATAATTTTAATCCATTCTGAAAGGAAAAATTATCAATGAAATCTCAAAGGAAATTCTTACCACGTTATATTCGTCTCATTTTCATTGAACTGGAAACTTATCGAGTGTTTGGAGTATTTTTCCATACATAAGGGTATGAAGTCTAAAAAGAAAAAATTTTTTATCATACAAAATAACACCAAAAATAACGAAGCACGCTTCAGACTCTCGTTTATTTTACACCGACTTTCTCTCGTACCCGTTATGTAAACGTATTTTTCATATTCGTGTTTAGATTTTCACCTTTATTCAAGGTGACTTGAAGTTTTCAACTTGTGTCATAAAACGTCTCCAGTTATTATCATTTTTGTAAACTGTACGTCAAGTCGAAAACTAAAATGGTATAAAGCCATGTCATATGCTAACTGCCTACGTATATTACCACAATGATCGTGAGTCTGTATAATTTAAACTGGCTCTTGAATTGTTCAAATGAACAATTCTCTAGATCTAATTGAAAAATAAACACACAAAGGATTTGAGAGCGAATTGAAGGTACCTAGGAGAATTGAAATGAATGGTATGGAAAATTTAAAGGAATATTTTCAGATAATTTTTAATTGAAGGAAAAAATTCCAATGTCCAAGTATGCATACATTTGAGATGTAATTGAGGAATTCTCATAAAAAAGAGAGTGGAATGAAAAAATATTTTTCTAATATCATTAAAAGATTAGGTAAGTAGATTGATTTAGAGAGCTCCTAGCTGGATGAATCAGAAATATGACATAGGTACCTAATACGGGAATGATTGATCGAAGTCAAAATTTTCCAAATAACGGATTTTCTCTTGACTCAGAATAATATTCTTTTCTACATTTCCTTCAAAATAAATTACTAAAAAAGGGAGGGATTATTATTATGTCAAAATTTATCAGAAAAATTGATTTTTCTGATTTTATGTACAATTTTTTCCATCCCTTCAACACTAAAAATGAATATTTTTAAAGAAATCAGTTTTAATTTTCAAACGCAACCTTAATTTTTTCCATTGAAAAACAATTTTTTCTTCACGGCAGAGGAGAGAACTGTCCCTTTACCAATCACGCGTTCTGACTCTTTCTCATGTTTGATTTCGAAAAAAAATCAATTTTAGTTATGAATTTCTCTGAAAATGAATTCGATGAAAAAAATTTAAAAATTCCTAAAATTTGAACCTTTAATATTCTATTGAAAAATAAATCCAAAATTCAATAGAATCTGATCCCTTTGCATTCAGGGGACTGAAAAACGGATTAAGATCCAAAATGAACCCAGAAATTGATTTGGAAGATTCAGAAACTTTCTTGAACCTGTTTTTGAATTTGTTATTCAAAGGAATTAACTCAAATTTTTTTAATTCTTCTCTGTGGTTTTTTTTTCAGCACCAGCTTTCAATTAAATTAGGTTTACTTTTCTTATATTTAGAAAAACGTTGAGCAATCTTATATTTCACTCAGAAAATTTTGAAATTATTTATAGTTTGAAATAAGTCATTAAAAATAATGTATTAATTTTAGTGGAGAATTTCGGTTCTTTCACTCTATTTATATTTTTTGAGGTTTGGAAATGAGGTAAGTGTACAGGATCGACCATTCATATTGATTTTGAAGTTACTTCCAAGACAAGTAAGAGGAGACGGTTGCGAGATTCAATTTCTTAAACATCACAAAACGCCAGCTGATATCGAAGTCCAAAAATTATAAATACCTGAACTATTCTTTCTCAAAGACCTTTTCTTAAAAAAAAAAAATGAAAGCAATTTGAAGCTTCTTTACTAATATAAAAATAACATCATATCTGATGATAAAACGAAAGAAAAAAGGTAAATTATTCCGTCGAGAATATACATAAATGGTTAGGTACGATAGGTATATTTTCTGTTTGATTTTTTTCTTCGCGAGTCTAAATCTTCTTATTAGATTTACTGCCTTGTCGATACAGAAATAGCAATGTTTTTGTAATCTCGTATTTACGAAACGTAGGTAATCCTTTTCATTTTGAATGATGTTTTTTTCGTATTTTTTTTCCAAAATGTTAAAAATCTCCGAAACAAAGGGATACCTATGAAAATTTTCATGTTCACTCGTTGCTTCTGTTTTTTATCATACCTACTTATTTTTTAATCAAGATTTAAGATTTATCAAGAATAGAATGGCTATCAAAATATTCATCAAACGAGTATTGGAATATCCAAGGATATTATTTCCCTTTCCTTGAGGAAAATTAACTTGAAGAAATGAGGGTCGACTGAATTTTTAAAAATAAAATGATTAAAATAATTTTTTTGTATGTTCTTGATTTTTTCTTTCGAAAATGAAGAAAATGAACCAGAATTTTTGTAAATTTTTGCTTATAAATGGAGGGAGGGGGCGTAATCAATCACAAATGAATAGAAAAATGGAAAGAAATCGAGAATTGAAAGTCAAAATTTACAAGACGAAAATTGCTGCTGGAGATATATTCCAGTGCAAGGGAGAAGAGGAGGAAAAAAAACAGAAGAATTGAGTGAAAACTTCTGGTTGAACACTGAAGTACATCACATAAATAAAATGTAAAAAATGAAACAAATAAATCAATTACAGCGCAATTTTCCTAAATTCGTAAATTCCAGTTCAAAGTTGCATTTTTGGGCAGAATATTTTCCTGAAAAAAATCAAAATAAAATTCAAAAATCATCTGATGGCTTCGAAACGTCTTGAAACTGCTTCCAATCGATTTGGTAGGTCAAGAAAAAGGGTATCTACCAAATTTCAGCTTTTTAGCAAGCAACGTGTGCCTTGGACAAACTTTTGGATTTTTTTCAGGAAAATATTATGTTCAATGTGGCGACCGTACGTGTGTATGCTGCAGGCTATATGCATGCGCATACACACGTATACATCGCCACCAAAGCGCGCGAGGTACCTGCTCTCTCTCGACATTCGAGTCCAGAGCAACCCTCGCATTCCAGCGGCGATTCGTCACGCCGAATCGGCCGCCCCCGCGAACTCCGCGGCCTGCGCTTTCTCTTCTCGGACTTCGGTGACAGCTCCAACCGAACCTTTGCACCCGTGTTACGCATATCGTAGATAGGCGATGCGGGTGGAAGGGAACCGGTTGGTGGCTCGGAAATCATCCCTCTAGCGAGAACGAATGTATATTTGTACAGTAGTATTAGCCTGTTTAACTTCGCGTACGCATCTCCGTGTAGAAGTGCTCTCGTATGCCTTCCTACCTGAGTACCGCGAACAGCTAGTATTTTTCCACCTATGGTGTATTTTCATGTACAGTATTAATGTGCTCATTGTACTTTCGCTGAATATACTCGCTTATCAAATCCGCGTATTCTCATTGCTCAAGTACATTCTGTAATATACTTCGCACCTCGCCGCGCCCTTCCGCGACCTCTAGCCGCTCAGTATCTCTCGCATCAAACTTCAACCGGCTAGGGAGAAAAGGCGCGAACATCGCGATCGCGTTTAACCGCCCCTGGCGCAGAGTGAGAATCGTATTCGCGTTAAGAAGAAGACAAACGTAGGCGCTTTACCTACAAAGTGGTAACAAAGCATCTACAAAGTGGTGACCCCAAATCGCGTCGCCTATATATTGTCGATAATAATAGTAAAAAAGGGTTCCTAATCGATACAGGGGCTGAGGTATCCGTGTTTCCCGCCTCAGCTGCAGATCGTAAAAATAGTCCGGTCGATTTTTTGTACGCAGCGAATGATACTAAAATTCCAGTATTTCGTAAACAGTTACTCGACCTCGATCTCAATCTGCGCCGGTCTTTCGTTTGGCCTTTTCACATCGCCGATGTCGCAACCCCTATAATCGGTGCTGATTTTTTGGAGCACTTTCACCTCCTACCAGATTTGCGAAATCGCAAATTGATAGATGGCGTTACGCTCCTTCGAACCCCCGCTACCCTCCGCACCACTGAGGTTCATTCGATTTCGACTTTCTCCAAAAAGGACGCGTTTATTAAATTAATACAGCAGCATTTCCCAGGTATTACTCGCGAATCTGGTGAACTACCTAAGGTGAATCATGATACAGTTCATTATATCGAAACAGTCGGTCCTCCTACCACAGCTCGAGCTCGCCGATTGGCCCCCGATAAGCTCAAAAGTGCCAAACTGGCGTTCCAGGAAATGGCTCAACGTGGTGAAATTCGACCTTCAAACAGCCGTTACGCTTCGCCGATTCATTTAGTGAGTAAAAGCAACAATACCTGGCGCTGTTGTGGCGATTATCGTAAATTAAATGCGCAAACGAAACCCGACCGCTATCCGGTACCGAATATTCTAGATTTTAATTATCTACTCGCCGGTAAGCGCAAATTCACGAAACTGGATATAGTTCGAGCTTATTATCGTATTCCAGTTGCACCACAAGATATCGAAAAAACAGCCGTTATCACGCCTTTCGGCCTTTTCGAGTTTCTTTTCATGCCTTTTGGTTTACGCAACGCCGCTTCCACGTTTCAAAGATTCATCGATGGGTTACTCCGCGAATTCGATTTCGCTTATGCGTACCTCGATGACATCTTAATTGCATCCGAGTCTGAGGAGGAACACGAGAAACACGTCCTCACCGTCATCAAAAAACTGCACGAGGCGGGTTTGACCCTTAATGTAGATAAATGTCGTTATTCAGAGGACGAGGTACCATTTTTAGGTTATCTGATCAATGGCCGTGGCCTCGCCCCCCTCCCAGAACGTGTTTCCTCAATTTCTTCATTCCCTCAGCCGAAAACCATCGAAGAACTTCGTAGGTTTCTCGGAATGATTAATTTCTACCGCAGGTGTATTCCCAAAGCAGCACATTCGCACGCTACTTTGAATGCCCTGATCACTTCGAATAAAAAAAGGGACAAAACTCCGGTAAAGTGGACGCCCGAGGCAGAGGAAGCATTTGACAGAGCGAAAAAAGAGCTTTGTAATGCAACTCTACTTGCTCATCCACAACCGGACCTCCCCTTGACCCTCACAACCGATGCATCAGAGACAGCGATCGGAGGCGCACTCCATCAGATTCGTAACGATGTACAGGAGCCTCTCGCATTTTTCTCCTGCAAACTTTCTAAACCTGAGGTGAATTATAGTACGTACGATCGTGAATTACTAGCGATTTTCAAATCGATCAAGTATTTCCGCCACCTGCTAGAGGGACGCCCTTTCACAATTTTCACCGATCACAAACCACTAATTTTTGCTTTCGATCAAAATCCCAAAAAGGCATCCCCCAGGCAGCTCAGACAACTCCAATTTATCTCAGAATTCACGTCTGATATTCGTTACATCGAGGGAGATAAAAACATCACAGCCGACACTCTGTCACGCATTTCCGAAATTCACACCCCTCCGGTTGTAAATTTTGAGGAAATTGCAAAAGCTCAACAGAGTGACCCAGAGCTAGCAAAACTCATCTCTGATCAGAAAACTAGTCTCAAACTCGAACTCAGGAAAATTCCTGAATCTGAGCTTCTCCTAACTTGCGATGTTTCCCTAGGAAAAAATCGTCCCTACATACCGAAACAGTTTCGTAAAACGGTATTTCAGTCGATTCATAATATTTCTCATCCCGGAGCAAAGGCCACAGCGAAACTAATCGTCGATCGTTTTGTCTGGCCCTTTGTCAAGAGGGACGTCGCAAAATGGACCAGGTTCTGCAGGAATTGCCAAAAGAGTAAAATCGATAAGCACACAAAAGCTCCCGTTGGCGATTTCCCTGAAAGCGATCGTTTTGAGCACCTCCACATCGACATTGTGGGACCACTGCCCCCCTCACAGGGAAAAACGCACGTGGTCACAATGATCGATCGATCATCTCGCTGGCCCGAGGCCATTCCCACATCAGACATTTCTGCTCAGACCGTTGCTCAAATCCTAGTTACTCACTGGATCTCTCGTTTCGGCACTCCAGTGACAGTTACAACCGATCAAGGTCGCCAGTTCGAGTCCGATCTCCTAAAGGAGTTATTCAAATTAATTGGTGCGTCACGAACTCGCACCACAGCGTACCATCCAGCCAGCAACGGCCGTATCGAGCGCTGGCACCGCTGTTTAAAGGCCTCAATCATGGCAGTCGACCCGGTTCGCTGGACGAACGTATTACCAATGATTCTATTAGGGTTACGTTCGACCATAAACTCCGACCTTCAAGTTTCTCCGTCACAACTTACGTATGGTAAGCAGTTACGCCTTCCCGCCGAATTCTTCTCTCCTTCCACAAAAATCGAAAATCCTCACGATTTTATCGAAAATCTCCAGAGGAGTATCCAAGAATTCATTCGACCCACTCGCCGACACGGCACTCCAAAATCGTACGTCCCAAAAGCATTAAGCACCGTTTCTCATGTTTTTCTGAAAACTTTCGTTAAGAGAGCGCTGCACCCACCTTATATTGGTCCATTTCGGGTAATAAAAAGGGACGATAAGACCATAACGATTGAGAAAGGAGGCGAGGAGACAACTGTATCAATTGATCGAGTGAAACCGGCTTTCCTAGACTCTGATATCGATAATGAGCCACTCACACCTGTAAATACGAGTATAGCTAATGATAGTGTTAAAAATGCAACTCAACCGCAGCTACGAAGATCAGGACGCAAGGTCACATTCCTGATCCTACGTTGCATCTAAATAAATCTTAGTTTTTGTACATTTCACAAATCTCATAATTTGACAAGTATTCGTGCATTTCATGTTCTGTTTTGTATATTGTACGTTTCTTAGCATTACTTCTCATTAGTCATAATTTTTTTCATAATCATAGTCACATTTGCATCAATTTTCTCACTTTTTTGTAACGCTTTCGCTAGGGGGGGAGTACTGTGGCGACCGTACGTGTGTATGCTGCAGGCTATATGCATGCGCATACACACGTATACATCGCCACCAAAGCGCGCGAGGTACCTGCTCTCTCTCGACATCCGAGTCCAGAGCAACCCTCGCATTCCAGCGGCGATTCGTCACGCCGAATCGGCCGCCCCCGCGAACTCCGCGGCTTGCGCTTTCTCTTCTCGGACTTCGGTGACAGCTCCAACCGAACCTTTGCACCCGTGTTACGCATATCGTTGATAGGCGATGCGGGTGGAAGGGAACCGGTTGGTGGCTCGGAAATCATCCCTCTAGCGAGAACGAATGTATATTTGTACAGTAGTATTAGCCTGTTTAACTTCGCGTACGCATCTCCGTGTAGAAGTGCTCTCGTATGCCTTCCTACCTGAGTACCGCGAACAGCTAGTATTTTTCCACCTATGGTGTATTTTCATGTACAGTATTAATGTGCTCATTGTACTTTCGCTGAATATACTCGCTTATCAAATCCGCGTATTCTCATTGCTCAAGTACATTCTGTAATATACTTCGCACCTCGCCGCGCCCTTCCGCGACCTCTAGCCGCTCAGTATCTCTCGCATCAAACTTCAACCGGCTAGGGAGAAAAGGCGCGAACATCGCGATCGCGTTTAACCGCCCCTGGCGCAGAGTGAGAATCGTATTCGCGTTAAGAAGAAGACAAACGTAGGCGCTTTACCTACAAAGTGGTAACAAAGCATCTACATTCAAAAATGCGAATTTGAGTTGGAAGTTACGAATTTTGGAAAATTGCGCTCTAATCAATTGAATAAGTCACCAATATGGGTAATCCGCGATTAGATCAAATTTTGGTATTTTTCAGGTTATAAGGAATTTAAAAATTTAAAAAATTCGTCAATATTCGAAAAATGCACTTCAGCACCTAAAATTTTGGTAACGGGGTCTTCTCATGGTGTATTTTTGATTGATTTTTGTTTGGGCTCAAAATTTTACTTCCAGTTTCGATACCTCCCTTGTGAGTAATTTTAACCAATTGACGATTTATAATGAAATGAAATACAACATTTCTGTAATATCTTAATATTTCGTCAGACATCGATAAAAATCAATTCGAAGAAATTTTTACGAGTAGTCAAAAATTCAAAATTTTTTCAAGTCCGTCAAAATATAATCACGTCAGTAATGAGAAAAAAACAGAATTTTGAAAAATGTCAAGTTTTTACTAATTTTTTTGTATGAGAAGTGAAAAATTTTGAAAATTTTTCTTCCTTAGAACAAAAATTTGATTTCCAAAATTCGATTAGTGAAATTAGTCTTCAATTATGCATAAATTGACCTTTCTTGAAGTAAGAATTTTAAAAATGTAAAATTTTGATCTGAAACAAAAATAAATGTGCAACGTAAAAAAAATCCCGTACAAAAAATTTTAGTTGCTGAAGTTTACTAGTGAATTTTTGGCCAAAAAAAATCGATTGAAAGTAGTTTCAAGACATTTCGGAACTCCGAGAAAATTTTTGAATTTTCCAACACTGCACAAAAGCCTCGTAACTTTCAGTTCGAATCCATATTTTTGATGAAAAATTCCTTTGAAAAAAATTCTAAAATACGTCGATAAAGCTAAATCAAAGTCAAGAAAATTTCAAAATTTTCTGGAGGCTCTGAAACGTTCGGAAAATACTTTCAATCGATTTAGAAGGTTGAAAATGGGAAATATACCTTTATACTTATTTTGTGGATTAAATAAAATTTTTACATTTTGCAGGGCTATGAGGCAATTTTGAAATTTCAAAAATTCTTCAAAATTCGAGAAATGAACTTCAGCACCTGAAATTTCAGATATGGGGTTCTTTTATGATTTTTTTCAATTTCTTTTTGTTTCGACCTAAAATTTTACTTCCGAGCCCTGAGATACCTTCCTTGACAGATGATAAAAAATATTGAATTTCGCTTCACCTGATTAAAAATTTTCATCTTCCACAAAATAAAGAACTCGTAAACCTCACACAAAAACTTATATCGAGAAATGATTTCCCGATCTTAAAATCAATCTTATTTTCATTCAAAACTCCCATTAAAAATAGTAGAAAAAGCCACCGAACTCGTAACCTTGATTTTATATCCAATTATTCGCTGGCTCTTGATGAATCAAAATTCAGGTCTATAAAAGGCCGCATCCAGCACCAAAATCGAACAGGGATCTAACATAATTTAGATAAAATCTGATAATACTATTCAGCCGAGGAACCCATTCGGGGGATATTTTTCGTCCAAAACCACTCCTTCGAATTACACGTTTAATAATTCATACGATGGAAACAATACGATACCATAATCTAGCTACGCGAGTGAATTCACCTTGTAAGATGATTCGACGGAGCTTACGTACCATATACTTCGATTTCGTAGGTAGCAGCGTTTTAAATAATCATCAAAACCAGGAACCGAAAGTTGTCTGGGAGCTTGGGTTATTAAAAACCCATAACTATCGTGATTCGTAATCGAAAAACAGGCTCCGTAAGCCGGCAGTTTTCGTGCTCGAGTTTATACCAAACGTTGGGAAAAAGCCTCGCGCGAGTAGCTAATTCTTTGTACCAAAGTTACGCCAGGTTTTTCGGCCGCAGAGCTTCGGTATACGCAGAAAATAGAAAATGAAAAATACATAAACTGTAGAAAATTGCGAGCTTTAATAGAACAAAGTTCTCTCTATTAGATTAGGATCGTAAAATAAATCTCGCCAGCCTAATAGTATTTTAACAACGTTGCCCGTATTCTTGGCCGCGTACGTAGCCGCCGTCGCCGGCACGTCTCAGTCTCAGCGCGACTCGCTGATCGTGTAATTTCGGCCGTCGTTTCTGTTCGATTTTATAAATTAACAACTCGTCGTCCCCCTCGCTGTACATTTTATTAAACTTATACCGCGACGAACGCGAGAAAAAAAAACGGAATACGAGACGACCAGTAATCTGTGTAATAACGAAAAACTCCGAAAGAGATTTTCTTTCAAAGAATTTTTTTTAATCGCGCAACTTAACCGTTCAAAGACACCGAAATCGATTTACGGGCACAGCTTCGTCGTCTCTGAGTCTCGCGAACCATACGCTAACACATATCACTATGCTGGGTACGTTTGTCAACACGTGCGATTTTTTTTCCAACGTCTACGCCCTTCCGAAATTGAGATCCTTTTTTGGAGAGAAAAAAAGACCATCGTTGGAATCTTCCTAGGTAGCTTTTGTCAACAAGCCATAAAAAGTAAACCTTGGCTGGGTAAAGGAGCGCACCGGCAAATTAAATAAAAATCCAATTATTCGCCTCATTACATAAGTACAAAAAAAAACAATCATTAAAATTTCTTACCCTAATTACCCTCGGAGGAATATCTCGTCGAGGTTCTGTTTGCAAGGTTCTATAGCGTTTCCTTTTATGGGTCTGTTGAACCCTTCCTGTCTTTTAAATATGAGCCATAAATAAAACGCCAAAGTTCGTCATTTTCGCGCGCTTGTATTTTACCTCGCGATAGCAACGACATTTAAGAAGATTTCCAGTTCGGAGGAAAAAAACGGCGAAAAAACTTAATTTTGCAGTTTTCGAGTAATTTTTGGTACCCAGGTTTATGCGACGAATTTACCAACGAGTTAGGGAAAGTGGGTAATTTTCGAAGAAAAGTAAGGTAATTATGAAATAGAGAAGGAATTTTCCAAGAAAAGTTGCCGAGTTATGGTAATTTGAAGGTCGAATCGATAGCGAGGGTGGTAACACTGGGGTTTTATTCGTTCGTAAAGGGCGAAATATAGTTTCAGTGTAATTTTTCCGACGTATTTATGGGAGATTTATTTTGATCTTGAACGGGTTTTGAGGAATTTTTCGAATTGATATGAATTTTTTTTGCCTGTCTCGAAATTGTGTTTTCTGGGGGAATTCGAAATTTTCAAAGTCAAATTCAAGGTTATAGTGGTCGAAAAAATCTGAAAAAATTTTAGGATACTCCCTTTTAGTATCTCTACTTTTATGATAAATTTGAAAAAAAAAATCGATGAAAAATTTGGAAAGATGAAATTTTTTTTAAATGTTTAGCTTAGAAATAACATATTTTGGGGCCCCTTCCCTCAAGAAATGAGATAAAAATTTGCTCAGGTGCTCGGTGCTCTAAAATCATCACACACCAAGGCGAGTCGAACGGTATAAAAATTTTGGCTAAATTCCATCTGAGACCAAAAATGATACCCTCAACACACCAAAGATTTATTCAAGAATTTTTAAGATCATTCCAATATTGGAGATCATTCGACTGTCCGGGATTTGCTTTTCAGGAAAGCAAATCAGTCATGGAGTATTTGAAAGTAAAAGACGAATTCTATCAAATTTTTGAAATTCTGACGAATCCAAGTACAGATTTGATAGTCGATTCGAATAGAGTAAAACAACGTTTCAAGATTTCAAAAATTTCTAGATTTCAGATATTTTTACCAAGTGTCTAATTCAGAACTTGAATTCCTCTAATTTTTTTCATATTTTTTTAAAATTCGCAGTTCCTGCCTTCCGCATTTTCCATTACCCTGGAATTAAAAATATTATGCCATTTTTTCGAAAATCGTTTTCCTTGATTTTTTCTAGATTTTCCAGGGATTTTTTCATTTGAGAATTTTACTTTACACCTGAATTCTCGAGAAAAATGAAGTTTAAAAATTGCAAAATCGTCATATCGACCCAATAATTCTAATACCGTTCAAGTATTATTTTTTTCAAAAATTAGATTTTGAGTGTTTCGGTTTCATTGATTCGAACTGCATTGATTAAAATTCAGAAAAATTCAAAATAATCAATTTAAACTTCTTCTAGATGAATTTGATATCTGGAATGTCCATGAGCGCAATGAAAGTTTTATTACATTTTTTGGCTTTCCTGTAAAAAAATTCAATTTGGCACTTGGGCGGTTTTAGAATTAGTGGGTCGATATGTGACCCTGACGGAAAAAAGGACCCTAAAGTGAAAAAACTTAAATTTTTTCTGGCTCCACTTCTAATAATTTGGAAAGTGAGATCAAAAACATCCAAAAACTTGTCATATTTTACATCAGGGTCCTTCTTTCTGGCAAGAACACATATTTGGAAACAAAATAATTTTTTTCAACGCTTTATTTTCATTTTAAGAAATTCTCAACTTCTTTGACGAATTTTCGAACGAAATTCTAAACTTTGATGATTTAACTTTTCTTGATCTTCTTAAACTGGTAGACACATTAAAATTGGAACAGCTTCATTTTCATTTTTATGTTCTCGAAATTTTTTAACGAATTTTCAACTTTTATGAAAATTCTACTTTTCTTGATTTTCTTGACCTAATAATGGACACCTTTAAAATCGGAATAATTGGAAGTCTTTTGTAAAATTTATCCAGAATCTACGGAAAATTACCCCCCCCCCTCCATTCACCTCAAAAATTGAATTATTTCCAATATTTTTGTGAGTCCACTAAAATTATTTTAAAAATTGTATCTTCACAACATCACAATAGAAAAAATTAGTAAAAAGTAAACAAGATGATAAAATGATTTAAGAAATGAATTTTTCAAAAAAAAGTACCTACCTATTTCAAAACTCACGAATTCTGACATCAATGAATCCTTATCTGAATTTTAACCTGGTCCCCAACTGAAAAAATCTCGAGAACATGAATAATGCTCTAATCAATAAAATTGGACAGATTTTCATGTAGTTATCTAAGCATGTTTCATTTTAGGAGTCATAATGTTTCAGGGGAAGGGTTCCCTTATTCTTAACGACTCTTTGAAGAGTTGCTCTTTGAAAAAGTATTAAAAAATGCAATTTGAGTTCAAAAATTTGAAAGAAAAAACGGCTTTTTAGAGAAAAAATTGACAATCCAAGTCAAAACGGTTGCACTTGAAGTCATAAAAATTGAAAAAAATCCCTCCTCAAAAATTCTGAAAAATTGAATTTTTACTTGTACAAATAAAATTTAAGTTAAAGCATAATTTAAATGGAAAGTGACTTTTTTAAAAAATGACTTTTCCAGCTGAAAAGGTTATAATTTGAAGACAGAAAAATTGAAAAAATTCTTTCTTCTCAGTCATGCAGAAAAAGTGGATAAAATTTGAGTTGAAAAATTCAGAAGAAATACGACTTTGCGGAAAAAATTGACAGTTCAAGTCAAAAATATTATATTTACAGCAAAAAAATTGAAAAAAAAAATTATTTCAGTCAAAAATTGAGATTTTTTTCTTCAAAAAATAATACCAACTTCGGTTCGTTTCTGGATTTACTGAGAAAAAATTCTCATCCTTCCAGAACAATGCGTTTGTTTCCAAATTGTTTCATAAAAATATGAATAAATCATGCAAAAAATAATTCAGTCACTTCCAAACAATTCGTAGACACAAAAAATAACTCGATTAAGTATATCAAATAATTCAGCGTACTGCGAATGATTCATTCGAAAAAACAGTCCTCATCTCGTTCATATGCTCACCCAATCTGAAAACCCAAAATTTTCCCTTTGAAATCCATCAACTCATCCAAAATTCTTCCAGATTGATACCCTCACTTCCGTAAACGCCTCTTCAAATCACCGAATCCTCAACCAGATCCAATTTATCATTCGTATACGTCAACATTATCCCGGGCCACCGATGCTACGCCCCAAGTGAATAATCATTTCAAGTAATACTTTTAATTCGTATTTTAGAGGTACAACGGCGAGACCGCTATATTGCGGTATTATATTTCGCTTTGTTGGTTTTACAATGTTATTAGCGTGTCATTTGTGACGTAAGCCATCAGACACGCTATGCAATATTTTCGCCACACTAAGTGCAAAATGAAACACAACTGTAACGCACACTACTCAATTGTGAAACTCCCAAAGGGATAGAAAAAAATTACTAGCCACAAGAAAAGAGTATTTTTCGTGCTTAATTTACCTTCAAAACGAAAAAAAAAAGGGGTTTTACGTAAAAGTACCAACATATCTTTCAAGATATCAAATTTTTCGTACTCACGTACAACATTGAAAACATGCACAATACCCCAGTCAAATTGAAATTGAACCTAGAAAAAATTCTAGCTGGATTTTTTTTCGTGTTTTTTGCTCATAATGGGTCACTAAAAAATGTACTAAAGTGTCCATCTCGGAGAATGTCCAGACCTCCAGAAAAGGAGCAAATATTCGTTGAAAACCGGGTTTTCGTGAAAAATTTCCTCAAATGAGCCTCAAAAATTGGAAAATGACAGAAAAATAATATGCTACGAATATTTTCTATCAGAAAGTTTCCATTTTTTGAAAAAAAAAAATTCAATTCTTGGCCAGAAATTTAAGGAGGAAAATACACAATTTTTTCATTTCATTTTTCGAAATAATCAAAACCATAAAATTGAAGCTACCCAAATTTTGAAAAAATATGTGTCTTTTACCCTCAGAATTTTCAGTCGAAGAAGTGGGATTTTCAAATAAAAAAATTGAGCCTCTCTAATTATTCAGTCATTTTCCAATCTTGAGAGAAAATATTGAAAAAAAATCGGTTTCCATCGAGCATTACCCCTCTCCTGGGAGTTCGGCAACCTGTCTAGAGTTGACATTTCGGTATTTATGTAATTAAATGAACCATTCTGGAAAAAAAAAAATGAAAAAAATCAGGCTAAAATTTTTTAGAATATGGCACATTTTCCTTAATCTTACCAGACCACAATGATGATGATAAATTTAACGTAAAAATTCCTTTTTTTAATTCAATAACTTCGCAACACAATAAACAAACCTAATACAGATCGTGAGAAAAAACCAGGCGTCGAAAATTAAATATCAAATTTGTATCTTTTTTCGTCTCAGTCGAGCTTATTATGGAAATCTCACACGTTGAATAATTCAAAACTTTTTTTCCTCTGTGAAGAAGCTCAACCGGGTGAAAATTTCCCGAATTTTTTTTATACCGATTACGAACGCCGAGTCGGAAAAATACGAAATATAGAGGACAATTTTGTCGAAGAGAAAAAATGGCGAAAAAACTCAACAAAAATATTTCGTCTTGGAAAAAATACGAAAATGGAACAAAGGGCAAACTTTATCAAAGAACTGGGCCAATTTTCAAGAGGAAAAATTTTCAAAATTCATTCGCAATGGTAATCGAGACTGCGAAACGCGTTCGAGTCGATTTCAGATACGTTGAAACATCCTTAACACAATGTTAAGCTACTCGACGTTTTAAAAAGCTCGATTCAAAATTCAAAACAACACTTCGTCAACTACTTAATGTACAAGTACTTCCACCTACGTATTTCTACAACTGGCACGTTGTAAACGTGGTGAAGAAGCAGCGTGGTAGGTGAACTAGGGAAGGGAAAAATCTCCAGTGTAAGACGATGGTATTTTATCCTCCGATTATGAAGCTCCCTAACACATTTTTTTCGGAGTTATAGCCATTTTTTTGCTTTACGTATTTTCGAGAATTTTTAATTTCAACAGAACGTAGAGAAATTTTCTGTTTGTTAGCATGAAATTAAGACTCGTAGGGGTGTATTTCATATGAAAATTTTTTCGTCAATTTTGGTTCACTTCTTTATGTTTTTTCTCCCAATTGAAGTTTTTAAGCGTAAAAAACGTCCTGGAAAAATTACTAAAAAAATTGTTTCTTTTTACGCAAATCCTGTGCATTCGGTTTTGGTTATTTATTTGAACTGTGAGGCAAATTTTAGCATAGTTTTCAGGTTTTTATAAAGAAAGAAATGACCAAATGAAAAAATGAGGTCGGATTCGTGTTCAGCGGGTCAAAATATCTTGATATGCACCATGTTTGGGACTTTCTCACTCAAAATCCCAAAATTCACTTTTTTTCATAGATTTTTCTAGATAAAAAACAGTGAATTTTGAGATTTTAAGTAAAATTATCACGAAAGAGAATATTTTGGCCTGCTGAACACGAATATTGGAATAGTTTTTTCATTAGATTATTTCTTCCAATGAAAATTCGTCATTTTCAAATTTGAATCGAATCTCTTGGGCAAAGAAATTATTAAAAATAGAATTTTTTGAATAATTCGAGTTCTAAATTCCAATTTCTGATCAATGAAACAATCACTGAAAAAAAGAAAAAAATTCACAGAATTTCAGCACTGAGAAAATCAACAAAATTTTTTGATTTTCGGCGGATTTTCGCTGATCAAATAATTTTACAGATTTTTCAGAAATTTTTCTCTTTTTTTTTCAATGGATTTTTTCCCTTGAATTAATACCATGCTCCAATTCTGACTGATTTCCATTTATTTTCGATAATTTTCAGTGATTTATAAATGAGAGAGTACGATCAAAAATTGGTAAAAAATATTTTTTTTCAATTTCAATTTTTTGAGACGTATTTTTTTAAAATTTATGCAAAGGTAGTTGGGAACCAAATTTTCAGCAGGTGCAGAACTTATTCAAGAAAAATAAATGTGGAAATATATTTTAGTCCATAATCTCCATGTCTGAGGCATTAAATTGGGTCAAAAGATTACAATATTTCAAGTTTTCAAATTTTTCAATTCATTTTCATTTTGGCATCTCATTATTTCGTTCTACAAAATTAATTTATTAATGATTTTCTGCAAGAAGAAGGGGATCATTTAGAGGAATTGGAGGTCAAAAAAACGAAAAAAAAAAAATCTGAAATAGAAAAACATTGAAGACTAAATACGAGTAATTTTATAATCAGTAAACTGAAGAGTTCGAAAATTAATAAGTATGGGAGGATTTCAACTCAAACCATACAACTTATTAAAACATTTTGAAAAAGTGAAACCCAATCTGAAAAACTCTCAACTCTAACCAGGGATCTGGTGAAGGGACGATCCCTCTGGATCCAACTTCGACATTTTTAATAGAAGTCATTCCGGCTCCAAAATTTTTCTAAAGGTGCCTTTGGCTTCAAAATTTTTTAAAAATAGCTCCGACTTCGGAATATTTATAAAAGTTCCTCTGACTTCGGTTTCAACTCCGAAAAAATCGCCCGAAGGGACCTTTCCTAATCCGTCCGGCTCCGGGACTTCAAAAAAATCCTTTACTTAGCTTTTAGATTTTTAAAAAGGGATCTGGCTCCGGCTCCGACTTTGTAATTTTCATAAAATTTCCTCCGGCTCCGAAAAAATTATTCGGAGGACCCTCCTTCTTCCTCACTCCATCTCCGTTGAGATCCCTGACTCTAAAATCCATCTCAACAGATGGATTTCGGCAAAACATTAAAATGAAAATAAATGAGAGTAGAATGGCGTTTGTGGGGACAGATAGAAAAAAAATACCAAATTCGCGTTCTGCAGATCAAAATATCTCGATAAATACCCCCTTTTGCGATCGTTTTACTTGAAATTTTGAAATTCACTTTTTTTATCACGAAGAATCATAGTGAAAACAGTGAATTTTAAAACTTTGAATGAAACGATTTTAAAAAGTCATTTTCCCAGGATGGCTGCTCTTTGCTTCCAAGATTGTTTTTCAAGCTCTCGAATGGCCAAAAAAAATTGGAAAAATGCATCAAAAGTAATGATGAAAAAATTATCATAAATAGACCTTTACGAAGTATAAATTTGTGCCAAAGAACAGAAAATATCCTTCATTTCTGTTGAAACTGGAAATTTTTGTGAAAAAAATGCATAAAATAGCCCTAATTTTGAAAAAGAGAGAATTTGGGTGAGTCAAAAATATTTTCAGAATTTGTTCACATCAAAAAAGACGCCATCTGAGGAGGTTTGAATAAAAATCAGAGCTATAGCCGATTTCACCTCTCATCCAGCCGGACCCTTCCGAAGAAAAAAAAGAACCAAGGAGGGAGCTACGGAGCTGAGCCCATTACAAGTTCGGTAACCAAATGAAGATTAATCGCGCAGATAAAGATAAATGGAAATTCATATCACTTATCCCGGAAACACCTCGAGCTCGGTGTAATTTTCCAGCTACTAATTATCACCCGAGACAGGATAGAAAAATGAATCGCACTTTTTGAAGCTTTATCGTACATAAAAACTATCCCCAGAAAGGTAAAATTTTCGCCAACCCTGCTGGGTACAATTTCGAGCAAAATGTAGCAAAGAATCGATCCGCTGGTCGGTTTGCAATTTAAGTAAAAGCCGAGCCTAAAAATTTTCGTCTTTACTCGGGCCCGAAATACACCTGTCAAATAAATATCGAATTGTGCATTATAAAAACACGTGCCCGTTACCGCGCCAACGCCTGCAGTTTCCAGGTCAGAAATTCGTTCGCCTAAAGAATTTTCGCGCGACAGTAATAAAAATTGCATAACTTGCTGGTGGGTTTCCGCGTACGTACGAAAATCAATTTACATTATTCGATCGTACATTTGGTACGAATTCGCGGTCGTCGTCGCGTATACGTATTTTCCTTATATCGAAATCCGCTAAATAATAAATTATCTAGCGAAAATAACGTCGAAAGGGGAATATTTCGATATCGAAGGATCGCCTTTTTTTTTTCGCGATTATATCATTACGTCAAACCCACCCACGAGCTACCAGCACCGCGTGTTCAAGTACACGAGTATTTTGATAACTTGGCCGCACGAAAAACAAATCTAGCATCGATTTATCGCGAAACTGGCCCGAAAATGGCGAATTTCTTGGCTGGAGGCGTAAAACCGATGAGAAATTCAATCGAGAGGATAAAAAAATGAGTCAAAACTTACCAAAACTCGAACAGCAGACCTCAACAGGGGTAGAAAATATCGACGATGACGAAAATTGCGCAAAACTAACGATACATCGAACACCAAAAAATTAGTAGAAAAATTCACGTATCGAAAAAAAAAATTAAAATAACCAATTTAAAAAAATTTTTAGAATAATCCGTACGTACGAAACAGTATGAAAAAAAAATCGAAGGAGAAAATAAAAACTTGCGTGTTCTGACTAAATTATTTCGAAATTCGAACAACCGTTCACGTTGTACAAAACGCCTCAGTTCAGACTTGAGAAATTTTCAATCAACTTACTGCAGCAATAGCGTAAATGCGCCAGCGCCTTGGGTGGCCAAAACACGTACTAAGCTACACGCTGGAATCGATAAGGGCAAGCACGGATGTTATCCTTCTTCCTTTTATGTTACTTTTCATTAAACAGTCGAACATTTGCACCAGTCAGCAACTATACAGTTGGCTGGAAGCAGGGTGAAAATTTTCGCATGTGAGTGAAAAAATTTTCATTCTGCAGTAAAGCTGTTGAAAAATTTACATTGAGAGGTGTCCGCCCTTCGTTGACACAATCGAATACATTTGTAGGCCCGACTGAGGAAAAATTGGTCGGCTCGACGGGCTTTAACGCCGGTTGGGTTTTTTCTTTGACGCTCGGCTCGAATTCTACCTACGCCGAATTTCTAGAAAAGCTTACCAAAAACATTCGCCATACATGTTTTTGTCGATGCCTTTCGACGAATCGCAGCGTCCTGCGCAACAATAAACCCATAGCACTGAAAGTGATTCTATATCATTAATCATTCGCCCTGCCCATTTATATCCGACGATTAGCTACGCCGAGGAAGCACACTGGCCTAAATTCAATCCGCCAATCAATCGGTTCGTTTCATCTTTTTTTATTCTATTTTCGCAGCAATCGAAACGAAAATATTGACAGGGAAAATAACCCGAAGGTTCCGAGCGTACACAAGGTTTCGCCGAATCTTTTGCAAACTACGTCTTGAAAATATCACCCTGACATAATTCCAATTCCAGAAATAATAAATCCGAGAGAAAATTCTGCCTAAATGATATCGAAGGGGAGAATGGGAATTATCGAAATGCCTTCGGTTTCAAAATAGGCAACCAATATGCCATACAAAAATGCATATTAAATAGATTGCGTAACTAATTATTATAGGAGGTCAATTTCGAGCTCGAAAAGCAACTATTACATCGGTGTCGTTTGAGCTGCCTAATCTAAATAATATGAAGGGGCAGTTGTGTCAATTGCAGGCAAATAATATAACAAGGGCAGTATTAAATTTAGGAAAGGGGGAGAGAAAAGAGTTTTCTCTGAAATAATGAAAAAATCGTATTTTCAATCGAAAAAATTAGATTTGAGTCGAAAAATGCTTGAAAGAGAAAAAACGTTGCTTGAAAAAATTTGTTTCAAGTCGAAAAAATGCGTTTCAATTGAAAAGGCTATGATGTGGTAAGGAGGCATTTAGCCCTTGGTGAAATTTTAACAAAATTTTTATGCCATTCAACTTGCCTACGTGAAAGATGATTTTAGAGCGCAAAAACGAATTTTTACCATACCCCCTGGGAGCAGGGGGTCTCAAAATATGCGATTTTTGAGCCAAAAACTTTTTAAAAATTCTATCTCAACAGATTTTTTCCAAACTTGGCACGTAGGTAGAAGCACCAGAGAGGAGTACCTTGGAATTTTTTCAGATTTTTTTCGACCACTTTAATGACCTAAAATTTGACCTTGAAATTTTCAAATCACTTTGGAAGCACTGTTTTGCAACGAGGCATTCATGGAAAAAAATTTATTTCTATGTTTCTCACTCTATTTTACACCATTCAGAATTTTTTCAGATTTTTTCGAGTGTAGCCTACACGGAAAAAACAAAAGTTACGAAAATGAATAGATTTTACCCCAAAAATAATAAATTTTATCAAAATAATAAATTTTAATCAAAAAATAATAAAATGTATTCAAAAAAATAATAACGTGTTTCAATTCACAAAATAGGTGAAATTTGTTCTAAAAAATACTACTTATTTATTATTAGAAAAAATAATAAAATTTGTAGAAAAAATTAATAAATTTTACCAAAAAGAATAAATTTTATTCAAAAAAATGATAAATTTTACCTATTTTGAGAATTGGGACACGTTATTATTTTTTTAGATAAATTTTATTATTTTTTTTCAGTGTACACTTTGTTTTTCTTGCAAAATTTTAACCCCTTTTGATAGGTCGTATGCCATTTTTGGAAAATATTCAAAAAAAGGGCTCAATTTGGAGCTCAAAAAAGGGTCGAAAAGGCTTAAATTCGATTTTCACTAATAATTTCGTTTCGATTGCAAAATTTCAACTCATTTTGATAGGTCGCAACCCACGTTTCATTAATTTTTTTGAGAATTTCTTTATGATGAAGAGGGATGAAAATCACTATAATTTTCTCAACTTCGAAAATTTGCTAGGGCCTGTTGTGCAAACCATTTTCCTCAAACATTGGCTTATTAGATGCAGAATGAATGTGGGTATACACTTCATTTGATTTTTTTTTGCGCCCCAGATCGCACGTCGCTTACAGAGGCATTATTGTGCCAAAAATGTCAAATTTGGCGAAATGCAAGGTATGAAAATTTGATCTAATCAACGGAAAAAGCTGAAATTTGGCATATACCCTATTTTCGACCTGTCGAATCGATTTGGAAATGACTTCGAGACGTTTCAAAGCCACCAGAAAATTTTGGAATTTTTCAGGGCAGCAGAAAATCCCATAAAAATGGCGCATACGAACTTCAGTACCTATAATTTCGGATTACTCATGTTAGCGAGCTATATGATCGATTGAAGCATAGTTTTCCAAAATTCGTAGCTTTGAGTTCAAATCAATGTTATTTTCAAATTTTCCCAATTTTTTCAATTTTCTCAAATCCAAACTTTTAGGAAAAGGACAATGTTGGAAAAAAATTGGGGATCTTAACTTAATTTTTCAAAATTCGTAACTTCGAGTTCAAATCCACATTTGTGAGCTGGAAATTTTTACAGCAAAAAAATATTAGTTTCAACTCAAAAAAAATTTTGGTAGCTTTGAAATGTCTCGAAACCGCTTCCAATCAATTCGGAAGGTCGAAAATAGGGTATCCTCTAATTTTCAGCTTTTTCCGTTGATTAGATCAAATTTTCATATTTTGCAGGTCTATGTATGAGGTAAAGTTTGAAATTTAAAAAATTCGCCAAAAAAACTCCAACCCCTCAAATTATAAATATTCAAATTTTATTTGGTTGGACTCAAAATTTTACCACATTTTTCATCTGTTATACGAAGGCTGAAAATTTGCAATTGCGAATCGGAAGTTTTTTAAATTTTTTATCTAATTCTTGATGTTTACTCAACCACCTCAAAATCGAGCCAAAATATTTTTTCGATTAGCTCAAATAATTCTTTACGCTGCTACAAACAAATTCCAAAAAGTTGGTCAACATTTATTTCAGTGATAAAAGAATTTTTGGTTCATTTCTCAAGTCACTGAATAAACAAGTTGAATTTTATTAAAATTGCGATAATTTGGAAATTTTATTTTATTTGAAGGTATTATACAAGTGTCCATCAAAGTTGTTTCCAAATGTAAATATAGGACTTTCGGTGAAAGCTCCTTTCCACCTTCTCTTCCCCTACCCGAAAAATCTTGATGTTTTGTACTTAGAATAATTGCTCAAATTTTTTCTGACGATCAAAATAAACGAACTAAACAAATTTTAAATTTTATGAATAATAATTTTTTGAAAAATATCAGAAAATGTTTGCCAATATTTTATTATAAAAAATTTTTAAAAAAATTATTTCACAGATTTTTTTATTCTATTCTAAGAATTTTCACGATGTCTTTCGATTTCAAATTGATTTTTATAGTCACTGAAAATTATTTTAACCATCCATCTTAAAAATAATTTTTCTTCAGAAGTAAATAAAAATAATATAATTTTTAAAATTTTGAAACTCGTTTAAATTTACCCTTCTGGTGAAATTTCATTTCTGAGAACTATTGAGAATTCGATTCATTAAGCAGTACTTAAAATTTTCGCATTCCACGAACCAATGTGAAAAAATTTAATAAAGAGTAATCTTATCATTGGAAAAATATGTATTCATTTTATTCGAACTTGGGAACGTCTTGGCGATAACTTTATCGTACGAAAAAATTCTCAGCTCGTTCGCCTTTTATTAATAAAGCAGCTTACGTTTATAAAATCCCACGCTGAATTTTCCGAGCAGTACATTCGTATCATAAATACATAGATGTCGAATATTAGTTCACTACATTTCGTGATATTTATCACAAATACTTTCGAAATATGTACTATCTATAATAGGTATACATATCTGCTTCCTTATTAGGCAATATTAATTATTTTCCACTATCAATGAGATTAAAAATTGTATTAAATTGTTACTCTCGCAAGCTAGCTTCGGGACTATTTCGGAAATAATCGCTCACAATTCCTTTTACCAACGTTTCAGGGACTTTCTGAAAACGTGAATGCGAACACCTATAGATCTCGAAAGGATAAATTTGTTCGGTCGGAAGACAGGCATTTTTACGACTTGGCAAAACTTTTCAAGCCTTTCCAATGGTAAGAATAAATTTATTTATAAATTTAAAAAAAAAATCATTTAAAAAAGTGAGTGAAAAAATTCAATATCTAGGTAAAAATTAACGATAAAATTTTCTAAAAATCTACAAATAATTTTAAAAAATTTTGAAACGTTTGAACAGAACAAGTTCTAAGTTTTTTTTTTCTTTTAGAAGTGGTGAAGATCTACAGTGATTCAAGATACGTACATTAATATATTTAGCTGCTTTTTCACAAACAATGGAAAAATTTGAAATTACGAAAAGAGCAAGACAATGTACCAAATTAAAAAAAATATCGCAGATTTTGAGGAGAGAAAAAAGAAAAGCTAGCAGATCAAAAAGGAGCAATTGAAAACTTAAAAAATTGCATACATCATTCTAAAATACAACGTTAAAAATAGGTATCTTATGATTTGGACCAGACGAACCCGAAAATATTGAATTTTCGTTTTATCTATTCTTCAGTTCCCTGTATAATGATCTAAAGCTACATCAAAAACAACGAGGAAAAACAGGAAAATGTATTCGTAAGGATCTGCTTATAGTTTGCCAAGCCAATCGTGACCAATTCGCAACATCAACAAACCACGAAATGATGGAAACCCTCCTTCAATTTGGATTGGTTATAAAATGAGCCAGATGGTATTGAAAAAGTTTATGAAAAAGACTCACTTGTCTGTCTAAAGCTCTGTAATTGATAGCTCTATGCATGGAAAATCAAAAAAGGAACAAGAATTAAAACAAAAATGTATTTTCAAGGTATTCAATCATATCTGTTAAGATATCTCATAAGATTTTTTTAGAATTATTTTCAGTACAAATTTTTGTGCTTGGAATTGCAGTTTGTTATGAATTTGAAAATTATTTTACGTTTATTGAAGATCAGAATTATGACGTGAAAACTTTTATACTCTAAAATCAGCTTGTTTTGGGATTTTCATTGCATTGTCCCTATTTCTAAGACAAAGTATATTTAATAATTTTTTTCCGAAAACGATTAAGCATGTGAATTATTCATTTTTAGCATGAAGAATTAGAATGAGAATTCAAAAAATTACACTCAGAAAAAAGTTTTCAAATTAGAAATTTACGGAAAGAATAGAACAAAAAATTGAAACTAATACACAAACTTAGATTTACATTCGATTCCAAATTTCCAAATTGAATAGGAAAAATCATACTGTCACTCAAGATTCGTTTTCTTTCGATTCAGTCGCGAAAATCAGAGGAAAATATTCTAAAAAATGGAGGGTTAATGCAAAAATAAATTTCTTGAGATAGAACAACCGGAAACGACTAATTAGGTACTTAATTTATGAAATGGAATTTTTCAAAAAACGACTAAAAATAAACGATTTGCTTTTTAGTCGTTTTTTGAAAAATTCCATTTCATAAATTAAGTATCTAATGGTTGTTCTATCTCAAAAAATTTATTTTTGCATTAACCCTTGCGACGACCGATATGAAAATTCAGAAAATTGAAAGTTTTTTTTTAAAGAAATGACTAGAAACAACCAATTATTAGCTATTATAGAAAATGGTCGTTGAAAAGAGAATACCTAGCCAGTAACAACAGATTTACTGTAAGTACCCTGGTTTTTGAAGAAACGACCAATATTGGCAATAAATGTGTAAAAATGCATAATCTTTAATTTTTTTTGTCCTTTTGCTTGGACAGTATTCCATGTTTGTATCACATGATGTCTACAATATCACAGAGATGATTTTCTTTGACTTTTCCACGATTTCCAGATCAATTTTTTCTTGTTTTCCAGACTTTTGCAAAAAAGGGAGAGAAGAAGAGAGATTTAATTTAATGAGTATCAAAATGAGAGTCTTTTCAAAAAGAGAATGAAGATTTCATTTTGTTGAATGATGACATTGAATAAGAAAAACATGAAACGAAGTTGATTTTTCGGATTTTTTATAGGTACAAAACCAAAAAAAAAACACATACATGTTAAAATGATCAATTTTCTAGTAAATATGACCTCACAAAATGAAAAATAATTTTGAAAAGGAGACGAAATAATTCATACATCATTTTTTTTGAATTTTCTCAAAGCTTTGAGCAATAGAACATTAAAAATATGTTTATTAAAAAAATTTCTAAAATGAAAATAACGAAAAAAAAAAGAAATTTTCAAATAAAAAAATCAGAAATGTAAGTATTTATTGTCCGTTTGAAGCGAGAATTTTTTAGTGAAAAATCATGTTCAAAAACGAAAAATAATCCTTTTTATTTGCTCTGAAAATGTTTCTTCATTAGGATTATAATTCCCAAATGTAGCATGAGGACTAGTACTCGAAAAAATGAGATATTTTTCTATAAAATCAAAATCAATCGAGAAACTTTAGATAATTCATTTACTTAGGTATTTGGATTTTTACAAAATTACAGCATACAAAATTTCGTGACTTTTCCAGAGTTTTTAGAAAATGAACACCCTGATTATCGTCTTCCTTCACAAAAAAATTATTTAAAATGGGGGAGGAGGGATTTTATTTTAAAATTGTTACCAACATTTTTTCTTTATTTTCCCTTAATAGATACTAGATAGGTATGGATTTTTTGATTTATCAATATTAATATCACCATTCAACCAGCCAGATTATTTTGCTTTCTTCTTGACCAAATTCTAATCGTTTCTCTAATTATTATCCTTTTTTCAAACCAAAATTTCACCAAGAGGATGGTTGGTACCTATATCAATTTTATGCCATATAAAATATTTCGAGCAATCATGAAAAAAGTTCAAGTTACTAACTTAAAGTTTTTATTGATTACACAAAATTCAATGTTACCAACCAAATTACGAGTAGAAAATTAGAAATCGGTAGACTCTCGGGCAACATTTAAATTTAATCATCACACTGGACTAATCAGAAATCTCGACCTAAATTTTTCATCTCAGATGCTAAGTTCAAATAAGACACTTCGACACTATAAAAATGTAATTTGTACACAATTTCTCATCGGCCTTCCAAGATTTCAAGCTTTCATAAAATATTTCAAACTACAGAAACCACCGACATTTCAATTCAATTCACACTACTTTCCTGTTACAATGAAGAATACCTCCTAGCCCCCAAATTAGGTAACATTTACAACATTCATTATCACCAAACGTACAGCAAAATTGATTAAAATTAAGTAATCTCGGGTAAATGATGAAAGCTTTGCTATTCGTTTTGATAATCAAGCTGCGAACTCTTTTTGATTTCAAATGTCGTTGAATTTCACCCCCTATGGCTGAAAATACTCGCTCAAGTAATTATACTTCCATTTTTCTTTCATTCGCCAACTAGAATACCTAAATTTTAATTGAAACCCGTTTCCTAGATCAAATTCGAGTAATCTTGGCAATCTACATCATCATTCAATTTGGGCCATGTTTATCCTACGAAGATCTATGGAAACCTGCCGAGTTACAGACCTCAATATGCTACAAAAAAGAACCACGAAATCTCTCCAATCCAATAGCAACAAACGCCACAAGCTACGTAGAGCTAATAGAGAACAGCGACGTATTCGTTGATAAAAGTTTACTGCTTAAGACCATATTCGAATGCTCCCACGCTGCCATCCTGGTGACAGCTCCAAAAGGCTGGGGCAAGAGCACCAATCTAGACATGATCAAGACCTTTGTTGAACTGCCTTACGACAGCGATGGTCAAGAACAGCACCCTGTAGGTGCCTCCAACAGCTATAAATTCTTCAGCGATGGTGAACTAATGTGGCACGATGAGAAATACGGTAAATTACAGAACCCTTTGCTAATCTCAGCCTACGACGAGTTCATCCACGACCATCTCGGCAAATACCCGGTCATCAAGGTGGAAATGAAAAAAATGGCCCTTGGAAACACGTTTCAGGAAATGCTCGGCAATGTCCGGGTCTATTTGAAGGATCTCTTTAATCAATTCAGATTCGTCGTGAAACCTTTATACGCAGTGATGCAAAATGAAGGAGCTGCTCGATCAGCACGACACAGATCATACAACATGCTCTGCAGATACGCCTCCATTGTCAACATGAATCAAGAAAATGTTACCAATCTTCAACACGGTATTAAATTTTTGTGCGGACTACTCTTCAATCATTTCCGAAGACGGGTTGTAATCCTGGTTGATGACTATGACTACCATCTCAACATCTTCCTCAATAATACCCATCCCCTGCCCAAGGAGGAGGAAGCCGACATGTATTATTTCTTCAAAAGTGTAATGAGGTTCGCTTTCAAGGATAACGCCTATCTAGAAAAAGGAGTCCTCACTGGGACCCTGCAATTCGGCACTGGAGCTCATCACACACCCAACTCAGTAGGCGAATTCAACTACGTCTACGAAAACCCTCTGCTGCGTTTCTACGGTTTCCTGCATTCCGAAATGGTGGCCTTGTTCAATCACCTCGGCATATCTCATCAGTTAGCCGAAGTCAAAAAATGGTACAGCGGTTATTACACAAGCTTTGAAAAGCACACCTGCCTAATTTACTCGCCTCCTTCGGTTATCGAATTTCTATCCACTAGAAAATTCGACAATTATGTAGATCTGCGAAATGATTCAGAGATGATCAATATGATCTTTAGCATACCGAAATTACGAGGCAGTTTGGAACTCCTCATTAACGAACGACCCATAACCATTAACGCTAAAAGCTTATACATCACCAAGCTGGACATTGAAAGTCTACAATTGCTGATACATTGCTCTACCTTAACTGAACTCGAATACAGGCGCACAACCGTCGAAATAGGCTTAGCTTATTTAGCTTCAGCTGGATACCTGAGTCTGGGCTGTATTCAACGCAGACTAGAGCAATATCGTCGAATGATCACAACCCAGATACCCAATCTACAAATGCTGAATGAGTTCTCCAAAAGACTACTCTTGCAGTATTATCAAGAATATGCCATCCCAGAAGATTGTATCAACAGGGTGGTTGAAAAATTTCATAATTGTATTCAAGGTGATCGTCCTGAACTGTTTAGGAATAGTTTGCAGGAACTATATGATGGAGTTAACCTGTTCCATTATCAAAATGATGTCAATTTGACCTTTGTTAATCGAAGTGTGCAATATTCCATGCTAAATATGATCTCGATCCACATGAGACAGCGGTACCAATACAGAACTGTGGTCAGTGAAGAGTACAGCAAGCCTAATATAGTCTTGTATGGTGATAGACACACCGTCATCGTACATACCAGAACTGAACATGTCCATGGACGGAGTAGAAACGCCATGTTGGCTAGAAAATTCCGTCATCTCATTAGTACTGAGAATATTTCCATGATCACTTATATGGTTTGGGATTTCCATCTGAATAAAAAAGTACACATCGAGGTGTCTAAGGAATTAATGAACAGAGGAATATTGCACAGAACCTAATTGTCTGCTTTTCAACTCGACTATGGCAGTAGGAAAATTTCAGGATGGAAATTGGAGCCAGGGTTTGAAATTTTTGGAGAAAATGCAAAAAAAAAATTATCAAGTCAATATTCGGTGAATTCGAAAGTTATCTCCGAATTTTGTAATTTTTTCATTTTGCAATAATGAAGATTGATTGGAAGTTTTTTTGAAATTCGATTTTCTCGACAAATATTTCAAGGAAAAAAAACCTTACGCATTCTGCGTAAGGTAACCGACTTTTCCACAAACGTCGGTGTAGAAAATTAAATTTACTTTCGTTCAACTATTCACTAATATTGAGTATATTGAAGAGTACCAAACTTGAAATTTTGGACTCCTAGGCACCCATGTACACTAGGGTATCCAGGGAAGGAGCTCAAATCGAAATAAAATAAGTTTTAAAAAAATACCAAATTCGAAATCAGCGACCCAAAAAATATCAAACTGCGCCGTTTTACAAACTTTTTAATGCTAATATTCAAATTATTTACGTTTCAAGCTTGCATTAAGAAATTAAAAAAACGGCAGTTCACAAATTTTAAGCCTACCGAGGGACGACTTAGGAACATGTAGAGGATTCAAATCGAAAAACAAAGAACTAATTCGGAATCAGCGACCAAAAAATCATCAGTTTATGCCCTTTTACAAACTTTTTTTTACAAACTTTTTAATGCCAGAATGCGTTTAAGCCTGCCGAGAGACGGTGTACCTCAACCGATCGGGCTGAAAATTTTTCTGTGGGGTCCTCAAACCTTTCTTTGCCAATCCTGAAAATTTCAGCTCAATCGGTTCTGTAGTTTTAGAGAAATCGAAATTTTAAGCGCAATGCAACTTTTACCTTGGTTGTTTCAAATTTCGGCTAAGTCCCACCTCCAACACAAAAAGTTCAATATCTCGAAAACGGCTGAACCGATTTTAAATCGGTTTGAAAATCTCAAAACTACATAAAAATGCTATCTTTTGGGATCATTGTCCCCTTCTGGAGCTACACATCTTTTGAGTTTAATGCGAATTTCGAGTATTGGACCCTCCTTTGCATCCTTTGAGGATCGTTTTTGACCAAAGGAGAGGCCTCCCAAAAACGTCTGTATAGTAAGTCGTAGAGAATTAAATTTGCTTTCGACAATGAGTCATTAGATTTTTTTGAGGATGCCTAGTTTTCAAATTATTCGAGCTTCAAGTTTCAGTAAGCTATTGAAAAAAACTGTTTACACATTTTAAACCTACCGAGAGACGGTGTACCTCAACCGATCGGGCTGAAAATTTTTCTGTAGGGTCCTCAAACCTTTTTTTGCCAATCCTGAAAATTTCAGCTCAATCGGTTCAGTAGTTTTAGAGAAATCGAAATTTTAAGCGCAATGCAACTTTTACCTTGGTTGCTTCAAATTTCGGCTAAGTCCCACCCCAACCCCTAAAAAACACAAAAAGTTCAATATCTCGAAAACGGCTGGACCGATTTTAAATCGGTTTGAAAATCTCAAAACTACGTAAAAAATGCTATCTTTTGGGATCATTGTCCCCTTCTGGAGCTACACAGTTTTCGAGTTTAATCGCGGACAAAATTATACATAAACATATAAATATATATATATATATATATATATATATATAAGGAAACCTCGTTCTCAACCACACGTCCTATCGTGTTCAGAATGTCCGAAAACGTAAAAAAAAATCGTTCCCGACGCTCCCTTCAACTACGATGAACAATTTAGTACTCGACTTTTCCTAATGGAAAAGTCGGTAATAAGAGCGGAGAAAACGCGAGGAACAGAGTAAAACATATGTACATTGAAGATTCAAAATAAAATCATTAATTTGAAAAAATCAATTCGTCTCGATTTCTTGGAAAATAATTAGAATTGCACGTCTCAGAAATAATGAGATTTTTGAAAATGATAAAACTGAACTAATCAATCATAAAAAGGATAATTTCTGCAATTAATTTGGAATTGTTTTCATAAGCTGTTCTTATCGGACCCCTCCCTGAGTGAAATATGATTTCCTTGTAACACAAAAGAATCGTTTGGGAATGATTGACATTTACAATGCATTAAAATCAGCTTGGATCAATTATTTTCTGACACCCCCTCCCCCACGCTAAAAAAAATCAAAACGATTTGAGATACAAGTAAAATAGAAACAAAGAGACTTTGAAGAGTTTTTGGCAAAATATTTACTCCTCTCTTTTCCTTTTTCCTCACAAAAATTAAAAAACTTGCTACATCTAAGAAAAAATATTGATCAACAGCAAAACTTGAATTCTCAAACAAAAACAAAAAAAAAGAATTATAGTTGGTATTCTTTAAAAAAAAAAAAGAAAATTACATAAATTAAGTCTAACATCGTTTCACATAAAATCTTTGCAATTATTACAACACTTAAAAAATTATTTGAATACAGGTATTCATAAAAAATGTGATTAGTTGAAAAATTGGAGTAAATTTTTCAAATGACCTAATTAATTCAAATTCTATGGAAAACATACTCGAAACTGTTTGAAAATATAAAAATGCTCAAAATCATCGTGATAACAATAAAAATTGTATGAAAATTTGATTAAATCGCAAATAAAAATTAGTCAAAATTGCTTTGCATGCTTTGAAAATTTAAAAAAAAAATGACGAAAAAAACTGATGAAAATTTCGAAAAAATACGTTCAATGATTAATTAAAAGTAAGTTAAAAATAACTTAAAATGTGGTAAAAAGAATTTTAAAAAAATCAACAATTTTTATCTACGGCAAGTAGGTATGCAATACATACATTTTTTTTTATTCTCTGAAATATCACCAAAGGTCATCAAAATTACATCCAAATTGCTTTAAGACTCGTAACATTTTTATCCAGGTATGTGTAATAGGGTGAGCCGAAAAAACAATTTTTTCGATTTTCAAAAGCATACCTCCCGCAAAAGTTGTTGGCTGATGAGATTTGAAGAATAAAAAAAAACAATCAAAATCAATTCATATCTTCCGATCGCGCATTGACATTAAAAATTTCAAAAATTGACAAAAATTCAATATTTTCAAAAATTTTAGAAAATTTTGAAAAAATTTGAAATTCATTTAAATTAGTTTTAAAGCTTTTGTAGTGAGTATTCAAACCAAAAATCAGAATTTTTTGAAAAAAAAATCATGCTTTACGCCTTTTTTAAATTTCTGCTACTTCTTCACATGAAGAAAAATCAAAGAAAAATTATAAAACGTTGATTTTTTCAAAAAAAAATTATTTTTTGGTCTATGTGGTCACTAAATAAGCTCTAAAATTAATTTTAATCAATTTTGAATTTTTTCAAAATTTTTAAAATTTTGAATTTTTGCTAATTTTTGAAAACTTTAACGCCAATGCGCGATCGGAAGATATGAATCGATTTTGAATTTTTTTTTTTATTCTTCAAGTCTCATCAGCCAACAACTTTTGCGGGGGTATGTTTTTGAAAATCGAAAATATTGTTTTTTCGGCCCACCCTAATGTGTAACTTTCAACAATTCGTGAGATATTTTTACTTTTTCGACATTACTTTTAATTTTAGAAAACATTCCACAGATTTTTAAGTATTTTTCACAGCATTTTCATTCAGCTTTCACAGGAACTGAATAATTTTCGAGAAGGTTTTGAATTTTTTTGAAATATATTGCATTGTTTTTTTCATGCTATATTAATTTTATCTTATTTTTCACAATTTATGTGAAAACTGAACAATTTTTTGTCAATGTTTTCGATTATTTTCGCAATACAAAGGGTAATTTATTTTTCAAACACTTCATCCAACTTTGGAAATCAGTTTTTCATCTAAAATAAGACAAAATGAGAGAGAAAGGGGGACAATCTGCCTCTCAATCGCAAAGGAATTGTATTTTTAGTTCGAAAAATTAAGGTGAAAGTCAGAAAACATGAACTTCTGCGGAAAATTTTGCATTTTGAGATGGATAAATTCGAAGAAAATTGCAATTTGAGCCAGAAAAATCTAAAAAAATGCTATCCGAGTCAAAAAATTCAATTTTTAATCCTCCTCTTCAAATTTCTCTGAGCTATTTTCAACAACTCAAGTTTTTTTTTGCTCGCAAAAGCTCATCAGCATTTAAGCACAATATTTCATTCAATTTCCAACTTGCCATATTTCAAACAAATGACATATTTCCACACGTAATCTCGTACAAAATGAAAATCACTGAAAACCCAGACATTGCAATTCCACATTACACATTTCGTACCCATCCAGACAAATTATTTCCTCACGTTTCCGTCAAATTGTAAGATTTCCCGCCAAATTTGGCACAATAATGACGTCTGCGACTCTGTACATGTTTAAATACAACATAGCTCGACGTTTAATCAAATTTTAAATCCAGTAAGTTGATCTAATAAGTTGCAATCTAGTGGGAGAAATTTTAAAAAGCGTCTAGCAATAAAATTATTCTCCTTGTTCTCATTTGTAGGCGACTTTTTCGACACGACTGTCTCATAAATTGCCTATTTCGAATTTCACAGCAATAATAAAAATGCTACGTGGAGAGACTTTAAAAACTGTACGAAAACGAATCAAATTTTCGTATCAGACTCGCGCTTCTCGGTACGAAATGGTGAAAAAATTTTCGCAGTTGGGTCGACGTGGACCCGGTATGTATATACGTTTATTAATTTATAAAATCACAATACGACGTAAATAGCCAATTTAGAGCTTGGAAAGCGTTATAAACGTGGCGGCATCGGCATCATCCGAAGAGCTGGAGAGTTAAACTAAACAAACGCCTGAGATATGCGTTTCTTATTAACCGCTTTTATCCATTTATAATACCCTCGAGTAGAGATATAGCATAGCGTGGCGCGTGAAATACACCTCCTCGCTCCGACTCCTGTACACAGTCAAGTCGAGAGAAATCATCGCATAAATCTCTTCGCAAACAATTCAACTGCTATGGTATCGTATCCTCGTACTATGCTACCTTATATACAATTTAAGTGGCAAAAGCATTACCACGATGTAAATGAGTTTCATAACCCGGAGCTGAAAAAGATGAATGAACTTGGGAGAAAGGGAGACAGCGCGAGACGATAAGACGAATCAAAAAATAACGCCGTCGTTATTACGTATAAAACCAGCCAACATCGATAAATAAAGGGTAAGAAATTAGTCAATGACAAAAATTCAACGTTAACAAGTGTACAAAGGTATGTTGGTAAAGCTGAGAAAAAAACTTTTTCGGTGTGAAAGATGTTAAACTGTATTTTGTATACGACATTCGTAGCCGCACTAGTGGCAACACTGCACCGCCTATCGGTTGTGGTGAGAGAGCAGCGCAGCTGTCTTGCTCGCTCTCACTTCGCAGAACTACCTGAACTCGTCCGCATCTCTCGGTCTCCGTCTGATACGTGACACTTATGTATTTCTTTCTCGTGCTCAATACAGTGATTATCCCACGTTATATTGGTGTTATTATTTCTATTTGATATATTTGGTATGTATCCTACTACAAGTCTATCATGGTAAGCAGAGCGTGTGAGACGGTTATCCGGCTGGCCTTTGTCGTCGGGAGCGTTTCTCACCTCTGATAATTATTTATTTATTTTTATCGAATTTTATTGCTTTCATCATGGCTTTAATTTAATTCTCGCGTAATTAATTCTATTCTGTGTGATTTTTCATGTTTCCATGCGCGAGTCAATGCCGAAAAATATGCCGAAATGTGCTGATTTTTTATTGAATAACTGTGAAATTTTTCCGAATTTGCTTACACCAAAATGCCGATTATTTTTCTTGAATGCCTGTAAAATGTTTCTGACGTAATTCAGTCGGGCTTGGCTTAGATTGATTATTTTTAGCACGTTTGAAACGTTGATTATTTTTTTTGTACGTTTGAAACGTTGATTATTTTTTAGCACGTTTGAAACGTTGATTAATTTTTTAGCACGTTTGAAACGTTGATATAATTGATTAGATCGATATTATGGCATTAGAATATCTGTGAATTTTCCTTTTTCAAATATGTACAGTTTAATATTGTTATCACTAAATCAAAATAATAGTTTAGATCGGCTCCAGTTACATACAGTTAATTTGTTTTGATTATGCCAATGAATAGTTATGTGAATATACATTTAGATTGAAATTTATTAATGGCAAGTTATTAATTCGGCAAATATTATCAGCTTAGATCGGTTATAATTAACGGATTGTTATCGGCTCAGAGTGTCAAGAATCAATGAAATATTATCAGCTGAACGTTTTTCAAATGGATATCACATCGGCTTAGATCGTTCAGAAATAATGGAACAGTATTAACCCAGAATTGTGTACAAGTAATTAAATATTATTGGCTTAGATCGTTTACAAAATAAATTCAATATTACTGGCTTAGATCGTTCACATTTAATAATTACCAGCTCATATCGTTCATAATTAGCCAAATATTATTTTAGATGGTTTAGAAATGACCGGACATTATTTGCTTAGATCGTTCATAATTGGTCAAATATACTGCCAGCTTAGATCGTTAATGAATAATATGATATTAGATCGTTGACATGTGATAATATCGGCAGACTTTAATAGATACATGATGAAATAATACAGCTTAGATCGTGACTACTGAATAATTTGATTTAATGTTGACGTTTTACCATTTTAGAAAGAATTTTCTTACACCTTGATAATTAGCATATTGGCAAATAGATCGTTGAAAGATAAATGGACCATACCAATGAAGTATCAAAACAGATTATCAAGAAATGGATTATTAGCTTTGATCGTTAACACAGGTTTACTCAATTATTAGCTTAGAACCAATTATTAATATCTGCAAAGTTCCTTTGTTTTAGATCGAAAATTAAATACTGGCGAATTCTTATCAGTTTAGATCGGACCTCAAATCCAAGGAGGCGAAGTTTATCATATTAGAACGGATTTCAAACTTTCAATATGGAACAAGTTCAGTACCACAAATGAAGTCCAAGTACAACAGTCAAAATTTATTAGCTTAGAACGAATACCTGTGTGGTTCATAATTAAATTTAGCTTAGATTGAATGAAATACCTGTGTGGATTAGAACCAAATTCAACTTAAACTGAAAATTTGTGTCAAACCCTGTGTGGATTTAATAAATGAATTTGCTTAGAACAGAATATATATTTAATAACGGCGCATTTTAGACCGGATTTCTTGGCCAACAGGATAAATTTTTCACCATCTTAGAACGAATTCCAATCACTCAACAGTCAATGACGTCATACCACCAGAGCTACGTTGCCAGGAAAACCCACAACAATGATGAAGAATGCGAACGTCGGCCGAGCTACGAGAACCCTTATCGCCTGCTATCTGTTACCTGCTTCACGAGTACAATGGAACCAGACGACGACGACGGAGTTATTTTAGATCGGGGAAAAACCCAATGAATAAATCCTGTGTTGGCTTATCAAGTAGATAAAATTAGATCGAGACGCCAAAGTATTTTATTTAGATCGTATAAAACCCAACGAATGAATTTTATCCTTATAATGTTATCTTTCAAAGCCCTTATATGGAATCATTACGTTGATATTTTAGATCGGTGGATGTTTCCAAACCTTGATAATGGAATTTTAGTTTGATGACTCAATACTGAATAGTGCCAAAACGTTATCTATTATAATCCTTATATGGAAATCATATTTTAGATCGATGGAGATGTCCGAACCTTTATTGAAAATTTTTGATCGATGACTCATACTAGCAATAGAATTTTAAATTGATAATGAATGTCTTTTTGATGACTAATACTTTAGAATGATGTATATACCTGCTGTAACCTTTTGTAAAGGTGACGTTGAAATTCCAGAATTATGACTCAAAGCTTAGAACGATGTATATTATTTTGATTTAGCTAGAAATTTTAGATTGATGACTGATATCATTTGAAATTTATACATGCTTAGATTGCGACTCATTTTTGATATGCTTAGAACGATGACAAATATAGTCGAAAGACTTTAAATTATTTATGAATTGGCATGTTTTAGCAATGATTATTTAGATCGATATTTTGAAATAGTACGCTACCCAATGTGGAAAATGGAATTTGTGCATTGTTTATCCATATACTCAAAAGCCTATTGCAAAGGTGGGTTTCAGTGAATGCATAGATAGCAACATTTGAATATTAAACGAATATTAAATCAGCTATTTAAAAAGCTTTTAGATCGATTAGTTGGAATTATTACTGAATTTTAGACCCGCTCATTAAAGCGATTATTGATTTTAGATCGGAAATTTGAAAATTATTATTGAATTTTAGATCGAATGAATTGGAGTTTATTAAAACCTTTCATGGTCTCCAGTGGATCGAAAAATTGAAAATTATTGAATTTATTGCTAATTACACAGATCTTAGATGTGGAGTTTTCTAAAACCCTACGTGGTCTCCAAATATAGGCCTTCTAGATCGTAAATAAATATTTAAATTTCTGAAAACGATGCTAAGTTGATACGATTTGGTTATCTGATGCTACTGTATTTAAGATTGATCTGTACGTACGCCAGACAATCAAATATTGAGATAATTCACTGAAATGCGGTGGTTTATTTGGTGGTAGAAGGCGAAACGCAGGCTATCAGCAATCCAAATAAATCAGTACAGTATAGAAACAGTATGCGAAACGCTACCTAGTATATACTTGCCGTAAAGTTTGGAAGAGCTCCATACAGACTTACGCTCGCCATATTGAAGTGACTCCTGTTGTACTGATATTTTTGAAAATGAAATGCCTGTGTGGACCAAAATAATTGGATCAGTAGGAACGACTGAAATCGAACAAATGAAATGATCTATTGACATTTGAAAATTGACTATTATTACTTTATTTACACAGGAGTCCACTTCAAAAAGAGAACTCTGTTCTGCCACATCGACATCCCTGCCTGAAGGGAATGCTGGAGCAAAGGGTAAGCACAATGTTGAAAGAGTCATAAATTGTGATAAAACTGATAAAACCAAGCTTAGATCGAAAGTGCCAAAAGAGAATTTAGAATATGAAAATGAATCTAGAAAATGGGCAATTAGTTCCCTCGTTAGAACGAAATATGTACATAAAGCGGTAATATCTGGATTCTGCTAAAATGATTAGATCGTAAAATTAATGAACATGAACCTAGAGCTAGTACCTCAGGTGTACCTTTTAGATCGGCATACTCAATGATATAACACACCTCCCCTGTAATTAGTATCAACTCCAGAAACCCCTCCTGTTATGCCGCACTTGGATAAGAAGACACAGGTGGTGGAAACATCTAGAACGGCACCACACGCCGGACATTTAGATCGAAAAATGAACGGAATCCTCAACAGAAGAAGACTCGATTGCTTTACTGTCCAACAGAAGTACCATTTAATTAGCATAGACCGTTTCAAATCAAAAGGAAATAGCTGAGAGCGAAATTCAGAAGATTATTGTAAAAGAAATCATTGAGGTGAATAAACAACTTAGATCGGCAAGAATCGACCATCCAAGTGACCAGACCTGTTCAACTGAACCTTAGACTGTTAGTAATGCGCAAACTGACTCTGATTGTTTCAAAGGTGAATCTGAAGAAGAAGATATAGATTTTGTACCAGAAAATAGATCGCCTAATTCTCCACAATTTGTATCTGATGAACCCAACTCCAATTCTCACTTAGAACCTGAAGAAGATGGAGACCCGTCATCACCAAGCTCGTTTAGTAACACAGAAGACAATAAAGATGATAATAAGCGCAAGAAGAAACAGAGTATTAGATCAAATTGCAATAAAGAGAAGCTTAGAACGTCAAAAAAGTACTGAAAAAGCTCAGTCATCAATGATGAATGATACATTTTAGATCGGCTCGAATATTATAGAAACTCGCCCGTACAAAACCAGAAAACATTGCTTAGATCGGATATATACAAGAGACATTACTTTAAATTTTAGACTGGCTCCTGAAATTATCAACAGGTTTAATTATTGCACCTTTAAAATGGAAAGTATTTGAAAAATGCAACTCATCTTAGACCGGCTCAGTTTACATTCCTTATCCTAGATCTGCTAGAATAAAATAGAAACGATTAAATCAAGAAAATACAAACTTTCATCTTAAATTGGTTATAATATCAACACTGTCAAAAGTCGGACGAATATATTATTTTTTCTAATTCCAAATTGATGAAGAACTTGAAAACTTAGATCAGTTATTCCTCGAAGTTATAGCTTGAATTGTGACTTCGTTTAGATCGGCTCATTAAAAGATTACAACTGAGAATAATTTGCTTAGATCGTCACTGAGCATACATCTGAAGAAAAGTTCCAGACTTTTTAGAAAATAAAAGCTTAGACCGATATGCTAAGAAAAATGCCAAAATTAATGGCTAATTTAGATCGAATAATTTTTGAAAAATCAATCAAAACGCCGGAATAAAAATTATATAAGTTGAATACTTAGACCATAATTGAAATATAAATAGCTTAGATCAATAGTCTGAAATTATCCAGTAGCTTTGACTGGAAAATATTTTTATACTGACAAATTTTAGATCGATTATATTATGAAATGCATGTAACCATAAATGGCTTAGAACGGTGGAAATTTTTAAATCTGACGTTATAACAACAAAAGCATGGATCGTGATATTACAAACTGAACAGCTTAGATCAACATGCTATACTTTTGATACATCTCAGCTAGCTACACTTATTGCAGACTTGCCACAAATTATCTCCTATCTGAAAAATTGGAATCCTTTAAATCAACGACTTGTCATTGGAATGGAATATTCAACAAAGAAGTGTATTTACCAGCAGCACTTAGCCAAGCAACCAAATTCGTGGATGTTTAGATCGATAAATACTTAACCCACACAATGAAGAAATGAAAATAATCAATATTGGGCCATTTTTCCTTGGATTAGTACTCAACACTTTATCATCTTGATTGGTTTATTTTGCAGAAACAGCGTAAATTAGATAGAAATGCCCTGACAGCAACAGTTAGCAACGAATCAGTAGCCATCGTTAGATTGTATGTCAGTAATAGCAGCTATAAATTTGAAATACTTGGAATGCTTCATAGCTTAGATCGTTTATGAATTGTCAGAAATATTGTCAGTTTTAGACCATAGACAGAAGTATGATATATAAATCAAATTCAAATCAACAGTTAAAACATTATATGGTTTTATTAGTTTGCTTAGATCGTAAATTGGGCCAAGAACAAGGATCATAAGATTTACCAATAATTTTAGATCAGTACTCCATTGCAAAAGTTAGAAAGTATTTACCAAATTAAATTAGATCGACTGAAAGTAAAATGAATATTTTAGATCGTTACTGTTAAACTATGCTTAGATCCAAACATTAAAAAAATGAATGCCACCATTTTAGAACATAAATGAAATAATTCAGATTGATTAATATCACAAAATACAAATTTAGAACGATTGAAAAGTTGAATTATGTAACAATAGCCAATGATTTAGATCATACAACCTGGCAAAAGTTATTTAAGACAGACAGAAGACCATATTTTGAATGGAATAGAATTTGAATTACACTGTGTAGACTGAAATAATGGAATAATTAGATGGCATACGGAGAAAATTTAGATAAATGGTATATTAAAAATGTGATGGTGAAATAAAACCCTAATCGATTATATAAATGGAAATTAGAAAGTTATAATATTAGATCGATAATCTGTTAAAAGACTACATACATCACTAAATCGTGAAGAATCGAATACAAAAATTTAATACCAGACTTGTAAATAGAGATCACACAACATGATACTAAACTTGGAAATTAGATCGTCACTTGAGTACCTGTGAAAAATTGAACGTTTATCAAAGACTATAAACAGATATTTCATCTTAGATCGAATTTCAAATTTTTATTAGATCAACAAATAGACCCAGAGCTCTTAGACGATTTTACACTATTCACTTCAACATTATTGGGCCAATTACATCAGCTTCTTATAAAAATAAATTTTGATGGATCATCAGCTTTGCTAATTTACTACCGATAAATGGATCGATAAATTTTTTTGAATTGGATTGACACTGGAATAATGGCTGATTTTAGATCGAAATCGTTAAAAATATATTAATATGCCAAAATAAGAAAAACATGGAAGTAATTATTGGAACATAAAACTGAAAACTAGAACACCTTAGATCGGAAATCATTTAAAAGTGGAACACCTTATATCAAAAACATCTTAGACAGATAATGCTTTGTTTCAAACATTAAACGCTCGTACACCTTAGACCAATAATTTTACTAGGATGAAGAATAATTAGCACAGAATAATAGCATTAGATCGGATATGGAAATAAAACATGTAAATTGATTATTAAATTTAGAAATGAGCAAATAGAACGTCACCTTGTTTTTTGCCATCAACCTAAATCGTAAATGTGACCAATAAATATCACCAGAGATTACTTTATTTAGAAAGCTCAGACTCGTTGAAAATCCAGACATGATAAGATCGAATTACAATTACAGAAATTTAAGAATTGGAAATTATTTATCTTGGATTAGACCGATTGACAATTAATACTCTAAAAACCTGAAACGTTGGATGGAATAAAACAAAATTAGATTGGAGGATAATTTGAGCAAAATGAAAACGCTCCAAAGATCGAAGCTGGACACAGACTCAACAAAATTTATGAACACTTTGAAAACAATTAGAACGGCTTAAAGCGTACATTGCTTGGACAGCAGACAATGATGACATTGAAACTTTTGTTTTATTGGTTGACTTTTAAGGAGATCCTATTACTGTTGAATAAGCCTTACTTGGACTAGATTGTGAACATTGGAAAAATGCTTATTGGAGAAGAAATGAAATCACATGATCGTCATAATACTTACATCTTTATGAACAGACCGATACCTAAAGAGAAGCCCACAATTGTAGATTTGATCAAAAGTAACATTAAATAAATTTATACTGATTAGAACGATGCTAATATGAGATAAATCCTTTTTCTGATATAAACTGATAAGTATGAAAAACCAAAATCTTAGACCAATGATCAATTTTAGACCTGTGGCTAATTTTAGATGAATAACAGATAATCAAATGTAAAATGAACAATTTTAGATCGTTAACAAATTTTTAGAGTAATAAACTTGATAGAGTTGCCAAATAATAGACTGTAACATGAACACATTGGCAAAAGTAGAACATATTTCCAGATTATAAATAATTTAGAACGACTACATGATATTATAAAATCTTTGATATTAACTCATACAACACCTTAAAATAATGATGAATTTATACAGACATCTTAAATTGAAAACAAACAAATCTTTTTTATAAATAGATCAACAATTAGAAATCCATCTCATCTTAGATCAATAAGTAGACATTGAAATAAAATTGAATAAAATTTTGAATACTATCTTGAAACAACAAAAATTGTGTAACAAATACAAATTTGATAATTCTGTGTGAAAAGCATCTTAGATTGTTTACCTCAATATGCTTAGAAAACTATTTGAATTTTTAGATCATTTGAAATATGAATATCTTAGATAGCAAATGAGATTAGAATTGGAATACTATGGATAATTAGAATTAGAGCAACTAGACAAATAAATTGAAGAATCCAAAACATTGGAGGGAGTAGAATAGATCACCCTTACATCGGTATTAATATATCAAAATCGGAGGGAGTATAAAGAAATATTTAGAACGTACAATTCAACCAGCAAAGATCATTAAGCAGTCTGATGTACCCAGCCTATAGTTAAAGGGCCAGACTTATTCTACCCTGCTATCCTCATTTTGAATATAGACCATTTTTATAGTAGATGAAATCATACAATCAACCACTAGAGAAGAACTCGACAAGAGAGAACAAGATATTGTAAATGATGACAGAATTGCACCTAATATGTATTTAAATGAATTGATCGAAAAGTTCAAACTTGATACTAAATATCATAGATCGGAAGGTAAGACATTAATTGGACCGTTTATAAAATATACAGCAAATCTTAATGTAGATCGGTAAAAGTTTTTATTAAAAACCTGTGTGGAACAAAATGAAATTGAAAATTTTAAGACAAAACCTGTGTGGAATAAAACAATACTCAATTTAGATCGAAATATAAATTTTATTAAAAACCTGTGTGGACGGAAAATTAACTGTGTCAAAAGGAATATTGCTTAAAGCTATAAAATTCATTGGTTTAGAACAAGTCGAATCAGAACGTAAAAAATATTGCCTAATAGCATAAATAAAAATGTGAATATAACAAATATAAAATAGTATAATATCTTAAAAATAAAAATTAAAAAAAAATTGAAAATGACTAGATTGATACTTACTCCAAAAAGTCGGAGGGAGAATTTTGCTTTAGAACGGTATTAATATTCTAGTTCCAAAGAATAGGACGTAGACATACTGACTAAACCTTTGACTGAGAAACCTGTCACTCAGCTTAGATCGAGAATTGTTTCAAAATATCCTGTGTGGAAATTTAGAACGGCTCCTGATATTATTGTAAACGATTTTACTCCAATGGCACTTAGTTTATATCACGAATTACTGCTTAAAATATTCAAATATTGCTTAGATCGGGATACAATGATTCTACTGACGTAAAGATTTAGATCGGCTCCTGAACCGGTTACGTAGACCAGCTCCTGGAGTCCTTGCAAGTATTACTGAGACCAAACAAAGTCGATTAGCAAAAGTTAGATCGGCTCCAGAGATGCGAAATGTTATTGCTTGGATCGGATATACAAAATAATTTTATTTTAAATTCGCAAAAAATTAGATCGGTTCCAAGAATTTTAATGGACTATACTATGATCGGTTATTCCTAGTTAGACCAACTTTGATCGGCTCGTATTTAATTCAAACGTCAGAAATCAAGATCTGAAATTGTCCAAAAGGAGCCATATTGCACTGAAAAGATGAAGAATTAAACATCGAAAGATCGCTAATATGAAAATTGAATTTTTTTTAAATCGATAAATTCAAAATGTTTAGAGTTAGAATTTTACCTCCCATCCAATAGATTGTAAATTTTTGCTCTTTAAAATAAAAGGAGGGAGTGTTAAACTGTATTTTGTATACGACATTCGTAGCCGCACTAGTGGCAACACTGCACCGCCTATCGGTTGTGGTGAGAGAGCAGCGCAGCTGTCTTGCTCGCTCTCACTTCGCAGAACTACCTGAACTCGTCCGCATCTCTCGGTCTCCGTCTGATACGTGACACTTATGTATTTCTTTCTCGTGCTCAATACAGTGATTATCCCACGTTATATTGGTGTTATTATTTCTATTTGATATATTTGGTATGTATCCTACTACAAGTCTATCAAAAGAAGTAACATCTGTGAGTTTTATTAGGAGGAAGAAAAACCTTTCTGGAGTTCGAGAAACCTGTAAAACTGTGGTTAATTTTATGGATAATAATTATCCATGGGCTGTACTCAGTTTGGGTTTGAAATTATGTAGTATACACAAATTGAAATTATGTATAAACATTCGTTCCTGACCGAATTTGATCGATAATTTTTCCGCCTTACTCGATTTCCCTCAATTTCTCGCAAATTTCCCTCCATTTCCCTCGATTTCCCTCAATTTTCCGCAAATTTCCCCCGATTTCCCTCAATTTCCCTCAATTTCTCGCAAATTTCCCTCAATTTCCCGCAATTTCCGGCATCAATTTCTCTCAATTTCCCGTAAATTTCCCTCGATTTCCCTCAATTTTCCGCAAATTTCCCCCGTTTTCCCTCAATTTCCCGCAAATTTCTCTCAATTTCCCTCAATTTCCCGCAATTTCCCGCAATTTCCCCCAAATTTCCCACGATTTCCCTCAATTTTCCGCAAATTTCCCTCGATTTTCCTCAATTTCCCGCAATTTCCTTCGATTTCTCGCAATGTCCCGCAATTTTCCGCGATTTCCCTCGATTTCCCGCAATTTCTCTAGATTTTCCGCAATTTTCCTCATTTCTTCCAAAATTTGCCATAATTTCCCGCAATTGTCCGCGATTTCCCGCAATGTCCCGCAATTTTCCGATATTTCCCTCGATTTCCCACAATTTCCCATAATTTCCCTCAATTTCCCGCAATTTCCCATAATTTCCCGCCCTCGATTTCCCTCAATTTCCCGCAAATTTCTCTCGATTTCCCGCAAATTACCCCCCCCCCCCGATTTCCTTCGATTTCCCTCGATTTCCCTCAATTTCCCTCAATTTTCCGCAATTTCCCTCGATTTCCCCCGATTTCCCTCAATTTCTCGCAAATTTCCCTCGATTTCCCTCAATTTCCCGCAAATTTCCCTCGATCTCCCGCAAATTTCCCCCGATTTCCCTCAATTTCCCTCGATTTTCCTCAATTATCCGCAAATTTCCCTGGATTTCCCTCAATTTTTCGCAAAATTCCCTCGATTTCCCTCAATTTCCCGTAAATTTCCTTCGATTTCCCTCAATTTCCCTCAATTTCTCGCAAATTTCCCTCAATTTTCCACAAATTTCCCTCGATTTTCCTCAATTTCCCGCAATTTTCCGCATCAATTTTCCATAAATTTCCCTCGATTTCCCTCAATTTCCCGCAATTTTCCGCATCAATTTCCCTCAATTTCCCTCGATTTCCCGCAATTTCCCTCAATTTCTCGCAAATTTCCCTCAATTTTCCTCAATTTCTCGCAATTTTCCGCATCAATTTCCCTCGATTTCTCTCGATTTCCCGCAATTTCCCTCGATTTCCCTCAATTTCCCTCAATTTCTCTAGATTTTCCGCAATTTTCCTCGATTTCTCCCAAAATTTGCCATAATTTCACGCAATTGTCCGCGATTTCTCGCAATGTCCCGCAATTTTCCGATATTTCCCTCGATTTCCCACAATTTCCCATAATTTCCCTCAATTTCCCACAATTTCCCATAATTTCCCGCAATTTCCCATAATTTCCCTCGATTTCTCGCAATTTTCCTCAATTTCCCATAATTGTTCCTCGGGTTCGGGAAACCCATAATGCTGTGGTTATAATTTTATGGATAATAATTATCCATGCTTTCACCACACATGAAAAACGTTGGAACATGTGGTAAATTTTAGGGATAGGCTTTTACCACCAAAATTATTGTTCCTATGGTTCGGGAAACCCATAAAACTGTGGTTAAGTATTTTTGATGAAAAAAATTTTTAAAAATCGGAAAACAGTCATTTTTTGGCAATTTGGACCGTTTTTAAATCTAAATATAGGAAGTGATTTTTGAACAAAGTCTGAAAAAAATTGTTAATTTTAATACTTAATCTTTGAGCATTATCTTTTCATTTAGTGATTTTTGGTGAAAATTGGCTGCAGTGATTTGTAGTGATGCGTTTTTCGGCCAAATCAGTAATTGTTCAGAATATCGATTGGCAACCTTAGTTTAGAAGATTGTACCTAAAAAAAATTATTCTTCGAAATTTTTCAATTTCCCTGTGAGATCTTCCTTGAGAACGAATGGACCACCTAAAAAGAGCTAACTTGATTTTTAGCGACCAAAGTTTATTTCTCCACTTTTTAGAAAAATTCCAAAATAACCAAAGAAAATCAAAATCTCGTTGAACGCTCCAAAATCTTCTAAAAGTTGAAATTTTGTTTCGAGGTGCTAATAAGAGGTAGAGATCCGATTTTTATAATTTTTTATGTTTCCAAAAAATTTATATCAAGTTTCACTAAGACCTGTGTCATATTTACTCGTGGAATTGAAATTTGATTACCAATACGAGTGTTCCCTAACATCCTCTTTCCAAAAAAATCCATTCCTCGTTCAAATCGAAGTCAAACACCACAAATAATCTCTCGGAAAAATTCTTCCATAAATTGAGTCAATTCTTCGATACCCACTGCTGGAATAAAAATTCAATCATAAACTTCGCCAATAAAAATAAAACTACACAGGTTGTGAAAAAATTTTCACTCGGCTCGAAATTGATTAGGCGAATACGAACAATAAGTGGTTAAAAATTGACCCATAACACGAAAATTATTCCCAGCACGATGTTAAATTTTGTAAACCGATTGCAATACGGGTTCCGGGGGTACAGGAGGGTTTGTCCTATGATGGCGTGCTCGTAAAAACGTCAAACATAAGACTATAAATTCGCATAGTTAGCGCAAACTGTGAGCACTGGTTAATTGGCAAAGGAATCTATAATATATCAAAGGAGCTTTCTCCGGCGCATTTTATCTATGTCTGCCGACTACGACGATTTTCCAACGTACGGACGTACGGAGCTAGAATGCGCCACAATTTATCACGCCATCTGTATGGAAGAGCGCTACCAACGTGAAATTTTTTCGCCAGAAAGTGAAGCGTATAGTTTGAGAATAAATTTCGACTCGAGTTCGAGGCTCTCTCGTCGCGACCAGACGACAATTTTCTATCGATAAGACCCCCCGTACCCCCGATGACCCCGAGGGGTGCGCATGTAGCCGTCGTCGTGTACACATAAAACGCATATTCGACGAAAGTAAAACGAATACGAGTAGAATTGTACTGAAATTAAGCAATAAATAGAACACGAACGAGCTGAAATCGAAACGATTTTAGTTCGCATGGCACGCACCTCTACAAGGTTTAATTCACCTTTCCATGGTGAAAAAGGCCTAGACGACGGGTGTACTCGGATATACCTTAGCTACGCAGGTATACGAATAACATTGCCCTATAGAAAATTCAACGTACGTGGTGGTAATGCAGGAGTATCCTGAATACAATGGAGTCCTCGTACGATACAGATACATTTTAGATGAAAAAAAAAAAAAAAGGTGTAGAATAATTTTTTTTATGAGGTATGAATTGCTTTTTTTCTATGTAGGTCTATGGCTGAAGGTGTCTCATTATTTTTTTCAAAACTTCTTCGTGTCATTCGTTAATAATAATTTGTTTTTACGAAGAAATGTAATTAATTAATTGAACTCGAGCATTTCTCATTTGACTCACAAAATCTTAACACGTACAAAAGTTAAATCATTCCGTACCAACCAAAGGAGGAGAGGGGTCGTCTCTGGAAAGGAAATCCAATTCTAGGCGCCACCACGATCAGCTCATGCCCCACATCGGGCGCCAGGACAATGAACTCATAAAAATACGATATTTATTTTACAAATGAGTAACTTATCTGTTTATAAAGGCATCTTTCATTTATAAAAAAAATGGTTATATTTGAGAGTCGTTCACACGAATCATTTCTACGTAAATATTTAAAGCATAAAGATAGGTATCTAAGATGTTTTGGTAATAGATGCAGGTTTTTTTTCTCTCAATGTGAAAACCAACAAAGATTAATTTTCGAAAGTAGGTATTCGCGATTAATTATACGAAACAACCTGACACTTTTCAAGTAAACAGATCCAACACTTATCAAATTCAGCCAAAGGCTAAATGTTGTTTTTGAAAGCTTTGAATTACCTAGGTAGAGATACAAAAAGCGAACCTTGGGGTTATAATGGATATTCTGGAAACAACTTAACAAAAATCTTGGTCCTGATTTCATAACTCTTATCACCTATGGCAATATTTCTCTTGGAATTTTCCAACTCCTCAAATTTTATAGCGTTGTAGGTATTTCACGTTAAAAAGGGATGAAGATCGTATTTTGGTGGAAGGAATATGAAAAAAAAAAAAAGATAAATTGGCACTTTGGCAGCGTTTTCCAAAGGACAGAAGAGAGAAGGGGTAATTTTTTAGAAATTGCAAGGATTTCAAGTTACTGAATTTTATACGAATTTTTTTTCAAATTTTTAAATTTACCTAAACGTTTTAAAAAAAAAATCATGTTTTTAAATACTTATTGTTTCTGAGCTAGATATAAAATTCGAAAATTCGCAGCTTTCCAATTCTCCTAAAACCTCTTCCCCAACCCAAAAAAATCACAAATTTCTCAACGTGTTCAGTTTTAAGAAGTTTTAGGTTTTCAATTTTTAGAAATTCCTGAGATTTCAAGTTTCCAAACTTTATGTTCATTTCTTTTACAAATTTTCAAATTTGAACGAATTGAAAAAAAATTATGCTTTTAACAATTACCTAGGTATTTTTGAGCTAGATTTCAAAAGTTCAAAATTTCTCAACGTGTTTAGTTTTTCAAGAAGTTTTGGGCTTTCAAAAATTAAGACATACACGTTTGATGTAGGTACGTATATACCTAGGCCAAAGATATTTCCAAAAATCTTAAAATCTAGAAAATTCTTGAATTCTTTTAAAAATCGTTTTTTAAGTAAGTATATATTTTTAAAATTTTAAAACTCTCTTAATTTCTTGAGTTTTTTTTTTTAGAAATTTCAAAATTATAAAAATTATTAAATTTCTAAAAAATTTTGATTCCAATTTTTTTTAGAATTTTTAGAAAAATTGCTCTCAATTGGAATTTTTTAATCCAGAAAAATTGCCAAAAAATTTTGAATCCTATCATTTCTGGAGAATGACATCAATTGTTTTTCATTCCGAATTTTTCAAAACTCAAAATCATTACAATACGCATAAAATTTCAATCGATTTCGGATTTTAAAATTTCTGAAATTACAGAAATTTTGAAAACTGAAATTTAAAAAGCAAGAATTTTTCAAGATTTTATGTTATTAATTCTGTAATTTTTTCACGGTAATTACCCTTCTTTTTAGAAATTTTGTAAAAG